>CM032231.1:60552500-61152500 GCA_019009955.1 Riptortus pedestris
AATTGAAGTCTCTCTTTGTGTTTCAATTCCTTAACCCATTTGTCATCCCCTCCCATTTTTTAGCAGATTTCCCTTAAGGGAAATCAGCTATTGAGGTCGTACTCATGACGCGATTTTCGAAAATTTTCTTCAAATGTCCATCGATCCTACCCAGGAGATGACGAAAATGAGGTCCGTTCAAAATTATATATATATATCTATATATATATATATATATATATATATATATATATATATATATATATATCTATATATATATATATTTGTCTGTTAACGCTCTAGCGGTCGCAATTTTTGTTTGATCGTTACGAAACTCGATATTTAACCGTTTTATGTAAAAAGACAGATCAAGTTCGTTAATGGCTGAAATCGGACCAGAGGGAGGGGGGGTTTAGAGGGGGGGATTTTCGAAAATTCAAAATATGTCCGTTATTATGCATCGGATCGAAAAATTGTATAGAGCCAATCTTATTGCAAATTAAATTTACTATAAATATTGTTATATACATTTATTCTCTATCTTGAATATTAACCGAGATATTTGCATTTTTATGAAGTCTGTGGTTCGTATTATGTCGGCCATCTTCGTCAATTCTCGGCTCAGGCGGAACTTCTTCTAACCTTTCGTTTTTAACCTTACCTTACCTTCTTTACTTTGTGAGATTTATGCAAATACGTTCTGTTCATCCGCCCCCCCCCTTCTTTAGTTCTTGGACTACTAAAATTTGAGTTATTAAAATATAAATTATTCTTACAATTCAGAAGCCGTTTCAGTTGGGAATTTATTTTAATTTACTGAAAGATTTCTCATTATCTAATCAAGGTGGTATTGTGTTACTAGTGTGCAGATTTCTCTATTGTAAAACTTTACGGGGGAAATCTGCTTAGTTTACGCAGCCCCTGCGTGACGGACTTTTATTCATTCCTTCTTAATTCTTAAACTCCAAAACGAGGAAAATTATTTGTCACGGCACTTTTCAGTTTGGTATAATATAATGTTTTCCGCTGATTTTTGTAATAAAATGAGATTTCCTTTAATGAAACATTAAAACAGGATTTTCCTGGAAAGTTACCCAGAAATTTCCTCTTCAGTATTACATTACCAGGATACATGTGTAAATCAAAAGAAACGTAATGTCAGTATTAACTTTTAATATAGTAAAAATATCTCCTTCCTGCATACATTCTGACTTACAACATGTCAGGGGGGTAGATTAAAGTTGTAGTCTGTACACTCATAATGGCTAAATGCCCCTGGAAGAATGACCCTTGAATAGAATTTTCTCCACTCATGCCTTTACTGATGTGAATGGAATTTTCCTTATGATGCCTTTATTGCTGGATGGTCTGATGCAGAAGGCAATGGGAAACTACTGCATGGCCTTGTGACCCACTTATTCCTTTGTTCGGTCCCATGAATATGTTTACCTGTTCTAGAGATCAATCGCTAGGTCTGCCTGTAAATACTACATAGTAAAAATAAAAACTATGCATATGATACTGTTAAAATACAAGATCCATTAAATTTCAAAGTGTTTAAAAATATATTCTCATACACTTTGTTTCTTAAACTATACTATATGTAGTATATAAACTAATTAACAACAATTAATTACAAATTTATTATAGTCCACATTTTTGCTACAATGGCTAATTGGAACGGGTTATCTAAAGGTTACAACCTTTTTAGCAGATTTCCCTTAAGGGAAATAAGCTATTGAGGTCGTACTCATGACGCGATTTCCGAAAAATTTCTTCAAATGTCCATCGATCCTACCCAGGAGATGACGAAAATGAGGTCCGTTCAAAATGATATATATATTTGTCTGTTAACGCTCTAGCGGTCGCAATTTTTGTTTGATCGTTACCAAACTCGATATTTAATCGTTTTATGTAAAAAGAAAGATCAAGTTCGTTAATGCCTAAAATCGGACCAATGGGAGGGGGGGTTTAGAGGGGGATTTTTGAAAATTCAAAATATCTCCGTTATTATGCATCGGATCGAAAAATTGTAGGGAATTAATCTTATTGCAAATTAAATTGACTATAAATATTGTTCTATACATTTATTCTGTATCTTGAATATTAACCGAGATATTTGCATTTGGATTGTGTGTGTGGTCGGCAGGAGTCGGCTATGATCGGGACTTTCCGCCGAGAGCTAGTGCGGCCGTTTCCGTAACTGTTCGTCCCTCGTGAAGGTCTAAATATTCCTTACTTATTATTGTTAGGCAGATTTCTCTATTGTAAAACATCACGTGGGAAATCTCCTTAGTTTACGCAGCCCCTGCGTGACGGACTATTTTTTCTACCCAGGATGGGGCTAAGGATTTTATTTAATGAGTTCGTCACTAAATTAATTCCTATTTTCCAAGAGAATAGTTATAGTTGGAATGAATGTTCAATGTTGAAATTCATTTTATTCGTATTTCTGCTGCTATGAGGCTTCTTGGCTTCCGGCCAGAACCAGAATAAAAACGTGAAATGTCTATATAATAAAAATAGAGGGAAATATAAGCTCTAAAGATACAATACACGTATAAAAGAGGTCACAAAATAAAGAAAATTATGCCACCTTTTTATTTATTTATTATATATATATATATATATATATATATATATATATATATATATATATATATAGAGTACGGAGTACACATTTTACCATTGTTTGAGAATTTTTAAAGACTTTAATTTTTCATCTTGGTATGGCTTCAGTCCAGTTTGGAGATTTTAAATACAATTGTTTTTGTTTTTTTCAAGTGTCCTTACAACTTCAACAACCTTGAAGATAGATTCAGAAATACCACTAACAAAATGGTACCCTGGTTCGTTAATCACGTTTACAAGTATATAAAATAACACGGAATACGCAGCTATAGCTAATGGGGCATAATCTGCAAGTTATTTTTCTGAATCAGGAGGAGGGAATAAAGAATTTTAAACTGTATGTGAACGCAAAGTTTTACATATTACTCGTTCAATCAGAGCAAAATTTAATAAAAAATAAAATTTACTCTAAACAGAATGTTTTTATTAAATGAAAAATAAATTAGTAGTGTTCTACAGGGTAAAGATAAGGGTTTCATTTATATAAACAATTTTATGTGTTTTATTGCTCCAGATATATTTATTATTTTCAAGATTTTTGCTGTTGTAAATAATGTTTTTATGTAATGTATGGATAGCATATTTTTAATTAAATGGTAGAATTATTTCATTGGATACATGGCAAAAGTCTGTAGGATATTCATATTCAATAAATTGAATTTTAATTAATTCTTTAGGTTGTTTTTCTTTTTTTTTATAATGAATTTATAAAATAAAATAAAGAATTCGAAATAACTGAAGAAGAATCTATCAGAAATTATTTTGTTTTTGCGTTCCATTTCCTGTAGGACTATTTATTAATTTCGAGGTATCCATCCCCAATGTAGTTTTAATTAAAAACTCTGAACAAAAAAATGATATATCTGACAAAGAACTCTTCTTTTTCCCCCTAAACAATAATTTGGTTGTGAAATTGTTTGTCAACACTGGGGATAGGACTGGAAGGTTCATAGTGGATTGTCGATAGAATTCATTTATTCCTCTGTCAATCAAGGGGGGGGGGGGTGGAGTGGGAGGGGGCGCTATTCAGCAAACCATTTCTCCACACTTCCCATACACTTTTATTAATACCAGGCATTCCTTCCTTCTTCATTTGTATTCTCTGCTTCCCTCCATATCTCTCTCTCTCTCTCTCTCTCTCTCTCTCACACACATACACACACACACACACAGACGTACTCTCTCTCTCACACACACTCTCTCTCTCCCACACACACACTCTCTCTCTCTCTCTCTCTCTCTCTCTCTCTCTCTCTCTCTCACATACACACTCTCTCTCTTTATCTCTCTCTCACACACACACACTCTCTCTTTTTGTCTCACTCCCTCTCATATACTTCTGGCTCAACTGGGGTCAAAGCGGTTTATTTTGCTACTTATTCTGTTAGCAGGTTTCCCTTCAGGGAAATCAGCTATTGAGGTCGTTTTAATTTGTAGTTGTATAAATTTAATTTACAGTTTATAATGTTCTAACTCAGGTTGAACCATATACAGGATGCTCACAAACACATGGGCCTCGCTGGCGGACTTGATCATGCAGGGTTGTTTGATTCTCTAGTAGAGTATGCACGAACACCTCGAAGTCTGGGGTTTAAATCAAATACAAAAAAAGGTTAAACTCATAGGAACCTAAGGAGCGGATTGATTGGTGGCCCTGTCAAATAAAAGTACATTTCATAGGTTTGGCACTTTTAAATGCGTAGGAGGGATAGTTACGTAGAGAAATCGTATGTAAACCAAGAGGGAATCTTGGGGCAGATGCTCCTGTTCCGTACAAAAGAGTCTTAGATTCGACTCTCTCCACGAAGGCCAAAGTGTAAGTATTAAAAAGAGCCAGCATATTAACATGAAAATTAGAGATCCCTAAGAGATGTATTTGAGGGGCAGGAGATGACAAGAGTGAGTAGATAAAGAGTAGGGTGAAATTGCTGAGACTTGGCTAGGCAATGAAAGAATTATAGCAACAAACCAGACCGGATGGTGTATGGGATCCAGATCCAGCAAGGGTTATAGAGCTCAATACTTGTTCTCACATTATTTGAGTATGAAAAAAACTAATAAGAGATATTTCGAATTATGGATTTTGATTAACAATAACACCTCCCCTTCTCATGGGTGGATGCTGGCCATTTCTAGTTCCTTCCATTTAAGAGATGGATCTCTCAAGAGAATTTAGCCAGCTTGAGTTTGGTAACTAAAGTTGGAAGTACCTTTATTATTGACAAACGATAAGAATCAGTGAGGCTCTGCCTAGAATAAAAGGTAGACAATCCGTATATGTTGGCTTTCCAAAGAAACTCATTAAAATAAAAGTTTGCCATCGTTCGAACAACTTGCATTTCCAATCCAGCCCCGTTTCGCCAGTTCGTTATAGTCACTGTCAGAAGATACAACCGAAACCTCGTGCAAGAGCGGCAGAAAATTATTATTCCTCGAACACCGATGGGCGTCAACTAGAATGAGCTATTCCAATAGCATTGCTTCTGGGAATTTAAATCTTTAAAATAAAACAGGTTAGAACTAAGATATTGTAATGTCAAGTGAATGACCAACTTCGACCTAATCATTGGAAGGGTACGCTAAAAGTTACAATTCTTTTCAAGTGAGTTCGACAAATACATTCCTATTAACCACAGAGGAATCGAACCCATGTGAAGGTCAACGCTTTACATGTATTTTATTTATCAAAGATTATTCCATTTTAAGAAAGAAACAAATTAGAGCTTTTTTCAATCATTATAGAAATAATAAGTGGTGTTTTTTAAATGAAAAAGGTATAAGGCAATACCTGGTTATTTTTAAAGCCTAGCTTTTCATGTGTGTGGCCTAAAATCCATACATCTCCAAACTGATTTTGTATATTTTTAAAGAACCCATTAAAAGGTGGAAAACAAAATGGCGTATGTGGGAAAAATGGATTATTTGAAAAAAAAAAAAATTATTTTCCTGATTTTCAGAAACGTATGTAAACTTAAAAAAAAAACTATTTTATAAATTAATCTCTTCTATGAGCATTTTCATCAATGGATTCGTGATAGTTGCAAATAGTAGACCAATCTCCATAGAAAGCGCATAATTGATTATTACTAGTAGAACACATTCGTTAGATGTGTGTTCTGCTTTGAAAGGTAGCTATGACCCATTGCAGTGATAAGCTTTTAGCATATGAATGTTGCAATGGAATAGGGATTAGTTAGGGACGCATATAGGAAGGAGTATGCAGTACGGTTGCATAGGGGGGGGGGCATATTCAGGAAAATCAATTGATAATGCACTCTCTACTCTTGTTGATTAATGTTTATGCGTTGGCAGCTTTCGGGGTGGATGAACTGCGTATTGATTTGCTAGAAGCACGTGCAATTATTATTTAGCTACACTCCGGGAACAGTGTGATTCCCGACCTGGAAGATAACACAAAACCAACATCGTGGTAATACGAATTGGAAATCAGATATAAATGATATAAGCCTTATTGAAAATGTATCCTCAATCAGACATAGTTAAAGAGAAGCGGCGGTAATGGGGTGGTGTAGTGAATAGCGGAGTGTAGTCCTACACTGAAGATGCCGAGTTCAAACTCAGGAAATATACTCTACATTTCATGTAGCCGTGTGGCCAATAGGCTTCGAGGTTCAGATCAGCACCGTGAATCAATTGAGTAGCTCCTCGAATAAAGAAGTAGCTAGTTTTGGCCTAAAATGCCACCAGAATCAGGTAGGACATGTGTAGCTGGCCACTCCACCTCCTACAAAATCGTGCGGTAGGCCTTTTTCTTTATTCAGAATTCTTGTAAAACGAAGGACTTTTCCCACTTAAACCATTGGCTGAAATTTGAGCCTATATGAGGTTTCAATATTATAAAATATCTTTTAAATATAAAATAAAATTATTTATTAACGTCCACTTTTTGCAACTAAGGCTAATTAGGACGGGTTGTCTACAGGTTACCACCCTTTTCAAGCCAGGGTGGGACTAAGGATTTTATTTAATGATTTTAAATATAAGGGTTTTAAAAATATAAACCAATGAAGTTGCTTCTAATAACTTACCCTAGCCAGAAATCTCTGACAAATGTCATATTTTCAAACCCACAAAACTCTTATAAATTTGTTGTTGCTGGATAACAATAACGATTTAAATGACACATTTTTGACATAAAAACTTCCTTAATTTCTTTCACCTAACCATAATGTTTTAAGACTTCTGCGCTGATTTTCCCTTTCCATTGCTATCCAACAGCTAGATGATTCATAGCATTAGCCACCCAAACATTGCATGAAGATGTCTGTTGTACAAATGAAGGAATTCCACATCGCGAGAGAAGAAAATTAATTTCTCTTGCCGAATTGTTCCCTTAAGTGGAGTAAGAAGAGAATATTTTGAGCGATTTATCAAACGTTCGGGCGAATGATTGTTATGATTATTGTATCTTAATATCAGCCATGTAATCATTGTATTTATGTACAAGCATTGTCTGACTATGGGCTTCCATATAAATATGACTATGGGCATGCAGATAAATAAAAAAAAACTTCTGCTTATTTGATATTGTTCCAGAATAGCCAATCCATACATCCCGTTTACAATTTTAACATAGTATTAAGAGCGAAGTTGGAGTAAGCTGACAGAAAGGGTTGTAACGTGGTAATAATATAGTATACCACACAGACTGGCATTTTTTTACAAAATATCCATGGAAAAGAACTATCATGATACATGTCTTAGAAACTGACACGCAACGAGAATTAAAAACGATTTATATTATTCACTTAATTATAAATATATATTTGCTTTAGTGTTATTATGTTCCAAGGAAAGGATAAGTAATAGAAAAATAATTTAGTATCTTCTTTATAATTTGAATAAAAAAACGATATATTCTACGGGCTTTGAACTATTTTAGAATGTCCAAACATATATTTATTCAATCCGCTTTGCATCGAAAAGAAGTTAACTTATGTAAGGAATTATATTTCGTTAATATACAAATTTAAAATTATAAATGTTAAATGCTAATAACCAGAAGAATTAATAGATTGCCGTAATAGGATGTTTTGCCTAGAGATAAAATATTACTACAACAAAATATATTACAAACCACCATATTTATTTCTTACTTTGGAAACTAGCCCTAAAGTTATTACTATTTTGTCTTTTGATGAAATATATGTAAGATTATTAAAATAAGAAATAAATAATAAAGTATCTTCACTACCAAATAAGATGTTAAAAGCTGGAAGCATTTGTTGCCTGACATACCTGTAACAAAATAAAATATAGTTACTGAATGCATCAAGTATAAGTTAAGAAGAAATACATATTAAGCAGCACTGCAATTTTAAGAACTACACAAAATATTTATTAGTTCAGTCAATAATATGCCGCATAATATCAACAAATCAGAAGTATACCCCCCAGGGATCTGCAGCTATGAGTGATTTTTTTTTTTAACTTCGTTAATTAATTTTTATTAGAGCTTAGTGTTAATTGTGCTGTGGGTTCTATTAATTCGTGAGCAAATGGACGTGATTCACTTAGAATAAAAGTTCAGAGTTTCAGCTACTATTTTGATACAGTCTATCACTCTAAAACAAATTTGGTGGAAGACCAGTGTGAGTTGTGGGCTCACTTCCACCTGTTTTGTCACCTTAAACCTTACATTGTAATCTTATTTTAGGCTGATAGATCCTCCAAAACTGAAGTTAATACTACCAACAAATAAACATAATACCAATTTACCAGCAGGATTATTCGCGCAATGGCATATTTGTGGAAAACTATTCTCTGATAAATAATATCCCTAGCTTCAACTTGTAAAGATATAAGGTAATAGCCTGCAATTGTCCACCTCTCAGTTTCAAAAAGTTACACACAAATTATTTATCATTTGACATTAGTGTGTCGTATTTGGATAAATGAGGAAAATGAATGAATCATCTAAACATGAAAACGTTTGAATATTTAACGAATCATGAAATAATAGTAGCTCTTGGAGAGGAGCCAGTATTCCTTTTATCACAGATATTATTTTTAGCCAATTTTATAATACTTCTTTGAGTATAGAGTTGCATTTGAAAAGTCTAATACAATAAGCGATTGAACGTTGAGTCGATTAGAGCCAAACATTGAAAAGGCCAAATTGATTAGAACTCGGTTAATAAATTCCAAACTCTATTATACATTAATAAAGAGAGAACTCAGTGGAGAATAGGAATTGTATTTATTAAATTCATCACTAAATAAATTCCAATTGCACGTACGGGAATCGAAACAAACATTCTAGTTTCACCATGAGTACTAGGAGAGTAGTCCCACACTGGCTTCAAAAAGGTGATAACCTGTAGATAACCCTCCAAATTTAGCCAGAGTAGCACAATGTGGGCGTAAATAGCATAACTCAAAACATTTAATTACAAATAAAAATGTAATCATATGGTGATACTATACCAACAAGAAAACACTTGTTTAAAAACTTGTATATGATGCATTTATTTAATGAAGGTGATGGCGAACTATCTGATTCAGAATATTTCTATTGTAGAGATTTTCATCGAAAATTGAGATCATTGCAGTGCTCCGAACATAGAAAAAGAGTACATCAAAAGAATTGCCCAGAAGCGACATGCTCAGAAGGAAGAAAGCCAGTACAGATTCAAAACTGGATACCAGAAGAATGGTCGAGTATTGATGATGGGAGTGTGTCACAGGAGAGCAACCAGAGTTTCAGTGGCCAGTCATATGATACGTTTACCGAAGTATCCTCAGAGGGCCTTTCTGACCTGGCAACCATAATAACTTGCAAGATAAGAGATGAGTATAAACTAGTGAAGTTGGTTCCACTTGCTCTATGCCAACGATTTAACACCAAGAAAAAACAGGATGTAGTGAGCCTAACTCCAAACAGTTACTTACAAGTTCGGAAAAAATCGTTGGCCAAGATTTTCAACGAAAACGCATGGAATGTGTTGTTTTCTACTTCGAAGAAAAATTCTACTCTTGGATTAGTAGGAATGTTGACTGCCAGAAAAACTAAGCAAAAGAAGGAAACTGTCCACGAATTAGACATTGGAAACTCTTTTTTTCCAAGATTTTCAGAGAAAGTTTTAGTTACAAAATTAAATCCGGGAAGTTATTTACACGTTAGTAGAGCCACGTGCAACCAATAGTAAATGAACCATAGAAATAACATTTCTTTGAGGAATTGCGTTTGGAAATGAAGAAAACTTTTGGTAGTTACTAATTTTATTAACAATCAACTTTTTAATTTATATTGTTCTAACAATAAAAAGCTGTTGAATTCAATATTAGACTAATTATATTATTATTTATTATTATTATTTACTAATGTCCACTTTTCGTAACTGAGGTTAATTGCGACGGGTTATCTACAGGTTACCACCCTTTTCTAGCCAGGGTGGGACTAAGGATTTTATTTAATGAATTCCGTCATTAAATAAATTCCTATTGCCAAGGCGGGAATTGAACTCGCCACTAGGTTTACCAGGTGAGATTAAGGCTAACGCTTTATCACACATGGCTAACCTGAGCCCCAACTAATTATATATAATTCTAAAAAAAAATAGTAAGAATAGTTTCTTTTGGAGTTATACGCTCAGTTGAAGCAACTAATTGAACTTTTAAAGTTTCGTGCACTTAACAAAAATTACAATTTCTTTCGAGAAATCTGCACTCACCATTGTAAATAAAATGTATACAGATAAAAGAAACAACCATTATTTTTGAACGCATGTCATTTGACGAAACAAGGCGATGAAAATTGACTTTAGTAAGAAAGTAAGTTTCGTGAGCTGAACCTATAAGAAAATCAGGGCAGTGGGAGAAAAAAAAAATTGGGACATCTATCAAGAGTAGGTTACGTTGAACCGTGATGCTTGCAATTGAGGTCGGTAATTTGTCGATATTCGAGCTCAAGAACAGGCGCAGTCTTCAGTTTGTGTTACTTCAATGGACTATTGCAACAGAGAGTTTTCGCCACGCTCATCATTTATAGATTTAAGGCTTCTTGGTAGGACTTATTGGAACAGAACGCCAGATTGACGCGATGTATGTGGTTCTTTGCTGAGTATTACTTTTTGATTTATTCTTGGTTTTATACTGGATATGTATATCTTTCTTATTGTTAAATTGACTGTTTTCTAGACATTTTTTCGGCCATGTGATGGAGCTTGGTCTCTGAATGCCCCTCTGCATATTAAAGTATATGTAGAGGACAAGGCGTTTTGATTGGACCGCATCAATTGGTTCCTCTATCGTCCAGTGACTCCAGAGAGTTCATTTTTAACGTTGGTGCACAATGATCATTTTTTTTTTTTTGGGTGTGTTAGGTCAAGGTCTAGCGTAGTACCTACAACACTAGATTAGCACTCCTCTGGACCCTGTTTAAATCAATATTGTCAGAAAATTAGCAGTGGACCATTGAATATATCTAGGCGGGGTTGTAAGACTATGGAATTGGTCTAGACTGCATACTGAGAAATATTAGTGATCCTGCATGGCACCTCATAAGTTAATTAAAACATTAGTCATTTATTGAAAGATTAGTCGAGGGCTTTAAACTACTAAACATTTCATAAAAAATTAAACTTTAAAACAAGAGCCAGAATAAAAGACTTCAACTCTTTAGTTTAAGCAGTCATTAGAAAGAATGTTAACTGAACGTCTAATGTGGTGTCTGGAGTACAAAGGTTTACTACATGGATTTCAACGTGGTTTTATGAAAAAAAAACAATTCAACAACAGACCACATTGTCAGCCTGGAGGATAAAATCTTGAACTCATTAATAAACAAGAAATCCACATTAGCAGTTTCAATTGACATTACAAAAACCTTTGACACAATTCGTCAAGACATTTTCATTTCACGACTTCATGAATTTTGGATATTAGAGGAAAATGTCTTAACTTTATTAGATCCTTTCTCTCGAATAGAACATTCAAAGTAGGAAACGCCAATTGCAAGAGATGGGCGTTCCACAGGGAAGCGTACTCAGCACAACCTTGTTTCTCATTGCAATTGATACCATTCAAGAATACAACACAGGAGAAGTCCAATACTGCCTGAATGTTGATGACATTTTAATTTTTTATTCTGATCCTCGTGTTGCAAAAGCGCAGGAACGAATGCAACACAAAATTAGTTTACTAGAACAATAGTCAGACAAGGTGGGACTGAAATACTCGATAAACAAACCAACATCCATATTATTTACCAGGAAAAGACCAACACTAACACTTTGCAATACTTCAATTCCTCAAATACAAATATACTGAAATTTTCAGGAAAACAATTTGACAAACGTTTGACAGAAAATAATTTGACAACTGAAAGAATGCCGTAAACGACAATATCAGGATGTCCCCTGTGTCTTACAAGAACTTTTGACCGAAGGCAGTCCACACACAAACATAGTATTCTCATATCTACAAAAAATTCAAATTACGAAATAATTTAACAAACTAATTAAGTCTGTGGTGTACAACACGATTCCAAATTATACATACTTACATACATATATATATATATATATATATATATATATATATATATATACACACACACACACATATATATATATATATATATATATATATATATATATATATATATATATATCAGTCATCAACTATTTTTCTCTATATCACCAATTTTTTTTTAAATATTCTGTTTTTAACTACTAGAATTTAGTACTATGCTCACTTATAAAATGTTTATTTATTTTACTTTTATTATTTGTCTTTTTTAAAGGCAAATTACCTTTGCTGTGAAGACCATAAATAAATATAGTTAAAGTAGTATTTTCATCAGAGAGTATGGAATTGTTTGTAATCTTACAAGATTTTAGTTAGAAGGGCTCTCATTTACTTAATGCCAAAGACTTATGGGTTGAGTTGTAACAAACAGACATATTCCTGATAATAAAATGAGCAGTAATATACTGTAAATTGTGTACAGGTGTGTTTAGAGGCCCAATCGAGTACGACAGACTCGGGGACAAAAATTGTAAGAAAGACTCTCATTAAATTCAAATCATAAATTTTGCTTTATGTTATAACATAAAGAAACGATTCAGTCAGATAATATTGTTATTCTTTCAACTAACAAGCATGATATATAAGATGTTTATAAATAATTAATAAGAGTATGGTTTAATAGGCCTTCTTTTTGAAATATTAGATTACAGTATTTCAGTGAAGTTCTGCCGGATGTTACTTTCATGGTTTACTGAACAGTAATACATCCGGAACATTATGTAAAAGTTTCCTACTGAGTTGATATGATCTTTCCTTGTTATATACCTCTAAAATTCAATATGTCTTTTCTTGAGTAGAATTTCTCCTTGTGTCTGTATGTAATTTCTAAATAGCATTGGAAATATGAAAAATTTACTAAACACAATTTCGTAGTCATTTTTCAACTTTATATACTCCATGAAAAATCAATAATGAGAATTATCTAAAATTGGTTTATGTTTATACTGTCTTTTAAGGGATCTCTCATAAAGAATTTCTCTTATTCTAGAAAAACTATAGGTCCTTTTTCAGTCAGGAATTGAACACAAGCTTACGAAAGTTAGTAAAGTTAAAAAATAAACATTCCAAACCTAAAAAGTTTTATAATGTTATATAACGTTTCAAAACATTTATCTCGAATGGGGCTAAAGATAATAAAAACGAGAGTGGCAGAAACATTCCAACTTAAAACTTCCATATATCGAGTATGCTACAAATTTTGACAATTCAATGCAATATATTTCTAAAAAAAAGTTCAAAGATATCTTTCTAATGTATATTTCATGCAGACGGTCATCGACAAAAAGTTTTTAAGCCCTCCCCGTCCCCCATTTTGCTCCTTAGTGGAAAGGTGAGGAGAATTTGTTTAGATTATTTAAGCTAAACATTAAATATGCATAAAAAGTTTCTTTAATTTGGGTCCATTCATTAAAAAAATATATAATAGCTGTGATCTAAGATGGTTTGGACAGAGAGTGAAACTCACTGGTCACTGTCGAAGATAATGGACCCAAAAATGAAATTCAAAACGCATGATTCTTTTAGAAAGATAACCGTAGGCTATTATAGGATTCTGGAAAATACACTGAACACAATTTCTTTGTTGGTTCGTGGTGAGTCCTAGTTTGTTTTGAATCAGAATATAAATCTGTTCCAGATAAAAACTGTGAAGGCCAGAGTATTTATATGAAATTACATATGACAAGGGGAAATTATACGGAATTCGGTTCTAACGGCTGGTATTGTGGTGAGTATAATAGTTATTATTAATAATATCCGGTGCCTGTTCTCCCGACTATTATAATGTAGCTTTTGCCCACAATAGAAAACCGGTACTAAATACTAGTTTCATTGACAAGGTTCAACTCATCTTTTTCCTGTCATATTTATTAGCAAGAAACATTATCATATTGATCCGTATTATATCCTATATAATTATAGCCGTTCAGTATACTAATTTTACTGAAATATTTCATGTAAATGTAAGAAATTAACTTTAACTTATAGCAGAAAATATCTATTGAGATTGAACTCATCTAGTGATTTTTCAAAACTTACTTTTATCCACCAATCCTACCGATAATTGAATCTCAAAAATGTGGTTCCTTCAAATTAATCTTTTTGTTAGACAGACGTGTATTTCTATGATAGTATCGAAACTTTTTATAAACGTTATATTTAGGTAGGATATATAAATATATGTATAAGTATATATTTAGGGAGGAGTGTCGAAAGGCCAATGCTAGAACATTCGACTTCATACCGTGAAAATTAAGAGATTTCAGGGATGTTTAGTATTTGAATGAGTAACATCGAAGCTAGAACGCCAGTTCTTTACCAGGTGTAAAAGTCTAGTGCTCTAACACAGCCTGAAAGCCCGTTTGTATGACAAAGTGCATTGTCTATCCTACACCCCGACTCCTGAAAAGTTAATCTCTGGTCACAACTGATTTCAGGTCCTCCTTGGTTGTCGGGGGGGGGGCGGGGGTCGAACATTCACTGTGGAAATCTCCGATCTTGTATCCAAGCTAATAACACACAGGCCTACAATGCCAAAACAAAACATAAAGAAATAATGTTCACACTCTTTAAGTAGCGGATACAGATAACTAGTAGCAAAGCGAGTGTTTGAGATGTCATACATAGTGTAATTCTATTTATGTATAGTTTTGGGAACCTATACATCCTGTAAGTAAAAAATGAATCTGATGTTACTGATATCCGGTATGAATACTGAAGTTGAGGAAGGAAACACGAAATGGTCAAAGCCAAATAAATAGTATATATGCCAAAGTGGGCCTACAGGGGCTTGGGTTGGCCGTGTGTGTTAAGGCATTATGTGCAAACCTAGAGTGGCGGGTTTGATTCTCGCCCTGGGCAATAGAAATTTATTTAATGAAGGGCTCATTTAAATAAATTCCTTAGTTCCACCTGGCTATAAAAGGGTGGTAACCTGAAGATAAACCGTCCCAATTACCCATATTAGCCGAGGAAGTGGACGTAAATAAACAAATACAAAAAAGTGGGCCTATTAAGAAAAATCGATTGTAAATTATAGTAAAATGAAAATCCCTTTAGAATATATTGTAGGTAAGTTGTATCTTAATACTATCCATTAAATTATACTGTGGTCATACTTGTCGATAGTTGCCGTCGTTTTTAGCCGATCAACGAGTACACGTTGCTAATCAATTATATCTAGAATATATACAATTTCACAAAAAGAATGAATGTGTGTGAGAGCGAGCGAGAGAGAGAGAGAGAGAGAGAGAGAGAGAGAGAGAGAGAGAGAGAGAGAGAGAGAGAGAGAGAAATCACTCTCGATCTCTTAAAGTTATTTGTATAACAGTACAGGTAATGACAGTAATCAGTCAGATTAGAGGGAGAGATCACGGAGCTGTTTTTGTCCAACCCGAACTTAAAGGTTTAAGCCAGCAAAAACTGAACCAGGACTGAAATCAGTCTGAGGGTTACACGCCACGATTCACTCTCTTATCCAACAATAAACCCTAGAGAGATTAAGTCTTTTTAACGTTCCTCAGGTCATATCAAAATATTATTTTCCTCAGCTGATATTAGACTCAGAATTGCTTCTAATTGTGTCAAAAAGGATACGTTTTTATACACGTAATTAGATTGAGCGTTGATAAAAATTCACCCAAGTGGAAAAAAAAAGCTTGCGAGCTTCAGATTTCTAGCGAAACATTGAAAATATGAATAGACCAATGCTTAAACTTTTTTCTTAAGAGAGAGGTGTCACAAAGAAAGGAACACACGCGCCTTGTTATTTCTCTAGAGACAACTTAATGGAACACATAGCCACTTGCCAAATTAAATAATAATTTTGAAAAAGTTGTAAGTCGTGCCCGCCTACTGATAGATACTCAATTCAACATTTCATTACATGCAACATCATGAAATGAAATCTAATGCCAGTACATAGAAGTAACCTTTACAGAACCAGTCGAGGTGGTTAAAGTATAAAATACACAAATAAAACGTTACACGTTCTCTCGAAAATGAATGTTCTCTGAAAGATATTTGTAACAATTATCCTTCCCCTGTGAATGTTCACATTAATTCTGTTCACAAACCATTTTTCTCGTGGAAATAAAGAAGGAAAAATCTATCTTAAAAGCTACGATGGCTGTTTATTTGACTAGAACGAACGTTATGTATGTGGGACCCGATTATTCTGAGAGCAAAGATTAATTGATGGTAATTCAGAATGATTTATCAGGGCAATATTTCTTAGGGTGGAACTCAGCTCGGGGCAGGATTCTATTGGCCCGGCGAGTTGTTACTTTCAAGGATCCTTTCATTCTAGTCTCGTTAAAAGGGAGAATTTACAAACTTATATTCAAGCCTTTCTTCAAGATATAATACGTTATTTTAAAGATAAATCTTAAAATAACGTGTCCCACGTTAAAAAATATTTCAATTACTTTATTCACTTCCCCCTACATTTTTCTCAGGAGCACACTGCTCAATGACTAATGAATAATAAGAAGTGACACCGCCTGCTAGAACTGACGAAGAATGAAGGGCTTTTTTTTATAAATTTCTGCCCATATCTAGTCTATTATATGATATAACATAGTATTAGTGTAATTATATTACTGAATTGTTCTATTTAATGTTTAATGTCAAGTTTAAATTTCATAATCTAATTTACATTTTTAATATGTATATATATTATATAAAAAAATGTTGAAAGCTTTGAGAAAATGCACATATAATGCAAATATGCATGAGATGAGCAGGAAAAAAAACCCTCCACATAGGGATACGGTGTAGAGGAAATACATAAAAAACATAGTATTAGTGTCTTTTACCAGAAAAGCCGAAATAAATTTTACATATGGTACACATTCAGAATCGATACATTTATCGACTTGGAGTCGATCGTAGTTGGAACTAGCTTTTGGCAGGAAAGTCACTCGTGCGTTAGCCGCCCAGATTTAATAAAAATGCAAATATCTCGGTTAATATTCAAGATAGAGAATAAATGTAAGAACAATATTTATAGTAAATTTAACTTGCAATAAGATTGATTCTGTACAATTTTTCGATCCGACGTATAGTAACGGAGATATTTCCAATTTTCGAAAAGCCTCCCCTCTAAACCCCCCCCCCTCCCACTGGTCTGATTTCAGCCGTTAACGAACTTGATCTTTCTTTTTACATAAAACGACTAAATATCGAGTTTGGTAACATAAAACAAAAAACCGCGACAGCTAGAGCGTTAACAGACAAATATATAGTATATATATATATATATATATATATATATATATATACAGTTTTGAACGGACTTCATTTTCGTCATCTACTAGGTAGAATCGATGGACATTTGAAGAAAAATTTCGAAAATTCCGTCATGAGTACAACCTCAACAGCTGATTTCCCTTAAGGAAAATCTGCTAATAGACTACCTTGGATGTGATTTTCAATTGTAAAAATGGATGTTGAATGAAATTGTTCAATGATTCCAAGGGGGGGTTGTTTAATTAAACTGTATATTGGATTGGTTGGAGCCAACCAGTGTAAGTGTGAAATTAGTAATGTCAGTGCAATCTCGGTAGTAAATATTATCAGTAGTGGAGCTCTTTGAATTCCCGCTGGAGATTAACCAATGTGTGGCCGGGCTTGTGGTTGACAGAGGCTGCACCCCGTAAAGGGTTCTCTGTTATTAGACCAACAGGCTATCAATTAATGGTGCTAGAGGACCGCTTTAATAATAGATTTAGTAATTTCTGTCGTTTTACACGTTCTAAGGGCAAATGTCAAACGTCAAACAAGCCCTGTTAAATTTCACTCCATTGTATCATACACTGGCTACATTTTGTTTTATTATCATTCGCTACATATCAAAGGCATATCAAGAAATCGTTTCAATACTTTTATCACAAGAGTTCATTTTTCTCTAATATTATTGAAAACCATGGTGGGTGGAAAGGTAAAAATGAAAGTTTCTTAAACGGCGAAGCTCTTACAATATTATTGAATCTGAAAACGTGTATCAAGAAAAAACAATACAACATCCAACATACATGTACATGTTTGTGATATATGAATATGTTTATGAAATTTCGACACTTCTAGAATCCTCCCGAGTACTAGAAGAGTCAAAAGTCCTTGTCAGACCGATTTACTCATAATCGCTATTCCACAAGCACCACTCGAGAACTGGTGAACTAAATTACTCCCTTGGCGAGGGATATATCAGGCCACTGGATACTTTTAACATAACGAATAAGTTTTTTAACGAGTTAAAACTTAAAATTATTAACACGCAGATGTTGTATGAGACGTCCAATTGAACAGCGGAACGAAACAAAATAAAAAGTATTTACTTCAATTCTGTTAAAGCAGCATTAAATTATTCCCAACTCATAACTAATTTCTCTATAACAGTTGCTAAATAAACTGTCGTTTTATATATCAAATTCTTTGACATAAACTGTCTTACATAATGAATTATTTAATCCTGAAAATAATATTCTTTTATTAGCATTAGTCCCAATTAACCTTAGTTGCAAAAAGTGGACGTTAATAAATAATAATAATATTCTTTTCAATCTATTAAAATGAAATGTGACTGATTGGGGTCATTTCTGTGGTTTTTAATCGAGACTTATAATGAATATGTGAATGTCGTTCACATTTATGATTGCAACTATGATTGTTATTTTATTTTATGCATCTTTTCGTAATGGAGTACTAGTTTCAAACAAAAAAGCTAGGTTGCATGTTTGAAAAATGTTATGTAATGAAATTAGAAGTACTATTGTCGGTTAATAACGACCCAATTGAGCTATAACAAATTCTATACAATGACAACCGGGAAATGTTTTCTAAAATATACATTAATACATTTATTTCAGGATTGAATTTAGTTCTTGGAGAAATATTAAGATTATTAATAACTACCATAGACTTGGTATAAAGGGAACAGAAAGCAGTTGGCCTGGCTGATAAATAAGCAGTTTACTTATTATACATTGTGGTTGTTTAAAATTGTGAATTCTCGGAATGTAATTTTCAGCAAAACTTATAAAAGAGATAATGAAAGGGAACATACTCACGCAAAGCTATGATTTCTCTGAAACACGGAATAGAAGTCTTGCTTAATGGGTTCCAATTGATTTATGGTCGGTATACACGAATTCTTTCCGTTTCATCAGCATAGCTTAAAATAAATTAATTTGATTTTGTAACATTTTAAAATTGAATTCTCCCAGAAATATAAGAAACCGTTTATATTATTATTATTTTTTAATTCAACACTAATCAAAACTATAAACGAATCATTTCTTGAGTTTTTGTTCCGCCACTACTTCAAAACGTTCTTAAAGGACCGCCTACACAAATGAAGCCCTTTCAAATGAGGCGTGAGTATGTGTATGTGAACGTCTGTACGTATGTACGGGTATGTTATGATATGTATGTATATATATATATATATATATATATATATAAACATAAACATACATATATATCGTTGTTACTCAAGTATTAAAGGAGTTGATGAACAGATGAATTTAACATTCCTCTTTAATGAAATATAATTTGGCTATTTTTTGGTGGAATTTTTCTTGCTCATTCATCTATCACTTAATTATCAAGGACGACCCTTTCAATTAAGGGTGTTATTTGAATATTTAAGTTATTATTATAGCCCTGCTAGTAATCGAATATTCAGATATAATAAATCCGAGAAGTATCGTATAAGAAAGTGATATTTTAGAACATAGTTTTCTCAAATAGAATACATTATAATAAATAATACTCTATGATAAATGAATGGAAACCTACTGGCCTCCAAACCTAAGTTGTGTGATATAGGTACCGGTTGTGCCAAAGGCAGGCCCAGGCAAAGGTGGATAGACCTTTATTTGGAGGATCAGGTCCTATGTGGAATGTAGCGCATGGTAGTAGGAAAATTATTATTTTATTAAATCGGAAAATAAAGATATTACCCACGAATAGACAACGTTTAAATTCTAATGTATTACACAAAAAAAGGAAACATCAACCAATATTTTGTTTTGAACTTTAAAGTTAAATCCCATTTTTCGTCTGCAAGTAAATATTATAATTATTCATGCTGCATAGCATGTAAGGAACTCTTTACTTAAACTAATGAATGTATTTGAAATGCAATGGGTACGTATGTAAACAACAAATAAAATAAATTACTAGCCATTACACAAACAAGCATATTTTTATCTTGTGTAACTCTTATGCAACATTTCGATTTAGCGGACTGACTGCTATAATCGTGAAATATACCTTATGTAACGATTTCTCTAATTTTTTTCTTCTTCTCTAATTTCGCTTTAAATATAACCCTGTCTCGTATGAGTTATGCCTTACCGATGCACTATAAATTGTAAATCAAATATTACTGCAGTCGAGTTTTATGATACTTTTTTGCATGGAAAAATTGTTGTAAAAACATCTTCCATTGTACGTTTTCCTCATGAAATCAACAAATGTTACAGGAGCCCGTATGAAATTATATTTCGGAGAAAGGTCTTCCCTGTTTTCATGTATCAACAAAATGTCCAGGAAATTTCCAGGTAGTTATCTATTGTTGTCATCGAGATATAAAGCCTAACTTTGTTGTTATAACCATCGGGGTCCTATAGGGAGCTATCCTTTCTTCAGTGCTCAATAACATTGGAAACTTAGGCTCAAGGACCCATGAAGTGACAGGGACAAGTTTTATGGGTTAAAATGCCTATGAATAAAATATTTCGAATCTTCCCATTTCTCTATATTCCAATGATCTTCTCTCTAAGACATGACTGATTAAATCATTGTGCCTAATAATATGCCTTAAATTGTTGACATTCCCAAGACTTAGATTCGAAGGGCACTTGCGCCTTTTTGAACTGAGAACATGAATTCTTCCAGGCCAACATTGGTCATTCTAAGCCAAACCCTAATTTCTATTGATTCTATCGTTTATAATCCCTTATGAGAGAAATCGAACTTTTACTCTATTAAAGAAGTAAAAAGATAACGAATAACGTAACAAACAAGTTAGAATATAAACTTGATACTGCTAACCTTTATTTTAAATGCACTACGAGAGTTGGTCTTTTCTGACGCAGCACCTACTAGTACACAGACTAAATTTTAATTATAGTATTTATTGAAGTCTACTTCAGAAACAAGAGCTCCACAACTAAGGATTGCACTGAGGGGGTCAAAGATATAGTTGCCTTGTCCCCACTAAATTTAGACCTTGGAAAATAGGTGGTAAGTGGAATTTCACAGAAATAGCGAATGATCACAAGCATGAAGCGGATAAGTTCTACTAGTTGCAAAAATATAAAAGTTCGCCGCGAGATAGGACGGACCGAACAATTCCTATTGGAAGCACCACATAACAGCTTTTCCAAATAAATGAATGTAAAAAATAAAAAAAAGTTCTGGTTCTATTATTTTAAAATAAAATTTCTTCTATTATTTTAAATGATTATGGAATCATTCAAGGTCCTCTGCTCTTTGCTATAAGCTTCAATAATTGCTTGTTTGTAATCATTTATTTGAGTTAGGTAAATGTTTTAATTATATTTGGAAACTTTGAACCACAATTTCATTCCTTCTTAAAGTCTATATTTATTGTTCGTTTTTGTTCTTAGCCTAAACATTTAACAGGCCTAAAAATTCAAACCTCCAAGGGAAATCATTCCGGGAATGCCCTTGATCCGTTGGTTTGCATGAAAAGCAAGACATTCAAATATATATATTTGTGTGTTTAATTGTTAGAGAACCATCACTCTGTGGTCCGTACATATATGAGAAATTCTTAAACCGATTGAGTAAAAAATCGAAACAATGTTTAAATTTGTTTACAATCTAAAGAGTAGAAATGTTGTATATTTCAAATGAAGAGTACAGGTGACGAGTTAATGTAGACCTAGAGCTTATCCTATTGTTCTAATTTCATGCTTAAACGTTGATTGCTCTGAGGCTGTGGAGTGGAGACGAATTGAAACTCAGGTTGAGTCAGGTCTACCGTGAGTTTATAGCTCAGGTAATGACCAACCTGAGTTTTACGACCTTCTTGCTTTCATCCTTAGTTTATTTCACGGATGGCGCCCGTGTTTCATTGTTTATTTGGCATCGCCTTGCTAATACCATTCTTATTCCTTTTACTTTTATTTGTCATTTCCTTCTTCATTAAAAAAGCAGTTACACATTATATATTTTTTGTAAATTTTCTTTGGCAATAATAAATATAATAATATTACTGGCATATTTTAATTTTTTTTTCAAGTTCTGATTGGACTCCACAATTATCACGAAGAATAATGCTACATTTAAAGACATTAAATTACTAATGGAAGGAGTTTTTGATTGGTTGAAAAATATTAAGTACCATAAAATAATTTTAATTTCACTATTTTGCTTAAAAAAACAAAAAAAAACATGAATACACCCACATATCTATGCAACATGTGCTCTAAATTGTCTCTTATTATATATAAAAAAACTGTATGTTAGGCATTGGTGTTAATACTCGTGGTAAATCTTGAGCGGGAATTCGATACCCCCAAGAGCAATAGACATTTATATAGTGAAGAAAAACACTTCTAATTGACTAAAAAGAAATCACATATAATGATTTTTAATTTCAGCATACCTTGAAAGGTCCAATCCATTTCTCCCGAAGTATGTTAATATAGAATTTAACCTAATTTATCTTTCCATAGAAAGTGTAATTATTAAACAGGTCAGAAGTTAATGACAACTAGCTGAAATTTTGGGAATTGTCATTTGAAATCCAGCAAGCATTCTTTTTGTCCAACAATCCGAAAGCCTGATTAAGGAGGGTTTGGGGGGGGGGGTTAATAAAACATACATATGTAAGATGTTAAATAATATAAAGAGTATATATATATATATATATGTATGTATTTGTATTACTAATAGATATTTAGATATTTAGATAATTAAGATTTTGACATTTATTCCATAAAGCTAATACAATGTCCCCACCATACACAAGTTAATTTATATTATTTCCCACTAGTTCCTCTGGATATTAGTATGCATTATTTCGAAATGTCGATTATAATTAGCTAACTTGTAATAAACCACTTTGAAGTGAACAGTGAAGCTTGCCTATGAAGGTACTGAGTAACAAATTCGCTGCAAGATATGTTTTATTTTAATGGTCAGGTCCTTAAGGACCAATTTTGGTTCCAGGAAACCAAAATCCTGAAGGAGAGATTTAGCGAGATATTTTTTTTTTTTTTTGTCGTTTAATCTAAAAAATTGTAAGAAAACTGTTTTCGTGAGATTTATCATGGATGATTTAAGGAATAGCATTAAAAGTCAAGTAATCAATTATGCCATAAATCAGAAAGAGCATGGAGGACAATACCATCCGAGGACTATAAACAACGCTATCTTTCATGGTTTACAAGAACGAATCCAATTGTACCACTCTACGGAACACGTCTGTCTCTGACTCAACATAGTCTTAATATCGCTCTTGTATCCCATTAATTTTAAACTGATCCTGCTTCTTATCCAACCCCCTCATCTCCAATAAGGAAAGGAGTTGAACCGAAAGAGAGAAAAAAAAAAGCTATAGGAAAGAAACTAAATAGAAAAAAAGACCTGCTCTCTCGGCACGTTGAAGGTCATCCACAAGAAGATATCAGACTGGATGACGGAGCGTATCATTTCATCATGGAGCAGAGCTTGGCTTGAAAGACATCATCAATCTCTGGTACATGATGAAGCCGCATCATTAAAATGCCACTTATGGTAAGTTCATGATGCTTCGCTGATTAGTAGGGAAAGTCAACGGGGTAATATCATTTTATGGCATCTTTCACTTATAAAACAAACACATAGACTCAACGATTTTCTGATTTATTATGATTAACACAAATTTATTTCACCCAACGTATTTATGTGCTTTAATTTAGCCGGTTTTAGGATTGCCATAATAAGAAACTACACGTTTACTTCTAAATTTGACTAAATTTTAATAGATGTTAAAGAAAAGCATATTAAATCAAATTAACTTAATCAAGAGAGCGCAGCAGAAAATTGGCTTTCCTGTCCTGACTCATCCAACTTATAAGAAAAACACTGTGTAAGCAAGTATTGAATTCTTTGTTATGTCTTTTTGTGGTGAGGGTGGCAAACCAAGTTTATAAAGTACAAATTTTATAGCTCCAATATTTCTATTATCCAATATGGCCCTTTTACCATGTTATTATACATATCCATAGGATCTATTTCCAACTTCTCGCATTTTTCATCTCTTAATAATGAATGAGTTTTATTGACATTTATATTTCTTTTCAATATTACAGTAGGTTTGGTGTCATCTCCTTTCATAATAGACAATGATGAAGTAGATCACTTAATTTTAGTCTGCAAATAATTTTATACTCAAAGGTGGAAAAGGATTGAAGACTATGACTATTAAATTTATTTAGAATTAGTAGGCATTCCACTTTTTAAAACATTGTCAATTTTCATGCAATCTATAGGATCAAAAAGTACTAATACTATAGGATTTGGCGTCAAAAGAATTTGAGAACAATATTTATTGTGCTACAAAATTGTGTACTTGATAAATCTGAATTGTTCCAATAACTTTACCTTGAATTCATATTCACTTTGTTAAAAAGGAAGAAGGCCATTCACTTAAATATGATTTGATCGACGTGTATTTCTTAGTGAAGTTTACATGTTTAACACTCCTTTCGGGGGCCTTTTAGAAAGTTATATAACTATTTCTATTTACACAGCACAGAATAACTTCCGCCATAACTGACTGCCATTCATTGTTTTATAAAAACTAAGATGATCGCATCTCTACTAATTAGCTTATCTTTGTCCCGTGTTTAAAATCAATTTCGGGATAAACTAAAGTGAAAATTTGGAATCGATTATTTAGGACCAGACATCATGTTTCGTCGATAATATTGAGAAATATATCTAATTACAATGTATCGCTAATTAGCATCTAAGTAACTCTTCGATAATATATTTTTCATTCTTATCGACAAAGGATAATATCTGTCGTATATAATCAATTCTAGATTTTGACCTTACTTTATCCGGATTTTGAGCTTAGTTTAGTTTATTATCTGAAATGCCACCAAATTAGTTTTTGTTGTCTATTGAATGACTGCTCTGGCAGAAAGTAGTCAGTATGATGTAAATATAAAAAATCCTATGAGCTACTGAAGAGCCACCGGAGAAAGTTGAAACATATAGAATTTTGCTTTATGATTCGACCATGTTTATTTATATTCGCATCATTTAAATATTTATTTTGTGTTTTCATTTATTGATACTAGCATGATTAATGGTCCTGTTGTAATGCATATAGATTTTATTGAATTTGTTGTTTTTATGTGTAGCTCTGAAGATGAAGACAATAATCACATTTGCGTATCGAATATTTAAACATTTTGGCAAAAATGTTACACAAAAAAAAAATACGTGCATGGCATTTTGGCTTTTCAACATTCTAATGAATTGAGAAATATAATCTTAACATAATACACAAGTGACATAGTGACTTAATGAGAAAATCGCGTGAATATGAGGGGGTGTTTTAGTGGAAGGCTAAAATCGAAAACAAAGTGCAAATAACACCATTAATATTCGAATAGAGCAAAATGTGTAACTATAGTAAAATGTTTTATCATCAAGGTTGGGTATAAGGCAGTTCTCGGTAACGGAGATATTTACTGTATGAATTATTACTCCAAACCAATATGCAGACAGGAAACTAAATTTGATTTGCCCTCACCAATTTTATAATATCAGTTCTTCAACCACGCGATATGCAAATATGTTTTACCGAGATTATAAGTGCAGTCGTTAAAAGATTGAGTGTTGAATAAACACACTATTCTTGAATAGATTAATACGAAAATATGAAGAGCTCTAATACTGAAAAGTAAAAATCGTTTGCATCAAACAAATAGAAATGGCGATAGTTTATCTCTTTTAAGCATTGTTCTTGGAAATGCGTGCATTTTTCGTAAAGTATTGACTGTATTATTCACCCGGTTTTAAAGGCAAAATATCCCTTATCTAGATGAACTTTTTAGAGAAATATTTAGGTAAATGTTTTGTTTGCTTTCTAGCCAATTCCCGTGTTTTTCTCTATTGCTAATCGCACAGTAAATAAATACACTGCATACTTCTTTAAATCGTGAATTCCTATACTGAAACTTTCAGGATCACTATAAAGATCACAAACTACATTCACAATCCATTTATGAGTTTAAACTAACGAAAAACTAAATGTAGAAGTTCTCGACAAAAACTGTCAGTAATGAAGTTTAGAGGAAAATACTATTTCATTTAAATTAGAAGCGGAGCTATGTTTGAAAGGGAACTTGCTAAAACATGCAAAGCCACTTTCTCCATCCAGTCCTAATATAGTAACTTTGCACTACCGATAAATCTACTCAACTACTGTTTTGAATATTTAAAGATATTCTTCGTCGAAAGTAGTCTTTATTCACAGTAGTCAGAGCTATTTTCAGTCTTCTATAACATTGTCTTTAAAAGCAAAAATAATTCAGTTACTGTAAACACGTGAAGCTTGACCTTCCATATGTTGTATATATGTATTTGTATACATACATACTTGATTTTACATAGTCGTATTTATTAAAAATAATCTGCATGCTTCCTTGTGTTAGTTGGATCTCCTAACACTGCCAGTTTCACTTAGCAAAAGATAATTTATTTGAAAATAAATTCATTTTGTGATTGATTTTTCTCATTTACGTTTTAATTCGCACAGTTGATATTTTTTCTTTTGGTATGCTTTGAAAAATAAAATTCCGCGGTGTTTTCTTTACTTTTTTGTTTAGAGATTTCTATTGAATTTGTTGAGCCTCTTTGGATTCTTTGAGACGACCTCATGCTTCCATAGAAATCCTTCCGCCCTGCTTCACAATCCTATTTATTGAAGTTCCCATTTCTGCCTCGGGAAATAGATTGCCTTTTCTATAATAAATAAGATAAACAGAGAAAATATTCCATTTTTATTGGAATTATTTGACGGCGGCATTCTTTTCATACATTTTTCAAAGGGCCTACGACAAGGCCCCTTATAATTGGACTAAAGTTTTTTTCATTCAATCTAGGAAAGTAGATCTCTGAGGCAAAATAACATTCGACCCTACGTTGTAATAAAACTTTGGAAAGTTCTCGTCAAATGCTTTAATAATTTTAGCACCTTTACGTTCCCCAATAGGGAAGTCCCCTTCCCCTCCTCCTGAAATGTGATAGCTTATAAACTAAAATATTTTAGATACATTGTTTTCTATAGTTTTTGAAACGTTTTAACAATTTATTTAATTTAGATGTAATCAGCAATTGCCAATACAAACCAATGAAAAACAGACGCCACTGTGTTTTATATTATTTTTTATTAAAAGAACGTTATTTCTAAGAATGGACTTGTGCGATAGTGTGTGTTCACTCCAAACGGGGTAAATCTGCCCCCTGCTCCGTCCCTCTCACAATCTGTATTATATAATAAAATATTCTTTGTAATAAAAGGCTGACGTTAGAAAAACATGCCAATTAACGTCAGTTATGTGTGTTATATGCCACTTTTAGTTAGTAAACTTTTTTTCTTTTTTTTAATTTACCGTTTACTTTATGTTTTTAATTTCTCTGCCCACTGCAATCCTTATTTCTTACTTTTTATGTAGGCGCCCTTTGTTAACGAAGCTTGTAACTTAAGCTTTACATGAGATATTTAGTTATAGAACACCTTAAAGTGATGTGAGTGGGGTTACTGAAAGAAATGTAGGGTTACTGTGGTCTGCATGCTCATTCTGGATGAGGTTTGTTAGTCTATGCAGGCTCCGGACAATAAAGGAATGGCGCTCTAATAACTCTGGTCTCGAGTGCAATCATCTCCTTTCATGTTTTATTGGTATGACTGGAATGTTATTCATGAAGCCTTTGGACAGAAGGAAAAACTGGTTAATGTACAAATAAATCAGATAACAGTGAAGGAGCACTAACCATATGTAACTTTTTTCGATCAGAATTATAAGAATGGACACAGTGCATAGAATGTTCGATCCTTAGTGAAAAAAAAAAAATCCCCCGTCACGCAGGGGCTGCGTAAACTAAGCAGATTTCCCACGTGAAGTTTTACAGTAAATAAATCTGCCCAATAACAACTGTAGTAGTAAGAAACCTGTAAACCTATTCACGAGGGACGAATAGTTACAGAAACGGCCTCCAGAGCTCTCGGCGGAAAGTCCGAACATAGCCGACTCCTGCCGACCACACGCAGAATACAAATGCAAATAACTCGGTTAATATTCAAGATACAGAATAAATGTATAGCACAATATTTATAGTAAATTTAATTTGCAATTTATTCTATACAATTTTTCGATCCAACGCATAATAACGGGGATATATTGAATTTTCAAAAATCCTCCCTCTAAACCCCCTCTTCCACTGATCCGATTTCAGCCATTAACGAACTTGACCTTCCTTTTTACATAAAACGATTAAATTCCGAGTTTGGTAACGATCAAACAAAAATTGCGACCGCTAGAGCGTTAACAGACAAATATATATATATATATATATATATATATATATATATATATATATATATATATAATTTTGAACGGACCTCATTTTCGTCATCTACTGGATAGGATCGATGGACATTTGAAGAAATTTTTCGATATCGCGTCATGAGTACGACCTCAATAGCTGATTTCCCTTAAGGGAAATCTGCTAATATGGTAAATCTCAACAGCCGATTCCCCTTTGTGAAAAATATGCTAAATCTCAACAGTTGATTCCCTTTAGAGAAAAATATGCTAAATCTCACCAGCTGATTCCCTTTAGAGAAAAATATGCTAAATCTCACCAGCTGATTCCCTTTAGAGAAAAATATGCTAAATCTCAACAGCTGATTCCCTTTAGAGAAAAATATGCTAAATCTCAACAGCTGATTTCCTTTAGAGAAAAATATGCTAAATCTCAGTAGCTAATTCCCTTAAGAGAAAAATATGCTAAATCTCAATAGCTAATTCCCTTAAGAGAAAAATATGCTAAATCTCAACAGCTGATTTCCTTTAGAGAAAAATATGCTAAATCTCAATAGCTAATTCCCTTAAGAGAAAAATATGCTAAATCTCAACGGCTGACTTCCTTTAGAGAAAAATATGCTAAATCTCAATAGCTAATTCTCTTAAGAGAAAAATATGCTAAATCTCACCAGCTGATTCCCTTTAGAGAAAAATATGCTAAATCTCAACAGCTTATTCCCTTTAGAGAAAAATATGCTAAATCTCAATAGCTGATTCCCTTTAGAGAAAAATATGCTAAATCTCACCAGCTGATTCCCTTTAGAGAAAAATATGCTAAATCTCAACAGCTTATTCCCTTTAGAGAAAAATATGCTAAATCTCAATAGCTGATTCCCTTAAGAGAAAAATATGCTAAATCTCAACAGCTGATTTCCTTTAGAGAAAAATATGCTAAATCTCAATTGCTAATTCCCTTAAGAGAAAAATATGCTAAATCTCAACTGATGATTTCCTTTAGAGAAAAATATGCTAAATCTCAATAGCTGATTCCCTTCAGAGAAAAATATGCTAAATCTTAACAGCTGAGTCTCCTTAGAGAAAAATATGCTAAATCTTAATAGCTGATTCCCTTTAGAGAAAAATATGCTAAATCTCCAATAGCTGATTTCCTGAGAGAAAAATATGCTAAATCTCATTAGCTGATTCACTTTAGAGAAAAATATGCTAAATCTCAATAGCAGATTCACCTGAGAGGAAAATATGCTTAATCTCAATAGCTGATTCCCTTTAGAGAAAAATATGCTAAATCTCACCAGCTGATTCCCTTTAGAGAAAGATATGCTAAATCTCAACAGCTTATTCCCTTTAGAGAAAAAGATGCTAAATCTCAATAGCTGATTCCCTTTAGAGAAAAAGATGCTAAATCTTAACAGCTGATTCCCTTTAGAGAAAAAGATGCTAAATCTCACCAGTTGATTCCCTTTAGAGAAAAAGATGCTAAATCTCACCAGCTGATTCCCTTTAGAGAAAAATATGCTAAATCTCAACAGCTGATTCCCTTTAGAGAAAAATATGCTAAATCTCGAAGGCTGATTACCTTTAGTGAAATATATGCTAAATCTCAACAGCTGATTCCCCTTAGAGAAAAGTATACTAAAAGTAAACGAGGCTCACCACAATTCAGGAATGTTAAAATGAAGAAGGGTCTGCTTTGTTTTAAAGCTCTAATCCCCATTACTGGACGGTAGAATGACTGAGGTAATGATATAACGATGTATGTAGAAATGGTAGTGTAATGACAGTCATTTAAATGAGTCTAATACCATGGTCGAGGGCAATGACTCCCCACTCTTGTTCCAGGCTTAGACCTTGATTCTCAGGGGCCTTAAACCTCTTCCCGAACACATTTGAACGGATAATAAGGTTCAAGGCTTTCAGGAATCGCCTTTGGCCACATGAGATAAATTATTTCTATTAGTAAAGGTTTAAAAGTAATAAATATTGTGTTGCGGAAAAAAATTAAATATGAGTCACATTTTTTTTTTTTTAAATGTCAAACAAACAAATTTTTATTTATCTCCATTTCCTTAAAAAAATAGACATTTCTGAATAACTCTGAAATGTGGGGAATGTTGCAAAAGGAAATTTATTTTTTGTGTGCTTCATTGATCACTAAATGAAAACACTAGAGACCCACTCCAACTAAAGAAGAGTGGCTACCTTTTAGATATACCAACCTGATTACCCTTAGTCATTTGAAGAGGAAGTTAATCTAATGTACATAAATGCAAACAAGAAATCTTGGAGTGTAAAAGTTTTTAGTAAAAAATCTAAGTTTTGTAATGAAATCACTGGTGGAATGATTAAAAATAAATGCAGATTAATTAATCATAATTCAATGAATCATTATTATTGACAATTATTACCAAATTACAACGACATGTGTTTCAGGAGGTGGCACAATTTTCCAGGCAATAAAAAACTATAGTTAGATAAAAGGCAACAGATATTTTAACGAGGGAAACGTACGTGTACATATTGGACGACAATACTTATTAAAAAGTAGCAATTACATCAAGACAAGGTATTGCTAAATTTAGACTATGTCTGTACAAATATATTGAAAAGATAAATAAGATAAACAGAAACCTTAATTTGAGCAAGGAACGGTATGTATTTTCGGAATAAATAAATGCTACATACCAACTTGTTTTGAAACTTCTTTCTCCTTGCCCATTAGAAAAATTAAATAACTTTACCTAACTTATATTAAAAAATTAAATTATTTATTAATGTCCACTTTTTGCAATTGAGGGTAATTGGGACGGATTATCTACAGGTTACCACCCTTTTCTAGCCAAGGTGGGACTAAGGATTTTACTTAATGAGTTCCGCTACTAGAAAAATTCCTTTGCCCATGCGGGAATCGAACTCACCACTCTAGGTTTACCGTGAGAGATTAAGGTCAACGCTTTAACTCGCAAGGCTAACCTGAGCCCCAAACTATGAGACTACATTTAGGACTTACTATGATAAAATAAATATCCTTTTCCGTCGAAATATTAAAGTCTCATTAAGTGCATTTGCACTGAATAATATGGCTCGAAAATTTCCCTTTATTCTTGGAAGTCGGATTCAGGCTAAGAAATAACTTTTTAATACTAAAAACATTCTAACCTCAATTTACTATAATCATTTTTTTCAAATTGAACAAATCAGTATATGTTTCCAGGTAAACCCTTACTCCTGACTGTACGTAAAATACAAAATAACGGGACTGAAGTCTTGGTACGAATTCAAAATAATGCTTAATTCTTATTAATACACCACCAAAGAGCTTTTTTCGTGACCGGAAGTTGAATGTTAGAATTGTAAATCCCACTGAAAAATCTCTAGTAAATAGTTGACTTACGTCGTTGCTTACAACTCATTTCCAAGAAACGAACATATTATAAAATTATATTTGATTTGAATATCTTTAAGATATTCTTCAAGTAACGAATTACGAAATTAAACTCTTATATTCATATAGATAGGTATATATCATGTTTTATATGACTTGATAGAAACAAGTTATTATTTTTCTGATTCCAGAGTACATCTATAAATATTTATACCAACAAACAACAAGCTGTACGCATTTTGAGGGTACCCGTTTGGGTCAGCCCGGAAGAGTACTTAGGTAAGCAAATATTGCATTTAATTATTTTAAGGAAGTTATTTTATATTTTATTTAAAATATGAGATGTTGAGAAACTAGTTTAAGGAGAGAGCTTATGGTAAACTTCACTTTATTTTATACAAATGGTTTATTATCCGCTGTTTTTTTTTTAAACAGGTGACATTTGGCATACATCTCCAGTCTTCAGTTCATATTCTTGGTGTAAGTCAGACGTCTTTTTCAGGGTTATCTCTTGCTCCAATCAGCAAGCCGTCAACGAATATATATAAGTAGTATATATATATAACATGGATATTGATATATAATTAGTACATATGAGTAATATATAATATGAGGTTTAAACTGACTAAATTAAAATTTTCTAATGAAATTGCTTATTGTATTTCAATACGGAATAACAATAGCAGGGATGATTCTACACGTAATAATTGCAGTTATTTTTCGTTGAGAGCTGAATAGGAGAAATTCTTAAGGCAACTAACCAGAAAGAAACATACTATTGTCTAGGAGTCAATTTCTCTTATTACGTAAATACTTTCAAACGCCTTGCTGGGAAGTACTTAGTCAAAATTATTGATGGAATGGGGAGCTTTAATTTCAATAATTGTATTAAAAAATCCAAATATTTAATTATTATATGTTAATAAAAAAATATATATATATATTTGTAAGTGTCTAGAAAATCGTTTCAAACTACTTAAGAGCAGTAAGAAATTTAATTATGTAACTCTGTCATAAAGTAATTACAATTTGGGAGTTTGCTTGTATGAACGTTGTTGGGAATGTTGTTGTATGAACGTTTTTTTCTAAGGCTATAATAATAAAATAAGGTAAGAGAATTAATGACGCTATTCGCTATAAGTAAAGAATCAATCTATAAACGTCCAACTGAATAGGTACTATTAGACGCTGAGAGATTTAACATCCTTAATTAGCGTATAGTGCTTGGGGCACTTTGTCTACAGCTACAGCTTATCAGACAGCGACTGTTACGACTTGTAATAATAGGCTGTCTAGCATCTAGCTAAATTCTGTTTAGATCCCTCAAATAGAATTATTACAATCATCTTTTTTCTTTCAGACGCAACTCGCCGGGGGATAGAGAGAATATGGGGTAATTACAGTTAATAATACTCCTCTATAAAAACACTCTTGTCGATTAAAAAAGTCGTCAAATGGAAATTGAAGCATTTAAGTGTTATTTATTGGGCTGGTTCAGTTTTGTAGTTTTCGGTGAACTCGAAAACACAGCTTAAGTCCAAGAAGAGTCTAACTATAGACCAGATTCTCTTACAATATTTATCAGATCATTGAAAACCACAAAACTGCAGTGTTTGATACGAACTACTAATTTCTTGCATAGTAAGAGAAATTAGTATACAAAAAAAAATCTTTGCAATTTCAGCTGGAAATGCGATATTTAGAGATATAATATAATAATTGGTCCAACTGAAAATGGTATAAGTAGACATTTTCAATTTTGTATTCCATCCATCATCGAAACCTCTACTCCTCCTTTCCGATTTCACCCAGTAACAAACTTAATCTTTATTCTACTCGCAATTGTAATTTTCGAGTTTTGTAACGATCAGGCAAAGATACCAAATTGTTTAAGGGGGCCCATTAGTGATCTAATAGATCCTATATTTGTTAATTAAATTTAAATTATTTATTGACGTCCACTTTTTGCAACTAAGGCTAATTGGGACGGGTTATCTTCAGGTTACCATCCTTTTCTAGCCAGGGTGGAACTAAGGATTTTATTTGATGAATTACGTCACTAAATAAATTTCTTTGCCCTGGCGGGAATCGAACTCGTTATCCTAGGTTTACCATGAGAGATTAACCATTTTTTTTTGAGGTGCTGGATGGTGAAGGAATTATTATCTAAGGTAAGAAAAAACGCCTCTTTCCTTCACTGTTCTTTATTCGTTGCGACATAGCGCTTTCAGAGCATACGCTCCATCATCAGTGCCCTCTTCACAATGATGTGACAGGAACCAAGAATTTTCTGTGACTTCCAGGCCCCCCAGGAACTCCCAGGAAGGAGTCACAGGGAATCCTTGGTTCCTGTCACATCATTGTGAAGAGCAGGGCACTGATGATGGAGCGTATGCTCTGAAAGCGCTCTGTCGCAACGAATAAAGAACAGTGAAGGAAAGAGGCGTTTTTTCTTACCTGAGATGCGAGATTAAGGTTATTTGTTAATTAAAGAGCAATGTAGTATATATGTTGTACAAGTTCTTCAAATGTAATAATGAATATAAAGAATACATGATGTTCTCAATAATCGAGTTTTATAACGACCGAATAAAAAGATGAATTTATAACAGTCAAATATGTGTGCGTGTGAGTAAGAGTATATGTATGTATATATTTGAATGGACCTTTTTTTTGTCTACTAAGAAAGAACGATAGACATTTTAAGAAATCTTAGGAACTTTTAAGTCATGAGCTGAAACAATGCCTCTCCATTGCAAAACAACAAAAACTACGAGACCTTTATTTTCAAGTTTTATTCTCACCTATTAAAAAATTAGGGTTTCATGTAGTTTAATTCTTGAGCAAATGTTTAAATTGTGATCCATTAGAATATCCAAATCCTTTTTAGAAATTGAAGAAACGTTTGTAGACCATACTGACAGCTAAAGTTCCATCTTCCATGTGTTGCACAACCGAAGTCAATAGAAATGTTGTTCCGGTTATATTTCGTCCGGAATTAACGTTCGAAATACATCAAAAAATACTTTAAGTTTATTACTGAAAAAATACTCAATAAATATACTGTTTCTGTGAACTCGCAAAAAAGAATCCAAAATTACTCTTTGTCTGATTCTAAGATTTTAAGAACATTTTGTTTTTAATAATTTCATATTCTCGCCAAGAGAAAGTTTAATATTTGAGGTAAATGATTGAAATTACATATTTTAAAAATATATTGCAATTAAATACAAGGTAAAGTTGTTGTAATGAAATTGTTTAAGTAAAAGTAGAAGAAATAGAGGAAAAACTACAAGAGAAATAATGAGATCATTATTGTAGGCTAACGACATCACAAACCCTAATCGTGCAGGTCCTCTATAATCTGAAATTGTAGATCGTGATCTCTTCTCAGCGTTCCCAATCTCATTCGTTCTGATATTCCTGAATTCCAACAGAACCAATCCTTTCATGAGATCATTACTAATATACATGGCAATTCCTTTGGCTCAGGATATTTCTTTCCTGTTAGACATACCATATTCAGAATGACTTTTTAAATGAATATATGATTATTCAAATAGAAGATATATATATATATATATATATATATATATCTATATATATATAAAATTGTAACCTCTGTCTGTACATTGATTTTTTTTGCGAAATTTCACGATAACTTTTCGTTTCACATGTCATAGACACCATAACTGCATTTTGTTTCTTTGGTGTCTGTTTGTTTGTTTGTTTGTTTATTTGTTTGTTTGTTTGTTTGTTACCTTTTCACGCATAAACGGCTGAACCGAATTTTATGAAACTTGGTATGTATATTACTACTAGCCCAACTTAGACTTTAGGTTATATTAATATTCTCTAAAACGAACAGGAGTGGGGGTTATAAGGGAGGCCTGTAATTAAAAATAGCGATATTTCGTTTCCTATTGCTTTTTCAGCAAATATGCACGTAACAAACGTTGTTTATTTTGTAATTTAGAGTAACTTTTGTTATATGCACTTTTGCCGTATACGGAAGTATAAATGAGTTATACGCTAAAAACTATAGCGGGAGTCCACAATTTTATTTGGCACAAAAGACTCAACCGAACTAAACCAAACTCGCTATGTGAATTAATACTAACGATTTCCTTATAAGAAGCCATACTAACATTTCTAGGGACGGGCAGGAGTGGGGGTTATAAGGGATGCCTGAAATTAAAAATAGCGATATTTCGTTTCCTATTGCTTTTTCAGCAAATATGCACATAACAAAAGTTGTTTATTTTGTTATTTAGAGTAACTTTTGTTTTATGCACTTTTGCCGTATACGGAAGCATAAATGAGTTATACGCTATAAGCTATAGCGGGAGTCCACAATTTTATTTGGCACGAAAGACTTAACCGAATTAAACCAAGCTCGGTATGTGAATTAGTACTAACGCCTTCATTATAATAAGCTATACTAGCATTTCTAGGGACGGGCAGGAGTGGGGGTTATAAGGGAGGCCTGAAATTAATAATAATGATTTCCTTTATAATGGGTTTCGGCAAATATGCACATAACAAAAGTTGTTTATTTTGTTATTTAGAGAAATTTGCTCAACACTTCTTTTCAATATGAACTACCAGGTACCTCACTTGAAAAAAATTAATTCAAATGTATGTCAATATTTTCTCCTTAATAATTCAAATCTATGCATAATGCACAAGAGACGGGAAATATGACAATATGGAGGACAGTGAAGTCTTACATGAAATATTAATTTTATTATTAACAAATCCATAGCAACGACAGGTATAATAAACTCTAAACTCTGGGACGGGGAAATGTCAAAATATTGTGCAAAGTAAAGCCTTGCCAAAAAAAAAAAAAAAAATACCATCACCATTAAGCCTCAAATTAATTCCCGGGCGAAGCCGGGTATCTGAGCTAGTATATATATAAAATTGTAACCTCTGTCTGTACATTGATTTTTTTCGCGAAATTTCACGATAACTTTTCGTTTCACATGTCATAGACACCATATCTGCATTTTGTTTCTTTCGTGTATGTTTGTTTGTTTGTTTGTTTGTTTGTTTGTTTGTTTGTTTGTTACCTTTTCACGCATAAACGGCTGAACCGAATTTTATGAAACATGGTATGTATATTACTACTAACCCAACTTAGACTTTAGGCTCTACGAATAATCTCAGGGACGAACAGGAGTGGATGTTATAGCGGAAGCCTGAATTAAAAAATAGCAATATTTAGTTTCCTATTGGTTTTTCGGCAAATATGCACATAACAAAATTTGTTTATTTTGTTATTTAGAGTAACTTTTGTTATATACACTTTTTTCGTATACCGAATTATAAACGAGATATGCGCTAAAACCTATAGCGGAAGTGAACAATTTTATTTGGGACAAAAGACTCAACCGAACTAAATAAAACTTGGTATGTGTATTAGCAGTGAGGCCTTCATTATAATAAGCCATACTAACATTTCTATGGACGGGCAGGAGTGGGGGTTATAAGGGAAGCATGAAATTAAAAATAGCGATATTTCGTTTCCTATTGGTTTTTCCGCAAATATAAACATAACAAAAGTTGTCTATTTTGTTATTTAGATTAACTTTTATTATATGCACTTTTGCCGTATACGGAAGTATAAATGAGTTATACGCTAAAAACTATTGCGGGAGTCCACAATTTTATTTGGCACAAAAGACTCAACCGGACTAAATCAAACTCGCTATGTGAATTAATACTAACGTTTTCCTTATAATAAGCCATACTAACATTTCTAGGGACGGGCAGGAGTGGGGGTTATAAGGGAGGCCTGAAATTAAAAATAGTGATTTCCTATTGGGGTTTTGGCAAATATGCACATAACAAAAGTTGTTTATTTTGTTATTTAGAGAAATTTGCTCAACACTTCTTTTCAATATGAACTACCAGGTACCTCAAATGATTCAAATGAATGTCAATATTTTCTCCTTAATAATTCAAATCTATGCATAATGCACAGGAGACGGGAAATATGACAATATGCAGGACAGTGAAGTCTTACATAAAAAAATAATTTTATTATTAACAAATGCCAACAACGGGTGTTAACCCTAAACACTGGAACGGGTAAATGTCAAAATATTGTACAAAGTAAAGCCTTGCCAAAAAAATACCATCACCATTCAGCCTCAAATGAATTCCCGGGCGAAGCCGGGTATCTGAGCTAGTATATATATAAATCCATTTTAAAACGTCTAATGGGGGTTTCTATGATAGTCCAAAGTTGACGTTGATTGCCGCCTGGGACAAAGGTTTGCAAGTCGGATTAGCCAAGTAGAAAGTTTATGCCTAAAATTTGACGGATTTCCAATCAAGCTTGTTGTTTTGGAAATTTTCTATAAAAAGTAAGGCACTTGGGTTATAGTACGTTATTGAAAAGGCCTTGAAATCAGTGCAATTTCTTAAATCTTGAATTAAAGGCCAACTAGTAATATTTCACCATTTTGATTATTATTAAACTCTGATTTGAAATATATTAGGAAAAAAACTACGATTCTAAAAACAATGAAATTATCTGTAGACAGTGTGTCAGAATTAATAAAAACACAACTTTTCACTTCATTATCACTTTGCTGATTTAACCTAAATAATGATCAAGGATGAGTAATGCATTGTAATTAGAATAGAACAAATATTACTTACATAAATTCTTGTCATGAATACATTTATACACACCAATCCGAACATAAGGATGTGAATATTACCTGGAAAAAATAAAAGTTATTAAATTTATTATACTGTGAACCAGAGGTATTTGCATAATTAGATATGATTAAAATAAAAAATTAAATAATAATTATGTATATCATCAGATCAATAATAAGGGTTTGTTCTTTACAAATATTTACTATGCAAATACTTTCAGAGAGCAAGCTCCATCATTAGTAGAAAACATTGACATTGACTATCAATGAATGTTTTTTAGACGTCGTTGGTAATCTCATCAGTCCCATAGTAATGAATAAGAATAAATAAGACAGAAAGAACAAAATTACCACTTACAATGACTTTCATTGGTGAATAAGTTAACCTCAACCACCATCAAAAGCGATTCTACTGGGGTGATTAATCAAACAAAAGAAGATGAAAGACTCCATCAGGAATAGTTAGGTATTATTAAATAATCGGCACTTAAAAACCCCAGCACCCAACGACAAAACTCCTAATTTGTTTTCATGAAATCAGTGTTTCCATGAGAATTTGATTTCTACTCAATGATCAAAATAATCCTAACCACAGCATATATGTATTATGTAATCTTCATTTTCCAACTGAAATTCATTTGCAAATGAATTATAAAAACAATTTCATGGACACATTTTTTTAATGAAATGTATTCTCATAAAGCTCTCAAAAATATTAGTTCGTTGTGAATTACAATTCAGATATATCTATATGACTAAATCTGCATTCTGCAATACAATTGAAATATATAACTACATTATTAACCACTTGTGATTCAGATTGTGATCTTAACTACTCTTCATCGCCACTTAGAAATAATTTCTTTATTTTGAACATTTGTATACAATCTACTGCTACATGACAGTAAGACCCGTAATTGAATTAGGAAAATATTTATAGATAAAATAAGTAGTACAATATTGAAGCAACAATATTTACAGTTAATGCAATTCAATTTTAGTTATTGGAATTCATGGAATTTCAACTTATGTAGCACTCATAAGGAAAACTAATTTGAATTTATAAAGAATACATGGTTTTTGATAGTGAAGCAAAATATAATCTTAGTTTGTAATTCTAAATGGACTATAATACAAGCGGAAAATGATTGCAAGAACTTTGTTTATATTATAAGAGGATTTAAATGTAAAATGTGATGTTGAACATTGTTGTAGACTGTGTTTTGAAAAGGGATGGACGTCCAATGTTGTATCGATCAACATTGACGAAACTTTCTATTTTATATGCATACATTTTGTACTTTGCAGCAATTTACATATATTATGTAAATATGGGGAGGAAAAGTTGAGGGAACAGGATGTAACGGGGACTCAGGAAGAGTCCTGTAAAACATCACATCACTAGTTTGAATATTGTTGAATTATATTCTCCGAGTTAGCTAAAAGTGTAATACATGCTCTCACAGATGTGTTTCTTATATTTTAAATCGGTTCTCTTGTCAGCTAGCATTTTTCTTTTGGAAACCTTGCCTCATTATTTAACGTAAATTAGTAAATTTTTCATCCTAATAATTGTGAAATATAATTTGCATAACAAAAATCACAAGGACTCAGTTTAGATCCGAGCGCCTTCTGAATTGGTCTAACCTAGGCGCTGAGATACAATTCTGCATGGTGACTTGTGCATAAAGTCTCCAGTTGGATATAAAATGATGATTATTCCATTTACTCTTTGTAGGACTCAAATTAATCCATTTTATGCTTTGCTTTGTCCTAAACTTTATAGAGTAAGGTTCCTAATTGGAACTTGTTATTAACTCATTACTTTTTTAATTGGATAGTTAAGGAGAATGGGATCGTACGGGATTTTAATAGGATGCTACATTATGAGAGGTATTCCTGTGAAATATAATATTAATAGGTAATAATAAGTAATAAAATAATAAGTAATATGAATTTACTTCTGAAGAACTGTCATGCGTACCAGTCAAGAAATTGTGTTAAAGAGGTGTAAATAAATGAATCCAATCTTTATAATTCAATACATCACTCCAGTTAGAATTTAAAAAAGCTACAGGAACTAGATGTACCCGGCTATATTTAATTCAGCACCATAGGAGAAAAGCTTGTGAGAACATAAGTAAGGGTATAAAATCGAGTACGCTTTAAGATAGAACATTATAACTAACCATATTATGTATTAAATTTTTATTTCATTTCGGTTTTATTTCTTTTGTTTTAAGCTAATTGCAATTTATGATTAATTTTGTATTATTTGCATATTCTTCTTGGTTTTTTTTTGCAGTTTTATTCTAACAATGAAATTTCTACTGAAGAGGGTTTGGCATTTTATGTAACTCAAAACCTGTTCTATAATTTGTTAATATAATACCTATATAAATATTCATGTGCAAATGCGCAGAAAAATGAGAAGTTGAAGGTTTACCAAAGGAAAAAAAAAACTGTGATAAAGAATGGCAAAAGGAAACCTCACATCCATGACCAATGGAGTCTTGCCTGATTGGAATGTATGACCTTTGTGTATTGTATAATAAATCCAAGAGTTGTGTTTATCTCTTGCTAAATGGGATAGTTAAATGTGAAGGTTTATAATTACATAATGCACCCACTTATACTCTCATTTTCCTTTCTTCTTATATTCTGAAACAATTGTTGTGGGATTCACAAGAAAGGTGCTCAATCAACAGGACCTCAATATATATATTGATCAGTATTTCCAAAGACGTATAAAGTGTTAATGTTTCTCGCGTACATTGCGTTGTAGAAATATATGTCTTCACTTTAAATTTCTGTAAGGAGCAGAGCACTTTCGTGTATAATTAATTATATAAACTATATCTACAGAGAAACAAAAACATAAGAAGCCACAACAATAAAATAACTCAAAAGTTATTAATTAAACAATAGTTGTTATTATAACCTTCTGAAAGCTACAAACCAACTGGTGGTGGTACTAGCTTTTCTATATATTCTCAGAATTAATTCTAGCTTTCACCAAAGAGCATTAAAACGGACTCATGGTGTAGTTTGGAGATTAATGTATTAGAAGTTGGCGGAGTTATTTACTGCGATAAAGGGAGCCGTAACGAATTTATAAGTCAAGATTTCGTCTAACCAACCGTTCTTCCAATTAATTCATAATTAATAAACCTTGTAAAGAAAAGAATGCCTAACTGCAATGTGTGTAATGCTCCGCTTACAATAAACCACATACTAACAGACTGCAAAAAATGAGACCATCTAAATATCCCTCATAACTTACACGACTTACTAAAGGTAGCCCACACATTCCCACAATACTTCAACATTTACATATACTCAAAATAAATTTAGAAGTATTACATTTTAAAATTCTTTTTAATTCTTCTTATATTTAATCTTTTAAACCCCAGCTTAAATGTTTTACTATATATATATATATATATGTGTGTGTGTGTGTGTGTGTGTGTGTGTGGTGTACTTTGTATGTGTGATGTATGAGAAAGCGGGAGCATATGATTGTGAATGTTTAAGATATTAAACAAATTAATCTGCTAATTTTATTTATGTATATACTAATTTTTACTTATTTGATCTTAGTTTTAGCAGATTTCCCTTAAGGGAAATCAGCTATTGAGGTCGTACTCATGACGCGATTTTCGAAAATTTTCTTCAAATGTCCATCGATCCTACCCAGGAGATGACGAAAATGAGGTCCGTTCAAAATTATATATATATATATATATATATATATATATATATATATATATTTGTCTGTTAACGCTCTAGCGGTCGCAATTTTTGTTTGTTCGTTACGAAACTCGATATTTAACCGTTTTATGTTAAAAGACAGATCAAGTTCGTTAATGGCTGAAATCGGACCAGAGGGAGGGGGGGGGGGGTTTAAAGGGGGGGATTTTCGAAAATTCAAAATATCTCCGTTACTATGCATCGGATCGAAACATTGTACAGAACCAATCTTATTGCAAATTAAATTTACTATAAATATTGTTATATACATTTATTCTCTATCTTGAATATTAACCGAGATATTTGCATTTTTATGAAGTCTGTGGTGGGGTATAGTTCGGATTATGTCGGCCATCTTCGTCATTTCTCGGCTCAGGCGGAAGCTTCTTCTAACCTGGCGTTTTTAACCTTACCTTCCTTACTTTGTGAGATTTATGCAAATACGTTTTGTTCATCCGCCCCCCCCTTCTTTAGTTCTTGGACTACTAAAATTTGAGTTATTAAAATATAAATTATTCTTACAATTCAGATGCCGTTTCAGTTGGGTATTTATTTTAATTAACTGAAAGATTTCTCATTATCTAATCACGGTGGTATTGTGTTACCAGTATGCAGATTTCTCTATTGTAAAACTTCACAGGGGAAATCTGCTTAGTTTAAGCAGCCCCTGCGTGACGGACTTTTTATTTTAACCATTGAAAATATACACTTGTTTTCGAAATGTCATTCGTCTTTATAGTTTTTTAATTATCTAGTTTCTTTATAAGATTTTTTTTGTTAAATTTAATGTTTCGTTTTCGTTTTTGTTTATTTTGTTTTTAGTTTATTTGTTGATTCGTGTTTTTTAATAACTCTGGTTGCGTTTTATTATTTGGTTGTGTTCTTAGTTTGTCCTGTTCTAATTTTATTGTTTATTTTTTTTCTTTTAATGTTTTTCTTCCTTATTTTATTTATATTCATTGTTTTTTATGACCAATATCGCCTCGCAGCAAACGCTCCGCAATAAATAAATTTAAAAAATAATACACCTTGTAGCTTTAAGAATACAATTTGTGATTCGGGTTTAATCAAGCTCTTACACTGATAATTTACTAGCCGATATCAATAAAAGTCCGTCTCGCAGAGGCTGCGTAAACTAAGCAGATTTCCCAAGTGAAGTTATACAATAGAGAAATCTCCATACAAGAGCCGAACAGTTACGGCAACGGGCCGAACTAGCTTTTGGCAGGAAACAGTTGTCTCCTATCAGCCCATATTTAATAAAAATGCCAATATCTCGGTTAATATTCAAGATAGAGAATAAATGTATAGAACAATATTTATAGTAAATGTAATTTACAATAAGATTGCTTCTACACAATATTTTGATCCGACTAATGGTAACGGAGATATTTCGAATTTTCGAAAATCCCCTCCTCCCACTGGTCCGATTTCAGCCGTTAACGAACTTGATCTGTCTTTTTGCATAAAACGTTTAAATATCGAGTTTGGTAACAATCAATCAAAAATTGCGACCGCTAGAGCGTTAACAGACAAATATATATATATATATATATATATATAATTTTGAACGGACCTCATTTTCGTCATCTCCTGGGTAGGATCGATGGACATTTTCGAAAATCGCGTCATGAGTACGACCTCAATAGCTGATTTCCCTTAAGCATAGGCAACACGTTATACACTATGTTAAATGAAAAGTACTAGCGATTCCACATAAGAACGGTCGTATCCTGTCTTAATTATACATAATTACCATTCTTTGGTTAAACCCTAAGCTAGAAATGAGTTGACCAATGTAGCTAACCACAATAAATAAGGATCATCACGCGATGAATGTCGCCGTTTAACTTACTCTTAGTAGATAACTTAAAAATTTAATCTATCTGGACGATTAAACAAGTTTGGAAGAAATAATTGATTCCTTAATGAGTTTTAAAATAAGAATATGTTTAATGCATTTTTATCTAGAATACTGAACCTAGCACAATGTTCGTTCTATCGTTTCAAACAACACGATATTTAAACGCGCCATGAAAAATAAAAGATCAAGTATACTGTAATTAGCAGAGCTTCTTATACTTAGCATCTTATAGCAATGCTAATTGAATAATGAAGAACCTTTCTTAAATCTTTAATACCACCATAATATGAAAGAAAATTCGTTCAGCAGCCGACTCGAACTCTCAAAGCTTCAGTGTGGCGTCAGGTTGTAGAGCTTAACATTTTCATAATTTTATTCTTCTATAACCTTTATAGTTTATAACGCTACTAATAAAAAAATACTATTCGCTGACAATATTTCATCTAAGAATGAATAAATAATTTAATAAATTTCCTTTTGGAGGGGGGCTAAATGTAAAAAGACTGAATTTATTAGAGTTGCATGAGGCTGACATAAGTATTTCATTAGTAGGGGATTATTGCCTTCGTCATACAAATAGGAATCATTTTTCTTTTCAGATCATTTCTCTCCCCGTCCATCCCTTTCTTATGAAAGCATTCAATTAAGCCTGCCTTGAAATATCTCTTTTATGGTGAATACACAAGATTAATATAGAACTGAGTACATAAGAGCTGATTGTTTTCTTTTGCAAATATTGATTGTTGATTTTGAGGCTGATGAACTTGCTGAACATAGGTTTATTCATTTTTATTTTAAAACTGAAAAGGTAAAGATAAGATTAAGCTTCATCTTAAACTATTAAAATTCATGTCAGACATCATTAACATGGTTACTGGTTCCTTTCACGACCAGCCAGCTAAAACATTAATAAATTTGCTCTACAAGAGTGGATACAATTGCTTTTCTTTTCTCAACAGATTTATCTTGTAAATCCAATTGAGGATTAGGGAATGGACAGACCGACAGTTAAAAGTTCCACGTAACATAACTATACGCAGAAAATTAAATTTAAGTGAATATTTTTACTACAAAATGTAAAACAATGATTCTATTAGCCCAGATATTTTTAATAAATTTTGTATTTTATTTTTGAGTATATATACATATATATATATATATATATATATATAGTAATTTTTACACACAACAATTTTATTTGTCCTTGGGAATAGTTGGTGTTAGAAGTTCGTCGGTTTGAGATTATTATAAATTTTGTGCTGGGTGAAAGGATTTGAATGTATTTATTTAAGTCACCATTCCAATCAGAATAATTACAAATGTGACGATTGAAGATCAATAATTAAATTAATCTGGTTTTGACATTACAGACGTGAGTTTAAATGAATTAAGTAAACATAATAAAAGCTAAATTATTAAATAAAAAAAAAAGAGCCATTCAAAATTGAGGTTAAGCACCAAATATTTCTGACTTATCACTGCCCATTGGGAGAGGGATGCCCGGCTGTGGGAATGTAAATTGCCCGCATAAACATGCAAATTTTCCCCGTTACAAGGCTGATTAATTAGGGGATGATGTAAATTTATAACAAATAATTCACAGCTCCAAATGAATATCCCCACAGCATTCGGACTCGCGGCACTCGAATATGAATAGCGCTTCGTGCGGGCAGAATTATTTCCCTTTAAATAATTTTCTTGATTGGAATAACCAATGAACGCAATTTGGGATTAGCATTCATTCCGTGGTGAAAAAATTGAAGAGGACCTGATATCATTTACATTTTATTTATTATTTTTTTTTAGCAGTCAATATTTAATGTGGTTATTTCTTACAGTGCGATTCATATGACATTGCATTGAGCTATAACCTGTATATATGTATATAAAATATGTAAAATTTTCAAAACGGACAACACAAATATCATTCTATTTATCTTTTAAGAGAGAAAAACATTGAATGTTTCATAAGGAACATTAACAAGGAAACAATAATTTTATTTTTCTGACTAAATTTACTTAATTTAAAAAAATTACCTGTTGATGTGTGAAAGGTTTTATGTTATTTTATGTTTTTTATTATTATATAACGATGTTATCTATTCGACACTTTTTCTAAAATATTTTAATAGAGACGAGCAATTATTGTTTATCTACTGCAACGGAAGCGCTCTGTCATTTCAATAAATTGTTACAGTGGAAGTGTAGTCATTTCTTTCATCTACCTACATTAGAAATCACTTCCAGCTGCCAGAATGCCAACTCAGATTACTCTAAATTATATATTTAATGAAGTATTTATTCTTTAATTTCATAACTCAGTATAAATTTCTTTAGATAATACTTTTACATTCTGATATTTAGCCTGTTATGTTAACCTTTATAACAAATCAATGCTTCATTTATTAAATTTTACTCTCTTTCTTATATAATTTGATTTGCTCATATATATACAATTTGTTATGTAATCGAAATATTTATGTAAGACACCATCAAAAGTATAGAAAGAAATTAATATTTCATTAAATGACTTCTCTATGTTTTTAACTATTATGTACTGATTAGAAGAATAATGTTATCATTTAATTTTCAAATACTATTTTTTTTTCGCTTAATGCTGACCAACATTTGACGTGGACTGTTGTACAAAGACAGATTTTATATAACTTTTAATTTAAAGTGGACTTTGGAAAATAATTATAATATCTAGATTTTAAAGATTAATTTATTTAAGCAAAAGTTTTTTTAAAACTTATAACAGGATCATGTAATGTCTGAAGAAGAGGGGGGGGGGTATGTTATATAACTGCTTGTCCAATTTGTATCCAAAGTTTAAACTCATGTTACTAAAATCCTGAATTAGGCTCAAATTTAGTGTCAAAAAATGCTTCTATTCACTTGATACCCAGGCAATGTGTTTATAAAACTAGGAGGCTGAGATAAAGTTAAATTAATCAGCACTTCAACTGTAAATGACGTTGTGTTTTACCTGAACTACACGAAAGATATAAAATAAGTCCTAATGTTAAAAAAAAAAGAGAGAGATTGTAGTACCAGGAATGTATGATGCTAAACAAATAAAATTTATATTTTAAGCCATTGTAAAAGGAAACCAATAAACTTTTCCATGGCTATTACCACAGTCTTATCAGAGCAGAGTATTATTCACCATCTCAAATAATTAATAATGCACTACACTGATGATGAACTCAGATCAGAGATTGGAGCATAAGCTATAGCTTAAGAGAATATTAATAAGATTCCACACCTATATTGGGCTCCCCGTAATTAAGATAAAAATCTATAAACCAAAAATATTTATAAGACAATTAGGTGAAATTAAAATAATAATCTTCTTAGTGGAGACTGTGTAATCATTGGGTAGAAGATTATAATGGCATTGAATATTTCATAGTGAGAGCTATGCCGATGTGAGTGGAGGCAAGAAGTAAAACCAAAGCTTGAACTTTCTATTGAAAACCGGTTTGTAACGCCGAGCTGTCTGTTGGCTGCACTGCTATGCCCTCACACTAATACATAACATTACCTACAGTCCAATGCTCAAATATGATCATCACTCCATCTAGAAGAGAATTTGTTAAAATGGAATGAAATTTTTGTTTTAAGTGCTATCTAGTTTCATCTTCATCTCAGTGATCACTGCTTCTCCCTACGTAACTCTCAGATGCAAATACGCCTGTCATTTAGTAAGTAAATAAGATGTATAACCACATTTGGGAAATTATACGTTTCCTTAGGGTTAAAATCTAAAAAATAATTCAGAATTCTAAGAAATGACTTGACATCATTGTTAATTGATTATGTAACATTTTTTTAGCAGATTTCCCTTGATGAAAATGAGGTCCGTTCAAAACTGTAATCTATATCTATCTACTATCTATCTATATATATATATATATATATATATATATAGAGAGAGAGAGAGAGAGAGAGAGAGAGAGAGAGAGAGAGAGATCTGTCTATATGTTTGCCTATTACCGCTCTAGCGGTCGCAATTTTAGTTTAATCCTTACCAAACTCGATATTTAATCGTTTTATGTAAAACGAAAGATCACGTTCGTTAATGGCTGAAATCGGACCTGTGGGAGAGGGGGGGGGGGGTTAGAGGGGTAGGATTTTCGAAAATTCGAAATATCTCCGTTACTATAAGTCGGATCGAAAAATTGTACAGAATAAATCTTATTGCAAATCAAATTTACTATAAATATTGTTATATACATTTATTCTCTATCTTGAATATTAACCGAGATATTTGCATTTTTATTAAATCTGGGCGGCTAACGGACGAGCGGCTTTCCCGCCAAAAGCTAGTTCGGCCGATTCCTTAACTGTTCGGCTCTAGTGAAATTTCTCTACTGTAAAACATCACGTGGGAAATCTGCTTAGTTTACGCAGCCCCAGCGTGACTGACTTTTTGTAACATCAGAGATAAACTTCGCTCCTTCTATTAGGTTTCCTTCCTATCATATTAGATTCTGTTCGTTAGGAAACCTAGCCTTCAGTTAATAGACGTAGGTCACTTAAATATAGACTTAAGCTATGACAATAAATAATACAGCCAGTACAGCTTATACATTTTAAAGCTAAATTGAACGGGAAATTTCAATCATTTGACATTTATGATTCTAAGTATCGTTTGTTTATGGTAATATAGTTTTTATTCTATACTTGCCTTTGTTGCCATCTTAAGTGGTGTTTATTAGTACAAACAGGAGTTTCTTAGCATCATGAGACGTACCATACATAATTTTGACAGATTCTGTCTTTTTTAATAGCATAGATGGTGGTAAAGGCATCATATAAAATCATAAAATTTGGGTTGCTCGTTACTTTAATAGTTGTGATCCAATGTAACAACTGCCTTTTTTTACTTCAGTTCATTAAGATGTCTTGATACCCACTTATAGATTACAACTAATAGCAATACGCCTTTCACTTACTGAACAGGCTTTCTGTAGTGCCTTTGAAGTATCCGCCAGTTATTGAAAGTTTAAACACGCTTTAAGTTTAGTGATTGAAGGGTTAGTAATTACGCTAGAACAAGCAGTTTTCTAATAGTCAGAACTATCTTGGTTTTCGAAGAAAATCCTAAACCTTAGGCGCAATGGTCTTCGAGATCAATGAAAAGGCCTTGTCTTCAACTAGAGTTTTAAATCATGCAAAGTGCACTTTCAGTGCCTGCTGGCAAACAAAAACCGTAAGACTAAAAAATTAACATAGCATGATCAGCAATGTAAAAACAGTCACAAAACAATGAAAAACAAAACATATAGAGGATAAAAATCCAATAGAAAAATTAAATAAATAGCCAAACAATAAAATCAAAAACGATAAGCGTGCGTCGTAAAGTTAAGAACCTATAAATTATCTAAATTAAAAACAGACATTTTTGAGGTGCTGGATGGTGAAGGAATTATTATCTCAGGTAAGAAAAAACGCCTCGTTCCTTCACTGTTCTTTATTCGATGTGACAGAGCGCTTTCAGAGCATACGCTCCATCATCAGTGCCCTCTTCACAATGATGTGACAGGAACCAAGGATTCCCTGTGAAGTCACAGGGAATCCTTGGTTCCTGTCACATCATTGTGAAGAGGGCACTGATGATGGAGCGTATGCTCTGAAAGCGCTCTGTCACATCGAATAAAGAACAGTGAAGGAACGAGGCGTTTTTTCTTACCTGAGAAAAACAGACAAATAACTATATAATAAACCTATATTTTCATATCACAATGGGGTGAAAATCCCCCGAATGCATACCAGAGGAACTATAGTGAAACTGACAAACGAAAAATAAAAACCCAATACTAATAATAGAAAGGAGATGTTGGACAATCTAATGCTGCCAAATAGTCCAACCTTTACCATTAGTAATGTTCTGAGTACATTCCAGTCGATGACAATCGACACACTTATTTCACTTTTCGAATCTCCTGGGACATGTTACAATATTACTTGGAATCCACTACCATTAAACGGTACCCGACCACAAAACTATTTTATTTATTTATTTATTAAGGACCATTCGCTGGGAGGCGATATTGCTCATCAAAAAACAATGAATATAAACAAAATAAAAGACGAATACAGTAACAGAAAAAAATTAAACAATAAAATTAGAACTGAATAAACTAAGAACGCATCCAAATAACAAAACGTAACCAAATAACAAAACGCATCCAAATAACAAAACGCAACCAGAGACAAAAAAAAACGAATCTACAAATTTAAAAATAAAAATTAAAAGAAAACGAAACATTAAATTAAAAAAAAATACCTTATAAAAAAACTAGTAATAAAATATAATGGGATCTAATTGAAGTAAAAGAAATTTAAAATAATTGAGGTTTAGATAAAATGTTTATTTTTGCATCCAAAAGTTTGGTAAAAATAAAAATGTAAAACTTAAATTAAAAATATATCAGATTTTTGAATAGATGTGTATAGTCTTTAAATGTTTCAGAATAGTATATATGTATAGACTTCCCTTTGTCAGTAGTTGGTGTAAATTATGTGGTATCTGTAAGTAATTGCGTTGCCTGCAGTCAGTCAGTATATGTTAAACTGTCAGAGCTACATTATAAAATCTACACATCGGTTTGGCTTGTTTGTTCATCAAGTATGAGTGTGTTAGTAGGGTGTGTCCAATTTGAGACAACCATTATGGGAACACATTTGAGGAGTATTGGAGGAACTAAAAACAGTGCCTTCAGTAGCTTTTAGAACAAGCCGTTTCAAAGCCTAAGCATGAGCAATTTATTCAGTAACTGCAGGTCTCCCTGATGATCGGGGAGTGTTTGCAACAACCGCCAGTTAGTACCAATCACTGTTATAGATCCAAAAATAAAGGGACCAATGACCCGCTTTTAGCGGGGGAGCAAATGATATGTTAATCCAGCCTTTGGAGTTGGAGGTGGTGTCTAGGAGCTAAAAGGGCGGGCGAGAGTGAGAGTCAAGGATGGTGCTTGTGACGGGGCTCAGGTAGTCTGGGAACAGGTGGCCGATACCTGGCGCTCATCAGCCTTAGCCAGGGTCCACTAACACACTCTATATATGTAGGTCTCAACAGCCGTCAAGTAATTCTACACACGGCGACTCCCATTCAAGTCTCTAGCCCAGTTGCTCAGCCAAGATTTCCGACGTGCGATACTTTTCTTTGGCAGAAAGTGCAATAAAGACATTCTGTATCAAATAGAAAAGATCACAAGCTTAAGTCGGCATTGGCTCTGTCACTAGAATGGCTGACAGAAGATGCCGTCAAACGGGAAACGAAACACATTCAATTTCGTGACTTTTCCTTTATGCTTAAGCTTCATAATAAAGTTGATTTGCGATTTGCAAACAAATAAATGGGAATAAGTCTGTAATCTGTGCGTATACATGTATGTAAGAACTTCATACTTGTCTCGTACTACGTTTTGAGATTGAGAAAACTACGAAGAAAATGAAAATAAGTATCCTGTAGACAAATCGATCTACTGGAGGTTAATAGGCAATTTCCTTTCAGATGAAAGCGTTTAGCGCTTAAGGAAAAACCTTTATTTTTTTTTTATTAAATAATAAATACCTTATTTAATAAGGTGGCCTTTTGTATTCTACAATCCAATATTTTATTTCCCTTGTAGGATAGATTATTGCCAAGTTATCTGAAAGACACCATTCTTGGGTAAAGTATTAGAAATAAATAAATAAATTAGATGCCAGTACTCAGTAAACCCAAAGTACTTGTAAAGTACTAGAGTATTTGAAGAGAGTTTTGAGGACTGCTGATTTCTCTTAAGAAGTCTGTTAAAAGAGATGGAATATAGTTATTTAGGATATAGAGCATACATATTATGTAGGTTTTGCTTTCGGGAGATTTGTACTCTTGGCGGCACTAAAATAGCATTGCGGGGTAAAACTATTCGTTTCTATGAGGTACAAAATTAAATTCTTTAGGTCATGCATTCGAAGTTTGATGTACCTTGTATGTTTGTGTATATATATTTGTTTTTAATATGTTGACATTACTTGACTTATATTATTTATTAATTTTTGTTGCATGGTTTTATATAAGTATATTTGTTATGTCACAGAGAACTGAAGATGGAGCGGTTCTCCCCCAATATACTCTGCATTTAATAGAGAATTGTTAATGGTGGAGGTGGCTTGACCTGCTTATACTCAATCCCCAAATCCTGAGTGATTCTGACAAATATTAAAGTTGAAAAGGGTTTGCGATTTGAAACAAATAAATGGAAATAAGACTGTAATTTGTGTATGTATACAATAACCTCATATTTGTCTTGTACTAGGTAAATTGAGAGGACCTACGAAGACAATGAAAGTAGGCATCGTGAAGAAAAAACAATCTTTAAGAGGTTAATAGGCAATTTCCTTTGAGATGAAAGGAAAAAAACTTATTTAATTAGCTGGCCTTTTGTTTTCTACATTCCAATATTTTCTTTCCCTTGTAGGATAGATAATTGCGAAGTTATCTGGAAGACACCATTCATGCGTTAACGCATTAGAAATAAATAAATAAATTATATCACAAAACTTAGTGTATGTGTTCGTAAATTACTAGAAAGGGTATTTGAAGAGAGTTTTGAGGAGAACCTCACTGCTGATTTCTCTTAAGAGCCCTTTTAAAAGAGATGGGATACAACTGTTTAGGATATAGAGCATACATATTATGTAGCGTTTGCTCTCGAGAGAATTCTATTCCTTCTGGAACTTGTGTACTCTTGGCAGCACTAAAATAGCATTGCGGGATACAACTATTCGTTTCTAAGAGGAAGTTGAAATTGAAATTCGTTAGCCATGCATTCGAGGGTAATAATTTATTTACTCACTCTCTTTAAACTGTGGTGTATTTGTTTATTGGAATAGAGTTGTCCCTTTCCCACGGTACTTCATGTAACTTACCAAACCTGATTTATCACAGAAAAAAAGAAAAGAAAAAATTAAAAAAAAAAAAAAAAATTATATGAAAGGTGAAGACCAAAGTAATGAGGAGTATTATAAGTATGGTCACGAACCGGGGACCACTTAGTCAAGGTAAACCAGGTAACATTTAATCGACTCCTTGTCAAGAAAAATAGTGAATGAATATCCATTAACATTCCTCTTTTTATAAGTAACATTCTTAATAAGGAATGATATGTGAATGTAATTACATTTCATAATTTTCCTAGTGCTCATCCAGTCCTTCGTAAAAGCTATTGTAATTAATATAAGATTAAATAAAAAAACATCAACATAAGTTATGTACTTTACTCATCTAATCTACATAATAGTGTAATATTTCACTTTAACTTCAAAAGCCCGATGGAGGTTTATTTATAATTAAATAAAATAATTAAGACAGCCATTAAATTACAGAATTTTCAATCTTATTTACTTTAAGCGTCATTAAAATTTATGAATATACTATAATCAGCCTTCTTAATGTTTAGAAAGATATATTTATGAGGGCCAAAGAGGAGCCAAATTTCAATTACTTCAATATGTTTTGAAAAAGAAAAGACTAAACATATTTTTGAACAATTAATTTATTTTTAAAATTATCTTTGATTAGTTCTACGGAATTTAGCTGTGACTTCAAGTTATAAAGGAATTTTATAAATACATTTGTTAATATATTCGGGTGGTCTTCCTCCATTATTTTAATAGCACCTGATCACATTCAGTTAATTTCGATCAAAACAATTCTTGAAGATTTTTTTTTTCATTCAACAGATTCATTTTTTCCCCCCCATAAAAAGATGAATTTCTCTTTCTCAAATTACTAATATTTTCTGAGTCTGGTGGAACTGTATTTTCCAACTCAGCGATATAACATTTAATAAATTGGGCTTCAAGAAGTGTCCTAGGTAAGAGTTAAGCATCTTCTTCAAAGACTATACGAGATATGATTAAAAAGTCCGTCACGCAGGGGCTGCGTAAACTAAGCAGATTTCCCACGTGCTGATATAGTATACTTGTGATCCCACCACACCTTCTCTATTTCTATATAAAAACCGAAGAGTAGAAGGGGGGGGGGTGTCTTTTCTGAAACCTGAAAACAAGGAAGTATGAATAACTCGCTTAATATTTGAGTTACGGAAAATGCATAGAACAACAATTGTAGACCTTCAATAGTTAAACGAGATTGGTTCTATAATATTTGACGATCCGACTCATTATAAGGGAGATATTTTGAATTTCGGAATCTCTTACCCCTCTAAACCCCCCTTATTACCTACTAGCCCGATTTCAACCATAAATTTAAGATTTCCACGAAACGATAAATAACATCAATCAACGGAACGGTTAGTGTAGATCAAATAAACATTTTCGCTTAAAGAACGAAAAATCTCATCAAATAACCTATGTATCTCACAAAGTAAAAATTCAATGAAGAAAATATTTTGTATTTAGTCTGAGAATATAGTCTTCCATGATATAACAACTTATTGTTAACATGACACGAGTAGATGTAGGGGTTTAAAAAAGGCTGAAAACTAAATGATCATATCTTCGTTAATATTCATGGTAGAAAAACTATGTATATAACAACATTTATAGAACCTCAATAGCTGATTTCTCTCAAGGGTAACCTGCTAAAATATGTGGAATTTTCGCCATTGGCATCTTAGTTCACCAATTCATTTTATTGAGGAAGCTAGTATCTTCGCTGATTTTGCAGAGCTTACACACTGATTATTTCTGGCAGGTCCTTCGATTTGAGTAAAGACTTTAATCTCGCCAGGATTCCTTACACTGTTTTCTAGGTATAATGACGCATGTTAGTCTACAGGAGACAATTCATTTCGAGACCTTCTTCACTAACGTGGGAGAGTTATGAGTTCTTCGCTAACTATTGTACCGAAAACTCTGGTTGTGAATCTTGTTGGCAACTGAACATCTCCAAGACCCATAGTGTCAACCGAAAAACGATGCTGGGCTTTAGGAGTTAATTTAGTTATTTCCTAAAAGTTTGAATTACAAATGCTGAATTGTATTGTATGTAATGCAGTCTGCTCTACTTGCGTTGCGATTCCACCCTTTATGATATAAGTATCTTAGCTTTCTGGCATTGTTATTTGTGAAGGGAAGCGCTGTTATTTGTGGTTTCAATTGCAGAAGATAGTCGTCTACTACTAATTTGATTGTTGATGAGGTTATTGAGAATTGATCTGACAGACAAAGTCAAAATCAAAGCCACTCTGCTACAGGCTGTTACAGGCATTATCAAATGAACCATTAACGTACTTCCAGTTGGACGAACAAATCATTCATACCACTTTTATTAGTGGTTACAGCTGGATGACTGTAGGAATTATGCTTCATGAGTAGAATGGAGCGAGTGGCAACTTCAAGTTACTCTGTCAAGCCCCGCCAAGTCAACTTCTAAACATTATAATGAAGTACTAACATAGTAAAAATATGTCTTTAGGATATGAATTAGTTCTTATTATGGAATCTTGTAAAACATTTATAGCATATTTAAGAACGGACAAATTTCACTAAATAGCTACCATAGCTTTTAGCTTTCCCAGTTTACCTATAATCTCTTCCCATAACCATTGATCCTACCTAGGACATGATGAAAATGAGATTCCTTCAAAATTACTCAAATTCAGATATATCTGCATGTTGCCGCTCTAGCGGTCGTACTTTTTGTTTGATTGTTACCAAACTTTATATTTAAGCGTCTTCTGTAAGAAGTAAAATAAAGTTCGTTTATGGGTGAAATAACAGAAGGGGGGGGGGTTCAGAGGAGAAAAAACAAAATTCCAACTATCTTCTTTGTTATGAGTTGAATCGAAAAATTTTATATAATCCCTCTTACTGATAATTTAATTTCCTACTATCATTGCTCTTTGCTTTATTTTTCTCTCTAGCTCTAATATTAACCAAAATATTTGTATTTTTTTTTGCTTTTAGTTTTCTTTCAAATAAACCCCCACTTTTACTCATGGGATTTTTAATTAAACCAGCTGTATTAGTAAAAATCTAATGTCCGGCTTAACTTTCAATCCCTGATTGCATAGGCTTGTTATTGTGAGAAAATATGGGATTAGGATGCAAAATGACGTCATCATCGAGGAATGTAGCAGGTGGGAAATCTGGTTTTTTGGTCTCGAACGATCATATTTTTCCTTTATCGGCAAGATGAGTCGAATAAGCTCTTTATATCCTGCATATATTCCCGCCCAAATGAATTAGATAACCACTGTGTGGGAATTATTTCCTTCCACGTAGAAAAATTAAACTGGATTAACACAAAATATAATTTCTGATTTCCACTGATTTGAAAGTGTTTAGAGAGTAAATGACACTTACCTGAAGTGATGAAATCATAAAGAGAAACTCAGGAAGAATTTGATAAAGTATTAGAGAATAGCCAGAAATTTAAACTTAAGTGAAATAATACTTATTCAATAATTTTGTTTATTAGGAAACAGTTGAGGTGAAGAATGCCCGGCAAAAAACACTTCCCTCAAGAGAAGCAGGCAGAAAAGAGAGAAAAATAAGTTCTTGACTTTGGTTTGTAGTCAGAATATAAAATCTGAAGCTGATCTAACTAGATGAGGAAGCGTTACAGAACCATCACTCCACAAAGAGGCGCAGTTTAACATCATCGTGAAAGGCGTACAAATTTAAATATTTAAAATTTCTTAATAGCCCTTTTTAGTCTTACTTGTGCTTTTATACTAATTTTTTTTTTTCGCTCATTAGCCACAACATGGCCTGTGCATTCATTATTATCTCAGGAAATGAAGCAAATGATGTAATAAACTGAATACAAAAATTAAATTAGACATTGTTAAAATAATTTGACAAAAATCATTGCAGTTTTGCAGGCGCTGAAGTATGGAAATCAAATGGTCTTGCTAACCAAATACTTACAACTTTCTACACAAACTAGATTACATAAAAAAAAACCAAGAAGAACCAAATATGAAATAATTTAGCAGAATTCAACAACAGACAGACTTTCACTCACTTAAAATGTGTCAAAATGAAATAAACAAACTGTTTGGCTGCATTTCATTTAAAAATGAAATATTATATATCTATGGATCGAAAAATACCATTGAGCATACTGTATAGATCTTTTCATGTTAAACCAAAAGAGTCCTAACACATTTTTTTGAATACCTAATATGTATGTAAAAGTTTGATTTTTTTCCTTCCCTTAACACCCACTCCCCTTTAGCTTATTTTCATCAAAAGAGGAGGTACACGAATAAACGTTAAAACAATTCCAAATATTAAATTTCAACATTCTAAGGCTAAGCCGTTTTTGAGTTTTGAGAGATAAGTACAGTTGTACACCAGAACTAGTGTAAATGAGGCCAAAGCAAGAAACCAACAATTTTTCAGATAGGAATACAACCTTTACTTCGTATTACGAAGCAAAACAAAAAAAATAAGAAATACGTGCTATAAAATTTTGAAAATATTTCTGAGAATTCACTGAATAAAAAAAAAACCTTTTTACATGACCTTAAATTTTATTATTTTATTAAATTAACAAAAATACCTATAACAAATTTAATAGCTTCATAAAACACTGGGAAAATAATTAGAAACGAAACAAAACAAAAAAAGATTAAAATTTACGATCATAAGCAAAGTTTCATGAGATAGGAAAAATAAAAGATACTTATTTGTTTATTATTGAATACAACTTATATTGACCCACGACGCAGTGGTCTAGAGAGGTAATAAAAGTTTCTAGTGGAAGCGACGGGGTAATAAATAAGTCAGAGGGAATAGAGTCGATAATGTTAAGTTTTAAAAGTGGCATTAAGGACTAGGTTTTGAAGGGGAGGAGCCGGCGATAAGTTATAGGAAAGTGGTCTCCTCCAACTGAACATCAATGTCATGGAACCCTCTTTACCAATTTACATGTAGTCCGTATTTCATCTCTTAATGGAAAATATGAGCTACATTACAAGCAGAACGTTGACCCAAAGGTTATAATTTTATTTTACCTCATTCTCCGAGACTCTTAAGAATTGCTATTTGATTTTCAAGGACGGAAGATATAATAGGAGTTTTCATAAAGCGTGTCTTGAGTTATTCAAACTTTTTTTTCAATGAGTCTTACAAATATTGAGATTTTGTTGCAAAAGATGATCAGCTGGTTCTTTCAAACATGTGAGATGGGACCTCACATGAGGCCTAGGCTAAACGTTTCGGCTGTACATTGCCATATTCAGTATAGTTTTACGGTGCCCTCGACAAAATCTTATTAATGTCCATCAATGTGACCGATTGATTTATTTTAATCATTATTCTTCCATAGTCAAATCCATAAAATCTAACGCCCGGACTCCCACATATACATTTTAAAAATTGTCTTTATTCATATTGATGATTTCATGAATTTTAGTTGGGCAGTTAGAGACGTTCAAAGATAAATTAATTATTCGAACTTATGACTTAGTCATGGCATTCAGTGACTATAGTCCCTGAAGACTAGACACTGGGAATACGAAACATATAATAATAAAATGCTAAATTGTCGACTTGTTTTAAAGATTGCAATATGAAGTGTGGAGGGAGGTTTTCTGGAGGCTATAATTATTTCAGAACCATTCCCTGATACACTGCATAAGCTCAGTAGATATTATCATTATTATCATTAGTCAACGTGTATGGAAGAAGTAACTAAAGTAATTTAGTTATTAAAATAACATAAAATGTACCTTATAACATACTATTGAAAATTACCTGCAGTCTTACCCCATTGAGATGTGTCATTCGGTAGATCAAGAAGGAACAACGACATTTCGTGCGGCTAACACTCACATAACGAACAGATCATCTCTTAAAGTGCATTAGTTTTAGTAGTAAGTTTAATATTCTCTATTAGAAAGAGAAAATCATCAAATAACCTTCTCTAAATAGAATTTAAATGTAGGTCTACGGGAGATGATTCACCATTTTTATTAAATAAGCTCCTTTTTATTACTTTGAGTGCTCATTACTTTTTACTACTGTTTCTTTAATTACATGAATATAGGAATTATAATATTTTTATTTTTTTTAGAACCATATTAAAAAGTAGATCCATACCGTACTTACTGAGGTTACCAAAGGTGCATCACCTCAGATATTTAAGGATTTTCTTCAAATATATAAATAACGTGTCCTTCAATGATCGAGAGAACTGCTAGTGGTTCCCCACAGTTTAATAGAATTATTTTCTTGTGATGATCGAAATATTGTATGTAGTCATCTGAGATAATAACAAATTTCGGATACGATACTTAAAACTCTTAAATTGTCTGTCTTGATTTCTTATATGTATTGTGAGCCAACATGTCTGAATTGTTTTTAATTAACGAAACACTACTTAGTCTATATTAGCGCTGCTAATTCATACAGTTATTAGTTTAATTTCATTTATAACTCGGTTAAGAAAAAATGAGTTACACTAAACTTTACACGATTCTTTTAACCTAATGAATAGAAAATCAAAGAATTAACTTTCAGCACAAAGAAAAATATTTAATCAAATCCAATCTGTAAACTTTCTTCCTTATTTTTTAATCAAATGAGAAACTTCTGCTGAGTCTAATATAAAAGTACGAGGGAGGGGGTGGGAATCGTTCTTTGAAGAAAAAGTAAGGGGACTAAGTTTAAATTGACGGATAATGAATCGAAACCTCCCCCCCCCCCAAGACCGCAAGCCCACCCTTTAATCATAATAATATTAGAATGGATCCTTTATTCAGTAAATTAATTGAGATGCTCAAGTTATAAAACAACAGTTGTTTTCATCCCTTTCTGAAACTGATTAAAAAAAGAAGAAATACGAAAAAAAATTAAAGAAAGGGAAGGCAAAAGAGGAGGACTATTATGAAAATTGTTCTGTGACGTTACTGAATGGCGGAGTGGGGAGGAGAAGAAGAAAATAAAATAAAAGAAAACGAAAAAAAAGAAGAAGAGACAAAAATAAAATAAAAATACTAAAAAGAAAGATTCTGAAAGAGTATCGAGTTAAATTGAACAGTATTAAGGGAAGGGAGGTGGAGGGGGAGGGTTTAGATCTGAATTGATTGAGGGGTTCCGGGGAAATGCTTAGATAGGGGGACTATCCAACATAAAGCTAAATCGATTTGAGGGTGCTGCAACAAAATTTAGGAATACTTTAAGGCGCATGTGTAAAATGAGTTGATCCTTCTTTTTCCGCCAAAACCCTCCAAACTGAGTTCACATTTTTTTAAAAATTTTAAAGAAAGTTTCAACTTCCGTCGACTGCAGTGAACAGATCTTCAAGCAGGCTAATTAAAATTTCTTTATCTCAATGAAACAAGAATATATATATATATATATATATATTTTTATAACAAACAGATAAGAGAAAATTTTCTTCTAGGAAATTCCTGAAGAACATATATCTATTAATTAAATATTTATGCGAAATTTCAAAAAAAAAAATCCTTGGCTTTGTTTTCCTTCTGTGGGACAATTATTCCACATATTTTTATACTTGTCAACAGTCAATCAAGCTAATAAATTCAGAACGGATTCATTGTACAACTTGGGAGTTATTCTTGTTTACCCTACTAGGATAACTGGCTTTACAGAATTACTTAACGGGTGTCCGTCAAATCGGGAGTCATTCTTATTCAGATATTCAATGACTGATTTAGTAAACAAGGACGATGGTAGCCATGAAACAGAATAAGAAAAATTCACCTTCACTGAGAACAAATAGACGTGTCTGGAGTGCGTCGGGGTCCTGTCAGGCACAAAGCTATCAGGGACGTTTAGCTAAGAAATAATGTTGCTACAGAGATTTGGGTTAACCAAAACTAAAGACTCATTCTTCTATACCAATAATTAATTGTATATAAACCCGGTCAATCGACAGGTAAAATACTAATTAATTGGGTACTAAGATCAATTTTATTTTGCTCTTTTGTTTTATTAATGAATGGCTACACTCAAAAGAAAAAACAATCTCGTACGAATTAGAATCATTAAATCAGATAATTATAAAATTTTATTTTTGTCAATGTTATTTGAGCAGTTTTTCTGGCCAGAGGTAGACACAAAGAATAAAATAAAGTAAATATCTTTATAATTATTATTAATGATCATTTCAGGCTAATATATAGCATATACTACATATATATATATATATATATATATATATATATATATATATATATATATATATATATATATATATATAGAGAGAGAGAGAGAGAGAGAGAGAGAGAGAAAATAATAAAACATTTAGCTTAGTGTATATATACACACACACACACACACACACACACACACACACGGACGCACGCACGCACGCACACACAAACACACACACACATACATATATACATATATATATATAAAATGAATAAAATGTTTCAATAATCTATTGCCAACAAGATAAAGTTCACAGCTTACGCGTCTGCACTCAAACATTGAAATGACTTAAAAGATCACACATCTACAGCAAATGTTAATATAAATTCTATGTCATGAAATAGTTAGTTTATGTGTATTATATAATATATGGAAATAACTGATGATTTTACGATTGTAGCCTGAAAAGTCGGTGAAATTTTATATATCAATTCCCCTGCGGATTAGCTGCAATGATTTATTATAGATGCACATTTTGCATTCTATTGGCATATCATATTGCGGCGTATGAATATTAAAAGAAATATAAAGGATGAGTAGTTGTCTAAATTTATTATCATAATAAAAATCTAAAAGGATCTATAAACAAAGAAAATAGAAAGTTACAGAATACTAATAACCTAGGCTTTCACTTGATAAACAAATGTGATTAAATAACTTTTTCCTCTCCTTGACATATGTAGCTTTCATAGCTTTATCGTAGAAGTTAAATCTCGAAGAAGGAAAATCAATGCACTCTTGTAACATTAAATATGAAATTATTATAGTCCGAGAATAATGAGTAAAGTCCGGCACGCATTTGTTGCGTTAACTAAGCAGATTCACAAAGTGCGATTGCACCACAGATACTGCTAATACATACAGTAACAAAATCCATGCACATTTCGAAATACAGTTCTCTTACGGGAATGACTCTTATGACATACGAAAACAACCACATTTCAGCTTTAATTCTGTGTCCTCCAAAACTAATGAAACAATATAAACAAGGTGATATATATCTATTCTAATATATAACATTTTTCCATGTCACAATGTTAGTTACCGTACTCCTCCGAAACGGCTTTACCGATTTTTACCAAATTTTATATGCGTATTCAGTCGTCTGAGAATCGGCTACTATCTATTTTTCATACCCCTAATTGATAAGGGTTGTTCACCCTTAACATTTTTTTTTAATTTTTGGACGAAATGTTTTGTTTTTATTTTTTTTATAACGTGGCATTAAAAAATACATACAACCCTAAATTTTTACTTTTTTCTCACCAACCCCTATTTTTTTATAGCCATTTTAGTAATTTAATCATTATCATCCAGCTCGATAACATATCAATTATACCAGATGTGCCAATTCAATTCAAACGAATTCAGTTTCCGATTAGATTGGCATTTGCAATGACAATCAACAAATCCCAAGACCAAACGATGTCTATTTGAGTACACCATGTTTTTCACACGGGCAATTGTACGTAGCATGTTCTCGAGTGGGTAAACCATCCAGTTTCTTTGTGCTCGCTAAAGATGGGCTAACAAAAAATATTGTTCACGCTATAGCATTAAAAGATTGATGTTGTTTGTTAGTGTTACTGTCGTAATGAATATGTGATATGTAATTTTAAGAAATAAACTATAATAACTTAAAAATAATATTGTTTGGCGTTTGTTATTTTTATATTCCCTTATCGTTCATAGCGCTCCATAACTATTTCACGCATATACCACATACTTACACACTTATAATAAGTAAGTTACTTTTTGTCTACACTAGAATTTATCTAGAAACTAGAAATAATTTATAAGGCAAAACAACGTTTGCCGGGTTATCTAGTATATATATATTTGTATATATGAACTACCTTTTTTTTATACACTTCTTATATCCTTAGTCATTTGAAGACGAAACGATTTATAACGATCGCCCAAATTGGATTTATCCCCAAAATATATACTTGGACAACGATCAAACAAAAATTACAATTTTTAGAGCGTTAACAGACAAGTATGTATGTAAGTATATATATATATATATATATATATATATATATATATCTATATATATATATATATATATATATATATACACACACATATTATCATAGCCCAACTATATATTTTGGCGTTTCTTGTAAAATTAAAACTTTTCTTATTTTTAATTCATATCTAAATATGATATCTCAACTTTATTTTGGCCTTAAGCAGGTCTAATTTTTATGATCTAATATGGACAGCTGTAGGATAATTTCGTCGTAGCTGATTCTCTTAACAAGAATTTTCAATGGTTGGAAGAAATAAAATATTAATACTTATTATTTTACAGAAGTAAATAATTGATCCTTTGAAGTGTTTGTTATTTAGAATAATTATATCGAAAATTCAGAGAATTATATCCCTGGTGTTAATGATAATATGCTAGCTAAGTTTCAAAAGTTCAATTTTATCTAAAGTATCGGAGCAAATAAGATATTATTTATGTACATGATTCAATACGAAAATACTTAGTAAATTAAAATTTCATTGCGTTTGGAAAATAATGATTAAAGCACATTCATTAATGATTCCTCTCCATTAAATTCTACAAAATTAATTACCTTAGCACTAACTATAACTTTTTCCTTTAAATGTCATCTACGCTACAAAGGTTCGGGAGGTTTATTTAGAGGCTATGACCGTTTCACGAACACTATTGAAGGGATATCAGATATTTATGTAGCATATATGAAGCAAATTTTGAAGAATTTCTTTAAATAGGACTTTCAAAATGTGAGCATGATCCCATATCATTTGCATTGCCATCTGTTATTTGCAAAGCGTTAACCAGTGGTTCGGATTGTTAAACTGGGAGGAGAAAATGCCAAAACATCTTACTTTGAAGGAAATATTTGGGGAGCGCAGATGTAAGTGTTGATAGATAATGCTCAGCACAATTTTATGATTGTCAAATACGACAGAACTGTTAAATAAAATATTTATACAAATTTCAACTATTGAGGGGCGGACTAATCTCTTGGTTTTTACCATTATTCAATTTTCCCTATTTCTAGGTACCTAGGTTTTCTAGATGGTGGAGCCAGTGACTTCCGGTTGGGCACAATAAACAAATGATACAGTAAGACGCGATCTTGATTACTTTCTATTGATTTTCATATTGCCAATAATATATTTCTGTTTCTTTGGGCAAAGTCGTAAGAAACTAATTGAATCCTTTTTCTTGGGTGATTTAATTTCCTGCAGCCATTTTCACTGTTTTTGGCTGTAAGATCAGTTTTTCTGTAAAATATTATAATATTCCGATTTAGATTGAACTGATATTTTATATAAATTTCTTTCTTAATACTTCACAAATAATTCATGTGGCTGTTTTTATTTATATATATATATATATATATATATATATATATATATATATATGAAACTACCCGCTTATATGTATATATTCTGTATACATACAGAAAATGATCTAGTGTTTAATAACTAAAACACCAGTGGAATGGTTTCTTTAGAGGCAAATAAAAATAGTTTGAAGTAGAACGAGAAACTATTATGAACTACTTGGGAATACTAAGTATGTATTTGACTTTAGCAGTTGTGTGAGTTTCCCAAGATGGTCTGAAGGGAGGAAAACGCTTGGATTTATCCGAAGGAGTTAAAGGAAACGTCTACTAAAGTAAACATCAGTACTATATATACGACTCCGTCTCTCCCCACTCGCTTATACCCCATTTAACTTCCATATCCTCGGAGACTACGGACCTTAATACTATCTCCAATCCTCAGCTAACTCAAGGGTAACACTGCCTCAAACCTTCCATTTCCTTGGGCAAATATTGGAGCCGTCTTGAGGAATGAGATCTTATTTGGAATAGCCCTCTTTCTATCTACAACATTTTAAGGCTCCCAAGGTTGAACTAAGAATTTGAAATTAATAGAGAAAACATTTGAATAACAGAACTTAAGGAATCAGTATTTAGATTGTCCTTCATAGCTTTTTAGATATTTAAAAGGGATTTTCATTTCTGTTTCGAGGTCGGAAAAGTTTTTTTTTTTTTATTTTAGGCAGATTGGAAAGGAGAGGAGGGGGTCGTTATTGCTCATTTTGCAGATTTCCCTTAAGGGAAATCGGTCACAATTTTAGCAGATTTCCCTTAAGGGAAATCAGGTATTGAGGTTGTACTCATGACGGAATTTTCGAAATTTTTCTTCAAATGTCCATCGATCCTACCCAGGAGAAGACGAAAATGATGTCCGTTCAAAACTGTATATATATATATATATATATTTGTCTGTTACCGCTCTAGCGGTCGCAATTTTTGTTTGATCGTTACCAAACTCGATATTTAGTCGTTTTATGTAAAAAGAAAGATCAAGTTCGTTAACGGCTGAAATCGGACCATTGGGAGGGGGGGTTTAGAGGGGAGGATTTTCGAAAATTCGAAATATCTCCGTTACTATACGTCGGACCGAAAAATTGTACAGAATCAATCTTATTGCAAATTACATTTACTATAAATATTGTTATATGCATTTATTCTCTATCTTGAATATTAACCGAGATATTTGCATTTGTATTCTGCGTGTGGTCGGACTTTCCGCCGAAAGCTCTGGTGGCCGTTTTCATAACTATTCGTCCATCGTGAATAGGTTTAGAGGTTAGGTTAACTGTGTTTTGGGGCTAGAAACTACTGGGTTACTACGCCCTAAATAATGTTTTAGCTTTAGAGGTTTTTTACTACTACAGTTGTTATTAGGCAGATTTCTCTATTGTATAACTTCACGTGGGAAATCTGCTTAGTTTACGCAGCCCCTGCGTGACGGACTTATTGTCTTACCGTCCCCAAACTCGATCTGTATAATCGTTTCATGCAAAACTAAAGATCAAGTTCATTAACGGATGATATCAGACCGCTGGGAGGAAGGAGGAAATAAGGAAATTCAAAATATCTCCATTATTACACGTCGGATCGAAACATTATATAGAACTAATCATATAGCGAATTTGATTGAATTTAAATGTTGTTACATATGTATTTTACCAATCATGAATATTAACCTAGATATTAGCATTTGTTTTAGTTCTCAGCCTTCAGTAAAACCCCTCCCCCACTAAATGGCATTTTAACAATAAGGTGTTATATCATGAAGCACTTTACTTGAACCCTAAATACATATTGTAAGTATAAAAAACATGTCTCCGTTATTATGCGTTATTTCGAACCAATCTTGTTATACTCTTGAGGCTCTACAATTTTTATTCTACACATTTTTTCGTAGCACAAATATTAAGCACGTCACCTGGAATAGTGATGGTAAAGAGGGGGAATGAGAAAATCCAAAATATCATCCTTAATATGAGTAGGTTCATATAATACTATAGAACCAATCCCGTTAAACTTTTGATTTTCGATAATTGTTGTTCTATGCATTTTTTGGTAACTCAGTGGGTACCATTTCTGGTACTCGAGTTTTTCGTACTTTATTGTTTTCAGCCTTCAGTAAACTCCCGCTTCCTCTCATCGGATTTTTACTTAGAAGTAAAAAATATATATTGAGATAAGATCAATAGCGTGTAATACCCGCACGTGGAATTCTGCTCAGTTTACTCAGCCCCTGCATGACGGGCTTTTTTAAAGCTCATATTCAATGCTAACGTAAACTAAGCAAATTTCCCAAAATCACGATACTGCCATCAACCCATATTCTGTATATATCCCAAAATAAACGCCTATGTACGGATGTTTACTGTGTACGTAAGGAAGTTTAAGCTGGACAAGATGAGCTTATTCATACAGTTGCTTTAAGTGGAAATCGTATTAAGTCGTGGTTAGATGAAGGTAAAAACACAAATAATGAATTAGAGAAAAATTTCATAAATGAACAAATGTAGAATATTACATTTTCAACAAGATTGATATTATTTATTAACGTCTACTTTTTGCAACTAAGGCTAATTGGGAACAAGATTGATATAATTCTTGGCCAGAGACACAACAACGGAAATATTTTGACATTTTTATTTTACACCTTTTCTAAACCCCAATGTTCCTTGTAAATGATATCCTACTTAACCTCAAAATAAAACAATTACTGGCGTATTAGTTTATTATGCGAATGGTTATTAAAGACTGGAAGCTAAAGGTTGAGATAGATTTACAAAAAAAGCATTGGATAATTATTGTAGAAAGTCAAATTGGCACTAAGCCAAGCTAGATAACATTTTCAATCCGACACACAACAACACAGACTTTTTTTGCATTTTGATCCTCCAACTCTCCTTCTCCCCTGAATTGATCAACCTTTAATGAACTAGATCATTATTTTGACATGAAACGCTTAAATATCAAATTTGGTATGGATTTAACTAACCTTCCGACCTAAAGTGGTAAACACAGTGCATGAAATTAAGTTATTATCCCACATTGTAATAAACTAATATCTGTGGCGCAACAACCTCTGAAAGGGTCGCGGCGCTGAACAGCCTCTTGGAAGTGATGGTAAGGTCAATAGTGTATGTAGCAAACACGATGAAGTTTATTTTCTCCTTCATTTATTGAGCTCCTCGCTTCACGAGCTATGCTGAGTAAACACTAGTGAAACGCGTAACCATCAAGTCATCGTAACCGTTAATCGGAAAGTTAATGAAAATTGTATTTCCACTCCTATGAATCGAACACAGATCAACCAATTGCCATTGCAATACACAGGCCTGCCTACATTACGAAGGGCAGATTGTTGATTCAAACTCAATTACATTAATATCCCAACATTTTTTATTATTATTATTATTTATTAACGTCCACTTTTTGCAACTTAGACTAATTGGGTAACATAAAACTTAGCTTAGGTTAACATTTTTAATAACGTAGATAAGTATAATTTAAAAACTGTAGTACGAGGCCTCTCAAATTTGACGACCGTATGTTACATACGAAGCATATTCTCAATAACAGCAATTTTCAAGGACCCCCTCCTTCCTTTTCCTGGATAAAGGAGTTTATCCCTCGGAAGCCAACTCTAAAAATAAAGATTATTCATGGAGGTTGGCTTTAATGAAAAAATAGCCCGGAAAATTAATTGTCATGACCATTATTAGGATCAAATAGCTATGGTCCTAGTAAGTTTCATTATTTAAAAGGTTTTAGATTCAGTTTTCTGTGTTTCTAAAGACAACTTGAAATATACAAAATGCATGGAAATTACTTACACGTAGCAGCTTTCAATAGCTTTAATAACAGCCTTCAATAACTATATGTAGTTGAGTAGAATTACCTGTAAAAAAAGAGAAGAAAAGTTAGAATTAAAATATTTATATAGTTTGAATCATAGTTATTTTAGTAATATCGAAATGAATTGTTCTGACCCAACAATGACAAAAAGGTCGCATTCGTTTTGAAGATCAAGCTTTGATTTTGAAATAGATTCTTTTTATTTTACCTAATAACGATATTTTGTTATATCGTGCTTCAAATTTTGCTATATAATTCAAGAACCATTCAGACAAACCTTATTTAAGGATTATGCGGTTTTATGTAGTTTCTATATTTTTAATAAATAATTTAATAGCAGTTATTCCAGAAACAAGTTTAAGAATTATATATTATGGGTGTATTTCTTAAATGAGCCTTTTACTATAGAGAATATCTTTCTCTTCATATCTCACTAGATAAACCAAAATTGTTTCTACAGTTATTTTACTCATTACTAAAAAATATCTAAAACACCCTATCATTCCGTAGAATTCTGCTACAATAACAAATACCCATCGAAAAACAGAAATAGAATTATAAATATGTCGTCGTCATTAAAGGTTGTTATTTATTTAAGTCCACTTTATGCACATATGGCTCACCGGGATTGGTTACCTACTCTTTTCTAATCAGAGTGCGATAATGGTATTATTTAGAGTTTCGTCAGAAAATGATTCCTATTGCCCAGGCGAGATTCTTGAATCTAGATTCTCCAACGTCTTTATTCATATGGCTAATCTATGTCCCTCGAGTGTTTGTGATAAAAATTACAATAGAAATTTGAAAAATATTATCATCAGAAATTTAATTTAATGAAAATAAAGCCATTTTAAGTGTTTTATCTTTGTTAAATTCAACAAAGTATTTACATTGGATACTTTACAAGAGAAGTAACTAAAGACTTCTTTGTATTAAAGACAATTACAAAACAAAGAATAAAGGAAACATTTTGAAGTTATTCTTAAATAGGATATATAGAAGATATCGAAATAAGAAGAGAAAAATAGTGAGTATCGATATGGGAAAAGAGGAATACTGAATATCGATATTTAGAGGAATACCTTAATTAAATGTCTACCTGAACTGTAGGGCAGAAGGAAATTTACACACCACGCCATCTCTTTTATATCTCTTTCCATTAACTCTTGAAAAATATCTTCACTTATAGAAGGTATAAATTGTGGCCACCGCTATACACATTCGTTCCTTCGGCTCTACCATAAATTACATTCATTCTTCTATCGTATAAATATTTATAGTTCGTGAGGCTGCAATCGGCCCAAGTAATGCTATTAATTTGCTATAATCCTCATTCATTTTTTATTCTTAAGTTATTTTCATATTAAAATACGTCTCTGGAGCGCAAAGGAATTTTTGATAGTTCACGAATGAATAATATAAAAACCAATTATCTCGTTTGTGATTAATCGCGCCAATTAAAAATTAACAGTTAAATGTATTGGACTATAAAACAAAACGTGCTAATTTTTATATCCTTCTCTTTATTAGCAGATTTCCCTTAAGGGAAATCAGCTATTGAGGTCGTACTCATGACGCGATTTTCGAAACTTTTCTTCAAATGTCAATCGATCCTACCCAGGAAATGACGAAAATGAGGTCCGTTCAATATTATATATATAATTTTTATATATATATATATATATATATATATATGTCTGTTAACGCTCTAGCGGTTACAATTTTTGTTTCATCGTTACCGAACTCGATATTTAAACGTTTTACGCAAAAAGACAGATCAAGTTCGTTAATGGCTGAAATCGGACCAGTGGGAAGGGGGTGTAGATGGGGGATTTTGGAAAATTCGAAATATCTCCGTTACCATACGTCGGATCACAAAAGTGTATTAAAACAATCTTATTCTAAATTAAATTTACTATAAATATAGTTCTATACGTTTATTCTCTATCTTGAATACTAACTGAGATATTGGCATTTTTATTAAATTTGGGCCGATAACGCAGGACGGAGTTTCCCGCCAAAAGCTAGTTTGGCCCTTTGCCGTAACTGTTCGGCTCTCGTATGGAGATTTCTCTATTGCATAACTTCACGTGGGAAATCTGTTTAGTTTACGCAGCCCCTGCGTGACGGACTATTATATGATAATATGAGATACGGCTTTTATTAGGCGCCGTATAAAGTTCAAATTTAGAGTATAAATCTTTCATACATTTTATTCATATGAGAGTGTGCTAGTACTTATGTGGTTAGTGACGTTATGCCTCTATCTATATCTATAATATAAATAAACATACACTCCTTATACCATCGAATATAAAATCAGCAATTCAAACCTGGACATAATTGAAAGACGCTATTACTATAATTTCCTTGTTTATTTTATATTTTTAATATTGCAAGATATCGGAACACTGCAGCATGCTTGTAAAGATTCATATTGTTAAGAAATATTTTTAACTTTGAGGCGCAAGATTGATCTGCTCTAGAAATAAAATACTTAGTCGATCCTTCTCATTAACAAGTGTATTTACTATTCGCTTAATAATCTACCGTGGTAGCGTATATAGCATGTTTAAAATAAAAATAGCAATAGTAATTAAACTATATTTAAGGAAAATTTTTGTAGTCATGAAAAAGTTATCATATAAAAATATTTATTTATTTACTTATTAACGTCCACTTTATGCAACTATGGCTAATTAGCACGGGTCGAATCGAACTCGCCACTCTAGATTTACCATGTGAGATTAAAGCCAACGCTTTAACTCTCATGGCGAACTTGAGCCCCTCATATAAAAATAAAGTTTAGTAGAATTTGTCATTCCACATGTTTGCAAACAAGAACACTTTCTTTTAACTTCTACGGAATACTCACACTTTTATTTTCGTTTCTGCACAAATACGAAGAAGGTGAGAGGACGAATTGTTGACGGGCATATTCCCATTGTGACAATTGGCCAAAATGAGTTGTCTCTCTCTGGGATGAGTTCCAACCATTGGGTCAACAAAATACTCGGAATGGTTGGCTGCTTAAAGCATTCCAGATAGCTTCAGAAAACCTTTCAATGGTTTACAGCGTTCTCAAAATTTGGTAGAGGAATGGCTCAATTCAAACTGCGCCATGTTCTATCGGAATATGTACACTATGGGCAGAAACCTCTGCTGCATATTGCAGCGTTTGTATGACAGGTTAGGTCCCTATTATGCGCTTCTAATACATTTTGATCTCATCCAGCATAATTTATCCAATTAACACTATAATGAGAGACGTAAGATTTGGTTCCCCTTCAGGGAAACCAGCTATTGAGGTCGTACTCATGACGCGATTTTCGAATAATTTCTTCAAATGTAAATGTTCAACGATCCTACCCTGATGACGAAGATGAAGTCCATTCTAAACTGTATTTATATATTTTTCTGTTAACACACTAGCAGTCGCATTTTTGTCTGATCGTTACCAAACTCGATATTTAAACGTTTTATGTAAAAATGAAGATCTAGTTCGTTAATGGCTAAAATCGGACAAGGGGGAGGGGAAGTATAGAGGTAGAGAATTTCGAAAATTGGAATTATCTCTGTTGTTATACCACATCGAGAAATTGCATAGAATGAATCTTATTGAAAATGCGATTTTCTATTAATTTTGTTAAGTACATGTTGTCTCTATATTGAACATATACCGATATATTTCCATATTTTAGTGTTCGGCCATCAGTAAACCCCCACTCCTACTCATGTCATGGTTTTTATTGAACTATTTCTTTGCACATAAGCAAATACGTCATGCGATGACGTCATCAATGAATATTTTTCAATTTTTACACAAAAAAGTTTATTTGATCTATACCATACTCGATATTTAGCCGTTTCAGTCAACATCAGCTCATATCTCTTATTGGCTTAAATCGGCCCTGGAATAGTGGTGGTTTAGAGATGGGGGATTAGAAAATTCAAAATGCCTTCGTTATTATGAGTTGGTTCAAATAATACTATAGAACCGATCTTGTTAAACTTTTATTTTTTATTAATTGTTGTTCTATGCATTTTTTGATAACTTAAGTATTACTCGAGTTACTCGAACTTTCTTGTTTTCTGCCTTCAGTAAGCCCCCACCCCTTCTACTTATCGGTTTTTAAATAGAGAATACGTGATGATGTATGATCATAATTGTTACTTGGGAAATCTGCTTAATTTACGCAGCTCCTGCGTGACGGACTTCATCGACTCACGTATGTGTAAAGTGGTACGTCGAATGGTCAATCACAGCCACCACGGACCTAATTATGCACTGCGTTTTGGTACTATTGTCTTCCTTCTCTTCTGCCCTAAAGTACAAACGAGATCGAAGTAGGCAATCCCCTTGGTATTTTGGGGTTATGGTTTTACTCTACCCGTCTCGTATATTAATTACACGAAACTCAGAAAGTCAGAGGTTCTTTGGATCACGTTGAGTCTTTAGGATTTAAATAACTTTTAAGGGGATCAAGCGTTAATCGATAGTGGTAGCTTTTGCTCCCGCGAGTTAGAATGCGACGGCAGTTTTGAAGATTTATGATTGACATTTGCATAACTTCCGTTATTATTAAACAAAGTAAGCTAAGCAAATAAGCCATTGTCGTAGAAACCTTTTGCTTCCGAATTGGACCCATTACTAACAGTTGTAAACACAATCGGTATGAGCTTATTATGTTATCAAGTGAAAGGTCCGAATGCGCATTGTGTACTGTTGATAAGGATAGAGAGAGAAACACGTTTCCTTTAATAGGAGAGGAGGCGTTAACAACAGGCTGCTTGATTAGATGGAATTATCTGGTTCCGGCCCCGTGGGTCGGATTCCTGGGTGCTTACGGGCCTATCTGTAAACATCACCTATGTACACACATATCTTTTAGTTTCTGACTGCCTTTCAACTTATATCTTACGTATTACTAGTTATCTGACGGCGTGTCCTTTTATTTTTGTATTTCCTTCCTGACTTCTAGTGTGCCAGTTTTTCCACTTGTGAATCAATTATAATGTAAACGAAAAATGTGACGTGTGGTTTGCATACATACACCACCCAACTATGTAAAAAAATATTTGTATGAAATTTTTACCTGAACCCGGACAGATAAATGAATAAAAATAAAAAGGCGACGGGTAATGTAAAAGTACTAAATGAAAAAAAAAAAAAAAAAAAATTAACGATTCATTAAAGATTTGATTATGACGAATTATATTTATCTAGTAAATATTACAGTTGAGAACAGGATTCTACCATTAGCTTATCTCCAGAGTTACCACATGTACATGAAACGCATTCACCGGAATGGTTTACGACAGTTCTCGTTTAAAAACTTGAACACTTCGAAAGGACGAGTCTTGAAACGACAACGAGTGAAACTATGTCTTAATCTCTTCAACGGTTAATTAATTGCACTCTTACAAATAATATGCCTGAGACTAGTGGCCAGTACGTTACAATTCTAAGAGATCCGTCGTTTGAATTAAAAGCGAGATTGATTCTCAAGGTAGGAGATGGATATTTTATTCTGCACCCGTAAATTTTCCTATTTTTAAATTTTACCGAGATTCTCTTACACGCTTTTTTGTTTATTTCCCACAAAAAAATTGAATTCACATTATATGAAATTTGTGAAGAGGTTTCACCTTAAGAAACTTCTACTTGTGTTCAATACAGGCTGAAGGCTATTTTACAATTTTACATAGATTTTACCTCAATTGCAACGAGATGTGCCATTCAGTTGTTGTGAAATGAAGTAATATTATTATTTTTTGACCATGTATATATGCCAAACTTACTACGAATTCATTTGATTGCATAGAATATAAATGAAATTATTTTTAGGGTACCATTATTATTTAACTCCATCGGGTAGATAAATTATTAAAATAATATTTTGAATCAATAATTTAAGGAAAATAATATTGATAATCCTCATGCGGGAGTTGACGGGAGGCTAAAACAGTTAATTGAGTTTACTTATTTTCTGTCAAATGCTGGCATTACTAGAGGTAATTTCCAAAGAGATTTACTATTAGGAATATAATCTTATGTACAAAACTATGGTTAAACTATGCTGCTCGGATTGGTTTTTGACAAAAAATAAGTTAATTTTGGATGATATTTAATTGTAATAAATGCTATCCATGATTTGGTTAGAATTATTCAAAAACGGTGAGCAAAAAGTGGAGAGGGATAGGAACACATTTTCATTTATTCTTCAAAGCTAAAATTTCAATTCTATTAGTCCCCAAAAGATACCCTTTAGGATTGGCTATTTAGTAAAAACAATACTTCGTGGAAGGAAGTGTAATTGTAGACATTGAAGTCTTGCTATAAAAATACCATCATTAGATAAATCAACAATGATTTGCCGGGCATCGCCGTGTACCTTAGCTAGTATATATATATATATATATATATATATATATATATATATATATATATATATATATATATATATCAAACCTATAAAACTATGGAAAAAAGAATTAAAAAGGTATGTCTTTAAAATTTTATAACTGGAGTGGTCACACGTTGAGAAATTATGAATGAAATCTTTTAATTCATTCCAATAAAAAATAGCCATATCTATTGATTCTTTACAGTACAAATCTAATTCTCGCAAACTATTTATTTATTGTGCCTTACGGTGTTAAATAAAATATTCTTTATATCGTCCCTAAAGACTTTTGATTTTTTGGAAGCAAATAGTTTAGGCAATAAATCCACACAATATGTGATAGAGATGAAAAAAGAGCAATTTGATTATATATAAATTACACGCCTTTAGGCGAACAACCAATTGGTAATAATTAATAACAAGATAAGATACAGGAATGATAAAAAGAGAAAATGGAGAAATAAAATCAGTCCATATTATTTAACATGCTTTTTCCATATATTAGAACAAAGAGTGAGTAAATATAATGAAGAAGTGTGAGAGAGAATATTGAGGACGAAGAAAGTTCTTTGGAAATTGGGCAAGTAGGGGATAACGGTAGTTTAAAAGAGTAAGTTTCTATTAGCCGAAGGGCAATAGATGCGCGTATTATACTAGTAATTATTATTAGTAATACAAGTATATTATTATTAACCACCTAAAGTGTAGACACTATACGTATCTTCCACAGAGAGTTATGTACTGTTATTAATAAAGAATAATAACGGAGTTAAAACTAACGATAAAATAATAAAAAAAAGCTCGATAAAGAATGCATTCAATGGACATTCTCATATTAGGAGAAAAATTGAATGATAGAAACAATAGTAATATCAAACCAAATGATCACTTATTACTTAAAATTATCTTTATATATATATATATATATATATATATATATATATATATATATAGAGAGAGAGAGAGAGAGAGAGAGAGAGAGAGAGAGAGAGAGAGAGAGAGAGAGAGAGAGAGAGAGAGAGAGAGAGAGAGAGAGAGAGAGAGAGAGAGAGAGGTGGAAATAGATTTGTTGTCAAATCTTAAGAGCTCTAAAAACTGATAATTGATAAAAATGACCTTATATTAATAAGACTATAACATAATAAAATCAGAATTAAAACAATGAATGATTATCGAATTGTAAATTAAACTTAAGCAAAAATTTTGTATTTCTAGAACAAATTGTTAACGATTGATGAGATAGTTAATAATTCCAAGGATTATTTTTAAACTTATTATTTAACAAATACTTATTTTTTAATTTAGCTACTTATTTATTATTCAGTTTATTTTTTTTTTTTTGGATTTGCTCCTTTTTTTAAAAAAAGTAGGACCAAATGTTTTAGTTTCCCTGCGAGGTCTATAAGGAATGAGTATATCGGATTACCAATAACCATATAAATACAACCACTAATAATGTAACAGAAAAATAAAATAAATAGGTTGTGTGTCGGTTATTAGTGATTATAACCCTATGTAAATTGTGCCTTTAAAGGAATTCATTTCAGGCGAAGTCATTTCTTTAAAAAGTAGAAATAAAACTCACAGCTAATAACATGGCTGCTAATCGCCTGTGAAGCCGACTATTCTCTCGAAAATTACAGCGACCGGTGAACAATGAATATTCAAAGGTATTATTCGGCCTTTAACCCAAATATTTTCATATGATGAATTGAAGATAAATGAAGAATAATTTCTCACGATTATAAAATGGGCATAAAATACTCTGCAATTTTAAGGCTTTGTGCCGCTTATTATCGATTGATCAATGGGGACAATGGAGCGAGCCTAACCCTGATTAATATTAAATAAAAGAGTCTAAACATAAATGAATAAATTAAAAAAGCCCCATGGAAACCTATATTATATTTTTTCCTCCTTTTAGTATACTTTTCATTAATATTAACAGCAATCTCTGATTATTATCTATTGTGAATAATCCATTGGTTTAGTTATGAGCGTAGAGAAAGTTTCTGGCCCAAGAAGATATGACTAAATCAAATTATTACGATAAGCCTTATTACAGAGAAACTTAATGGAAATATTGGACAAAATACTTCGTCAGAGATACAACCACAACCATTTTTATTTTGGTCAGTAATCTTGCCGAGACTTGGGTGTACTTCTGTACGCAGAATTCACTCATGCTCACATGTTAGTAGTATGATATCACTTATAGTTCACCGGCAGAGTTCAACATAGCAGCATCTCTCTAAGCACGTCCTACGCTCCGACAATGGAATGTAAATCCTTAAGCGTTTTTAAAAATAAATTGCGAGGAGTCACAAAACTGTGTACCAAATAACCTGATTCATCACCCTCATCACTCGCAAAAAAGTGATAGCTATAACTATCTTATTGTGATATGCCTCTCAAAAACTCATGTTAACAAATCATGAACATTTATATTCAATAATAGCTAAAATATAGCCGAATGAAACAGTTAATATTTAGTCTCTCCATACTTTCTATTTCACTTCTAATACAGATAGGCTGATAAATATTTTGAAAATCTCAGAGCTAATATACTCGTATATCGTAAGTACAATAAGCGAAAAAAGTTTTACGAAAAAAACATTTCTCAATTCCACCTCATTTTTGGAGTGCATATTCTCAGTAGTTAATAATTCACTGCCCAAATATATTACATCTATAAGAAAAGTATTCATCGTTTAAATAACAATCAAACAAATTATTAATGGCCAGGTATATCATTAATTTGGGTAAACTCAATGTCTATAGAGCATGTGACTATTAAGTAATTTAAGATTAATAACGGAGTATGTCAATAAATTAAAAATGTATGTTATGCATATTTTATATAAGTGTTCTTAAGACTAAAAAAAAATAATTTACTTAATATAATTAATGAACTGACAGATTTTGGAATATGAAGTCTCTGATTTTGAGATACTTTACTTCCAATGCATTTTTTAAGTTTGATTTGTAAGAATATGAAAGGAAATTGTTTATCTGTTTCATAAGGTTTTAGGACGAAAGACTGACTACTAGGTTATCATTACACAGTAATATCTATAACTCTCGTTTTGGATTATTACCTGCATTTTGTGAGCAAATTGTGTTTATGTAAATTGTAAGTATTCTTATATCCATCCTCATTCATATCGTCATATAAAATTTAACGATATAATTAAGGATACAACACATGTCTTTATAAAAAAAAAATTTAATTTCTTCATATGAATTTGTAACTTTCATAAAATTAAATAATTTATTTAGCTCTTTGGGGTCAAGAAAGGAAATTAATAAGATTAGTAACTTTGTTATAGAAAAAGAATGACATCCTTGACCTAACCTTTTATGTTTTTTAAACGTTTATTAATAGGAATGAACACATTTCGTTTCATCTAGACCAAATTTACAGTCAATAGTCGGTCGATTTTTTTTTTTAAATGTGATATTATAATTTACATAAATTATGAAATCTAGGCCTTGATTCCTCTAGACGTATGTTTAACTATAAACAGGCCTGATCTAAAAATTTGTGATAGAATGATTTATATAGTGAGAGTGAAGGTAGATGGAAGTTATATGATTAGAAGACAAGATGATTTAGAAGCCGGACTGTTCCCACGGCCTGAATCCACCTCTCCAATCTCAACTGTCTCGAATATATCATTCAAACTTACTCCCAGTTTTCAATATATTACTGTAATTGCTTTTTCTTCTCTCTCCCTCTCCCTGCAAAAACGAACCAGGCAAATTTCTCCCTCACGATCTAGTTCATCAGATCCGTGATATATATATATATATATATATCATTAATTGAGTCCAACGAAATGTTTATACTTAAGTAAAACAAATTTAAAAAAATAACACAAAATAAGTAATATATATTTTTGTACACTTGATTCTTGAGCTTAGGTTAAAGAAGTACATACTTGCAGGAAACAGCAAAGATGTGTGTGTGTGTGTGTGTGTGTGTGTGTGTGTGTGTGTGTGTGTGTGTGTGTGTGTGTGTGTGTGTGTGTGTGTGTGTGTGTGTGGCATTCTAAACCTTTTGTCGCCTCCAAGGAATTCTTGTTCAGATTTTTAGTATTAACCCATTAAGTGCCGATCTGGCGACAGTTGTGTCAGCATATGTTTCTCCGGGTGTGTTACTGCCCAGAATTTTTCTCTCTGCCACACAGAGTAGACTCGTAAACGAGAGCGGCACTGAATGGTTAAGCGATCAGCTCAAAGCACCACTCACTTGTCCAAGATTAATCAGAAAACTGCAGACTGTCTCCAGTAGACTTGACGAACTTTATTACACCTGTGAGAGGTGAATCTTGAACGCTGTTGCCTACCTCATTTTTATTAACATCCACGTTACAAGAATCATAGCACAGTGCAGACTTCGGACAAGATTCTCAAAATTTATTGGAATGGCAGTTCATACAAGCTTAACTGTAAGGAATTATGCAGCATTTGCAATCTTCATGAAGAGGAAACACTCCATCACTTCTTCCGCTGCCCAATGTATAGCCACATCAGAAATGCATTCATCTCCAAACATATTAACTCTACCGATTCACCATATATACAGCTCAAGAAACTGTTCACAATAGAAGAAAAATCAAAGTCCTTTGATACTTATAAATTTGTTATTAATGCGCTTAAAGAACGAGCTTTCATAATGTTTGATTGATTTATCACTTCCTACACAAGTAGTAAATATTTAATTTATTATTATTATTATTTGTATATTTTATTAATCTATTTATTTTTCACAATTAATTGATTGTGCCTTCGGAATTGATTGATGATTAAGAAGAATTGTCTCTTTATTTTGTCTATTATTATACATACAATTTTCACTTCATTTACTTATTATTATATTTTTATTTTTTTTTTCATCTTCTCCTTAAATTTTTATTTCAATAAATTATCTTTAATATAAGCAGATTAATGAAATTTTATGTTCTTGTATATTTTTCTTTTCTTTTCTTTCTTTCTATTTCTTTATTTTTATTTTTGTTTCTATTAATTTAAGATTACTAATGAATCAAATTTGAAGATCACCAAATGTTGAGTAAGCTATTTAACTATAATGTAATTCATTATTTATTAATATACTGGTAATAGCCAAATTATTTACTATATCAATCAACCATCATCAGATCTTTAGAGAAGTATTGTACCTACCCATGTGTTTTATTTTTTTTTTTTGGTAAAAATTCGGACCCCCTGTAAAAAGTTAACCTTAAATAAAAAATTTTAATCTTATCTATCTATCAATTATATCCGTAGTCTAAATATAAAAGTAGACGTCATTGGTCCAAGACGGAAGTTCGTGCGAAAAATAGTTCGCCTTACGTCAAGGAGAAATTGACACACATTGGAAGCAGCTGTGTTGTTGGGACATTTTCATAGAATTGGAACCTGTCTGACTACAAAAGAAGATAATATATGGGCGCAAAGAGAAAGAAGGAAAAGAGGTATTCCCATACAACGATGGCTTAAAGAAGGTATGGGCAACCTTTGGCGTGTTTCGGGCCAAACTTTAGTGTGCAAATACGTTCGCGGGCCGCTTTTAAAAGTAGTGCATTTTAAAGTAGTGTTCATAATTTTTAACGATAGATATCAGACATGAAATTATACGACAACGTAATTATAATACAATTTATTAAAATAAAAAAATGATATGAAAAAAATATGCACAACATTATAATTAAATTGTAAAATTTGGAATTATTACAAAAGCGAAAGTTAAATTACAACACCGAAATCAATGAGACACTTGAGCTTGAATTTGGGAAAGTAATCCATCGATGTTTGGATTAATTCGACTGATACAAAGACGAAAAGAATTTTCCAAATTATCGTCAGTCAGCCTTGTACTATTTTTTGATTTATTAACTTTCATCATTGAAAAGAGCAGTTCGCATTCATGTGCACTGCCAAACGCACAAATCTCTCCTCATCTTCCTCATTTGGAGAAAGTGTAATATTTTTGTTTAATTGGGTTTTTCAAAATCGGGCCGGTGGTTGCCCACATATTGCTTAAAGTCTTGCAAGAGAGAGGACTTGCGGGTGTTTAGGATTCATAATTTAAATGGAGGAAAATCGTGGTTTCTGGGGATGAAAGCCTGTAGCACAGTGTAACGTGTTTTTGTTATGTTAAATATTTCGTTTTATTTTAAATGTTATTATTTTATTTTCAACCATCCATTATTAGTTATCGTTTTATGATTCCTACTTTTTTTCTGGACATTTTTTTTAGGATAAACAAATCTTTTTAAACTTGCTCTTGTTCTTATTATCGAATAGGATTGATGGATGCACTAACTGCAATGCAAGAATATAAGGAAATAAATATTCAAAACAATATGAAGTTATGGGATCTTTCTTCAATGAGAACAGTAGTTAATACAGCGAGATATGACTAAGTCATGAAAAGAGGTAAGAGGCTTGGGGCTAGAGATGCTGGAGTATGAATAGTGGAGGGCGTAAGGTGTTGTACCCTAGACAGGAGTTGTCCTAATCAGATGCAGGTATGCAGGTACTTTACACAACACGCCGGCAATTCGTTCATCTGGCTAGGATCCCTTCACACCGACCAACCTCATCGCCCAAGTCGTCAAATGGAAACTATTTTGGATGAAATCAAAGGGTTTATCAGTCATGCTTTGTGATGCATTGGCAGATTTCACTAAACCTCATTCCAGTTGATCCTGGCGGATGTATTGGCTTGATGATCTGGAGATGAAACTGAGATTGGCTTTTGCAGTTCGCGGCGGCGCTCAGCCAACAACCAAGACGGTTCTTCTACTACACAACACTTTTTGATCAGCTGGTTAGACATTTTATAGGAGAGATAGGTTAATCATGGGGTAACTAAAGGTAAAGCTATCACACCACATAGAGGCGCTACATACATATGTGTGTGTAAGTTTGATAATTATTAAATTCGAGATTTAAACGTTGTATATAAAAATAGAAACCATGTCCATTAAAGGCTGAAACAGCGGAGTCGTGTTTTATAGAGGGCCAAAAATCAAATACTCTAAATATTTCCGTTCTTATGAGACATACCGAAAAGTGTTATATAACCATTGTTATTAATGATGCAATCTTCTAGAATTGCTCTAATATTGTACAATTTTCCTCTAACTCGAAAAAAAAAAAGAGTTCTTTGTAGTTTTTTTTATTTTTGGCCTTAAATAATCTCTACTCCCACTCAGGCGATTCTCATTTTAAGCTTCTGTTCAATAAACATGTCCAGCTTAAATTCCAAATCCTGTTCTCATAAACTTCATATTGCGGAAGGCAATTAAAATGGAAAGTGAGATAATATCAACTGAGTGTCATTCTCATGCGTGGAAAATCTCTTTACTTCTCTTTGATTTGGATCTTTAATTTTCAGTTTCCATTGCTGGAGAACCGACTGACTAAATACTCTAATTGACAAATGAGATCCTCCACAGAGGAAAACTATAACATGGAGATGCGGAAGCAAATGGCAATAGTTAGCTTGCGAATTCCCACTTTGACCTTGGGTACAATGATAGAGAGGTTTTGCACATTGAGTAGGGAAATTTGACAAGACAATCATGTATGTAAATGGTGGAGCAGGACAAGACAGACGGACGGACAATCATAGGTAACTGATTACAGATAGAGCATCAGTATTCACCTCGTTTCCTCCATTAGCCCAGCGCTCACTGAATTCATTATCCCTATTCGTTCTCTATAAGCTTACTACGAATTTATCCTTTAAAGCAGCTATTTTAATTTAAACTTCATGCATTATGTATTTGTTGGTTAGTGTTGATATTCTTATTAAGATAAGTACAAATAAAGTACAAATATTTTGAGGTTAAATAAACAGCAATTAAGTAACTATAAGAGAACTATAATATGGATATGTTTGGCTGTACTCTTGGTCATATGGTGGCAGTGGTTGATATGCACCAGCTGATTAGAGGGCACCATCTTGATTCCTGTTATCAGCAAAGTGACTGCCCTGACACAAAGTGTTCTGGGATATGAAGTCAAATAAATTTTATTTTATGACCGATTACTTCTGATGAGGATGATTTAAATCACTCAAAACTTCATTGTTTGGATTATTGGGGCATCAGGCCAACCAATAGTACAAGTAATATTTATTGATTTTATTTTTATTCCTTATACGTTCTTAAGACACCTCTTCAGGATTAAAAATCGTGTACTGAACGCCAATGGAATAAATAATAACTTATGCGTATGGGGTTCATGGGTTTCTCATTCAAATTCCTATCAATTTAAACCTTTTCTAACAAAAAATAACTAAAACATATATTTTAAATTACTTTCACTGTAAACAGATAAGTTTTCTCTTTAGCTTACGGAGGATATGATAGTTTCAAATACATGTTTTCGGAATGGTGGGAGTGTCATAAGATTTAGTAAAGCTGTACCAAAGTATAATTAGCAACAAACCTCTTACATTCATGAAGAAAATAAAGAATTCAAAACTTCATACAGAGAACGATTAAATTCATTTCTAATGCCGCTATTTCAGATTGAAGTGAACTCAACACAACGTTGTGCTGATATATCTTCTATGTATTTTGTTCTCATTGATACTTATTTTTCTAAACTTTTATATATTTAGGAGACTTGGCCATGAAAGTTATGAAGCCTTGTCGTTGACTAGGTATCCTTACGGATATGAGTGTATTAACCAAGTGGCCAGAGAATAGAAAACAATTCATAATTATAGTAGGTATGATAATTTAAATGCTATACAAATAAATTCTACTTTTGGAGTGAAATTCCCAAAATAAATAACATTTCATTATATTATATTGGGAATAAATAAATTAAGAATATTTGAGATGTGATTATTAGTGAAGAAATTCAATTTATATTCGTTTGTAATTCTGGGATTTGTTTGAAATGCCACACACCAGTCTAATTTAAAACACACGTGCACGCATGTCCCCTTGGAATAGTTTAATATTTAATTTGTAAATTATAAGTTGGATTAGACATGGTCGTCACATGGTTTCTGACTAAAGAAAATCAATGCTTCCCAAATATATAAATTTATTTATTTAAAGCCAGTACATTCAGAATTCAACACGATTGAAACGACCATGATATATTTTTGGCATAGCTATCTGTTGTAGATCATATGTTTGAGAGAGAGATATTAGTGCAAGGATCTATGTGAAAACGGAGCTCAATAAATGTGTTTGTAGGTAAAAACTATAAAGTGTATAACCTAATAAAAATAAGTTATTTGCAAACATAACACTATCATTAATATTTTTTTTAGATGAGAGAAATATTTTTCGGAAACCGAACCGGGATATTTTGAATACCTCGACTATTGAACTAGCATGACTACAGCCCCGTTCAAATTCAGATATATATATATATATATATATATATATATATATATATATATATATATATATATATCGAGCTAACTTATTATTAAATCGAAGTAAATAATGAACTATGTTTTTGTCTGTGCTGATTCCTGTATGCAGTTGATATTATTTGCAGGGTTACCCAGCAACCCAAGTATGAAGAAAATGGCGGACTTTGCTTTATCTTATTGATAAAATAAGAAGACGAAATGAGAAAAGCTGGCCTGGCCATGAAGAAGGAGTACCCTTGACTAACAGCAGATGACACGCCATCTGGTGGGCTCCAGGCTCCCGTGAAGCAGGTATAACCCAGCTCAACAACACCAATCTACAGGTATTCAACACCACTGCTCAACTATACACATACAATACACTCTCATTCAAGCTCCTACACAATTATATTTGCTCAGTAAGACTCCAAATCAGAGCCTAAAATGCTTATTGTTTGGAACTTGTGGCTCTAGATTTGAGTTGATAAGTTGTTATGTTGTCAACTTTTCCATGCCAGTTGGACGATTGAATCTACACATGTGAGGGTACTTGTTGGCACTACTCATCTTCACCAACCTTAAGGACCCTTGTAAGAAATATTTTATTGTTCTGGTCCTTTATTTTAATTATTAATTGAAAGACATATCTTATATATCTCGCAGCAGAGGTCACACGAATCAAACAACTTGTCCTCACATCATTTATTTCTGCCCTTCATCCTTCGTATTCTTTACTTTATAATAATTGTATTAGAACACTCCTCCACTGTAGGCAGTTTTCACCTTCGCCAAACGCTACCAGTTTGGGCAAGAAAGGGCAGGCTTATATAAAGGTGTCTGGATAATGTGGGTAGGACTTGAGGAGGCTAGAGTTGAAGGATTGTAAGAAATATGCGTATATCTATGTGTGTATATATATATATATATATATATATATATATATATATATATATATATATATATATATATATATATATATATATATATATGATTTTCCGTCTGCCACGCATTTCAAGTTCATTCATGCGTCACAGAATCCTATATATGCCCTGATAGTTTTCTCAATCGCAGAACAAGTATTTTACAAAAAAACATATTTGCACGTATTTCGTATAAAAAAATTCTTTTGAAAACAATATTTTGAATTTAAGGTTCGATGATGTGATTTATTCCATAACCGAGTATTGTTTATGTAACATGAGTAGAAGTGGGGGTTTACTGAAGGCTGAAAACTGAAAAATGCAAATATCTAGGTAAATACTGAAGATAGAGAATAAATGTATGTAACAATATTTATAGTAAATTTAATTTGCAATAAGATTGACTCTATACATTTTTTCGACCCGGCGTATAGTAACTGAGTTATTTTGAATTTTCGAAAATACTCCCCTCTAAGCCCCCTCCTCCCACTTGTTTGATTTATTTGTTTTTACATAAAACGCTTATATATCGATTTTGGTAACGATCAATCAAAAATTGCGACCGCTAGAGCGCTAACAGACAAATATATATATATATATATATATATATATATATATATGTGTGTGTGTGTGTGTGTGTGTGTGTGTGTATGATTTTGAATGGACCTCATTTTCGTCATCTCCTGGGTAGGATCGATGGACATTTGAAGAAAAATTTTGAAAATCGCGTCATGAGTACGACCTCAATAGCCGATTTCCCTTAAGGGAAATCTGCGAAAAGTAGAGAGGTCGTAGTTAGGAAGGCCAAAAAATCAAAATCAAGATATTCTGTCTATTTTTCCTCCTTCATATTAAAATCATATTAATCTTGCTCCTCGTTTCTGGCATAATACCTAGCCCAAATGGCATATTAATTAGAATCGTGAATTAAGCCACAAATATTAATTGATTTCATCATATATGACATAGAGGTTAATAAAAAAAATCTACGCATCTGCCGCTGACAGTCGTAATTAGTTTACATCCCCAAGATAATTAATAATAAACTTTATTTGAATTTGTTGCATATTCTGGTGTTAACCACACAGTTACGTTCTGGTAATATGAAGGAATATTAATATTTAAACAGGAACACTAATTAGGAGCGGGTATAAAACATACATTTAAATTAATTTACATAGCATTGTAGACATTTAATCGCAATATTTATAATCACTGCCTAATTAGCAAAACACCATGTAGAACAAATGGAATGGACTATGGTAAACAAATAGTGTTTGGGAGGGATATATGTTTTTAAGAGTTGGGAATTTGCCAACTCTGAGAATATTTACATTTTCTCGTCCATTTAATAAGGGTTGTAGTAAATAAGCTTTTCCAATAACTACAAAATTGTAGAACAAGCGATGGCATAATGGCAACAAATTGTCTTCATAGCTTTTAATAAAACAATAATAGCTTCTACGCTTCTTGAAATCTTGAAAAATCTGTACGAACTTATAAAATGAAGACTATTTTAGGCCACCTAATATTAGATAAGATTAAATGCATTTGAGATTAAAATATAACACATTCCTCTTAAGTGTGTAACTAGTACACAATTAAAAATAGTTTGAGAAGAAGCGCCATTTTATTTTTAATTTTTAATATTTAAAACCAGAAAATATCGGTTATTAATAATTTTAAGAATTATAAAAAAATGGGAAAAAAGTGCCTGTAATACGTTTTCCATAGATAAAATAAAGTACCATCAGGAATTATCAGAATGCCCTTAAGGGAATTAAATTTACACACATATATATATATATATATATATATATATATATATATATATATATCTATATATATATATACACTCACACCCACAAAATTTTAACAATTACCTAGGAGACAATTTTAGTGTTAGGGTATAAGACTGCCAAATATTTCCAACTGTGTGCCACATTCTCGAAGAAAGTAGGCTTTCCCTAAGGAAGTTGTTCCTCATTTTCTAGTGGCACCAAGTAGACACCGCGTTTAGAAGCCCGACTTCTGTGCAATAGAAACTAATGTTTTACTTATTTATTAATTAAAAAAAGTTCGTCACGCAGGGGCTGGTTCTATACACCTTTTCGATCAGACGTATAGTAACGGAAATATTTCGAATTTTCGAAAATCCTCCCCTCTAAACCCCCTCCCCTCCCACTGGTCCGATTTCAGCCGTTTACGAACTTGATCTTTCTTTTTACATAAAACACCTAAATATTGAGTTTGGTAACGATCAAACAAAAATTGCGACCGCTAGAGCGGTAACAGACAAATATATAGATAGACAGATTGATATATATATATATATATATATATATATATATATATATATATATATATACAGTTTTGAACGGACCTCATTTTCGTTATCTCCTAGGTAGGATCGATGGACATTGGAAGAAAAAATTAAAAAATTCCGTCATGAGTACAACCTCAATAGCTGATTTCCCTTAAGGGAAATCTGCTAAAACGTGGCATTCAAGCAAGGGACTAGTATTTTATTATATTGCAATTAAAAAGATTACAATACTGAAGCCAGAGCAATCTTCGAACAAAAGAGCAAATATTGAAGTCGAGCAAACATAATTTATGTTGGAGCCACTCACCCGGTCTGTTTGAATTGTAAAATCGAAGGCGATTTCTTGATTTTTAAATTTAATAACATTGATGGCCCTGTGATGTAGAACAATAAATATTGGATTCTGATATAAAGCTTTCGTGTAATTGGGTTTCTGCTTCAATAATTTTAAAGTGACCAATTAGAAAGTGTCAAATTGGAAAAATGTATTTACGCCTAAAGAAATATTTGAACCAATTTCCTGCTTAAAACAAAAAATTAAGTATTGAGAGAATCAATATAGCATGTTTTTTTTAAATCCTACAAATGTCTAATGCTAATAATTAATGGTGGTACTGACGTACATGGTCCATGCAATTCCTTGTAATTCCATTCTGGAGATTTCGTACGAGACAAGAGATTTTTTAGTAGACAAGTTCCTTATTAATAAAAAATGTTACATTTCCTATTATATCTTCTTGTTTGCTGAACGAATTAATCAATGAAAATAGTTTTTAGATTGATGCTGATTTTAATAAATTAAATTGAACTGCAGTGAAATTAGGTCATGGATGTTTTCCATACAGCCACAGACTCGGAATTTCTTCATGAATCAAATAGAACTGGGTGGTGACGGCAAATTTATACAACTGATTACTTAAGTAAAATTAAATTTAAAGATTGGTTTTATACAATAACCTATATATTTTTAATTTTCTATTTTTTCTCCGTCTAACCCCCCCCCCCTTTTCACCACAATGTGAGTTCAGCATTTAAAGAATCTTTCTTTGGTTTTACATGAAACGCTTCTATATCGAGTTCGGTATCGATTAAAAAAAGTCCGTCACGCAGGGGCTGCGTAAACTAAGCAGATTTACCACATGAAGTTATAAAATAGAGAAATCTCCATACGAGAGCCGAACAGTTGCGAACTAGCTTTTGGCGGGAAAGTCTGTCATCCGTTATCGGCCCACAATTAATAAAAATGCAAATATCTCGGTTAATATTCAAGATAGAGAATAAATGTATAGAACAATATTTATAGTAAATTTGATTTACAATAAGATTGGTTCTATACAATCTTTTGATCCGACGTATTGTAACGGAGATATTTGAATTTTCGAAAATCCCCCTCTAAACCCCTTTTCCCACTGGCCCGATTTCAGCCGTTAACGAACATGATTTGCCTTTTTACATAAAACGTTTAAATATCGAGTTTGGTAACGATCAAACAAAAATTGCGACCGCTAGAGCGTTAACAGACAAATATATATATATATATATATATAATTTTGAACGGACCTTATTTTCGTCATCTCCTGGGTAGGATCGATAGACATTTGAAGAAATTTTTCGAAAATCACGTTATGAGTACTGAGCTCAATAGCTGATTTCCCTTAAGGGGAACCGCTATTAAGAAAGTATTTATGGACATATATATATAATATGCACTTTTATGTCTATCTTTCACCATCAGTATCATCTCTGGGACCAATGATAATAGGTGTTCTGCGTTAGAACTAGAGTGACAGTTTGTCTCAATTTTGTGAAGGCATAAAAACCTTCCAGGTAGGTTTTCATTATAGAAAGCAGTATCATAGAGGCTCTTAATAAAGTTGGCCCACTGAAGAGGATTATTGAATGCTTAGGGTCAGCAGAACTATAGGAAATATGGCTGGTCAGAGACGGTATGCCAGGACCAAACCGGTTTGTCCAAGAAAGAGGAATTCCCTCCTCTCACCCGTTCTCTCTCTCTCTCTCTCTCTCTCTCTCTCTCTCTCTCTCTCTCTCTCTCACTCTCTCTCTCTCTCTCTCTCTCTCTCTCTCTCTCTCTCTCTCTCTACACACACACTCCCTCTCTCTCTTTCGTATTCCCCCTCCACCCTCGGTTATCGGTACAAATAAAAGTTTTAGGCTTGTTTTTAATTTGTACAAATAAAATTCTCGGTGTTGTTTTTAATTTGTATATATAAATGTCTTAAACTTGTGTTTAACTTTATTTTAATTTGTTAGATCAATCTGGTTTGTGTTTCTGGCAGTAACTAATGCCATCAAGATTTAGTCCTAGCAATATATCCCTCTGAATTACTTAAGGATAACACTTAAGATTTCAATGAACGAAACCAATGTATAACAAAGGGAACAAAAAAATAAATTTTTAAGTCCATATGACGATTTCTGGAATGTGAGTTAAAACTTCTTTGTTTATCTTTTTGTAGAATATTTCCTTCACAAGCTAACTGCACTAATTCAACTAATTCTTCGGAAAAAATAAATACCACTTTCATAGGTAAAAAATTGTTTTACTAGATTGTCTAACTAGCAAATTTTCATATAAATATTAAAGTAGAGAATAAGGCAAGTGGACCAGGAAATTCGCTGAGAAGATTAGCAGCAAAAAGGTACCGGATTGATATACAATGTACTTCTGATTTTCAACATTAAAGTTTTGACAAAACAAATTCTTTTTAAATGTTCAAACTTTGAGAAACTTTAAGGAAATTCCCTCTGAAATGAATGAATTAAAAAGTCCCTCACTCTCAGGCTCGACCTTTCGAAACTAAGCACGATTTACACATTAGACGTTTAGCGCCGAACGGCTGAAAGAGATAATTGTATGCGAAGGGTTATAGGTTCACTACGGAAAGAAGACGCTTTAATACCAAATATTCGAGTTAGAGAAAAATGAATGCTACTACAATTGTTGGACATAAAAAAATCAACATTATTGGAAAAAATATAATTTTTCGACAATTTTCGAAGGAATTTCGTTTTTCGCAATCTACTAAGAAGACCGCTCCTTCTTTGGGCATTTTAAGAAATTTTACAAATACCGCATCATGACTATAACATCCATACTTGAGTTTGTTTGAAAGAGAAATACAATATTAAAAATTTGTTAAACAAAATGATCTCCAGAGAATATTTAAATCTATAATGAGTCTTCCTAGAAGTTTAATATAGGAGCAATATAAAGAAGGATTAGAAGGGTTATGAATATTTAAGTCAATAATGAAAATACCTTGTGGTTCCTCCATTAGGAGTGGGATAGGGAGGGGAGGTAGAGAGTAGGGGATGGTTTTGTGGTGAGGGGAAGTGGAATTGTTGGAATTTGTGGGGTTGAGGGGGGGGGTAGGTTAGGGGGGGACTAAGATGAGCTCAATACGACCAGCAAAAAGGGGTTACTCACATGCAAATATAAGCAGCACTCTCCTCTACACCCTCTACAAATGTTTCTTCATAGCTCCTTCAGCTCTCATGACATGCTTCTTCTTCGGCCCGCTTATTGTTTCTAGTTTGTTGACGGCTCTTTTTTACTTTTTTTTTTTTTTTTTTTTTTTTTAGCGTTTAGTGATATATGTTTGATTAGTATAAATGTAGTGTTTTTGATATTTTATTATTGTTATTTTTTCTAGTTTACCTGCCAGTAATCATATGTTGATGTGATAATGGAACCCAGACATTTCCTAAGATGAAAAGGAGTATAATTAATTAATTTATCAACGGTCATGTGTTTTGAGCATATATATATATATATATATATATATATATATATATATATATATATATATATAAGCCTTTGGATCTCCTCATGCAATTGATTCTACTGGTGTCTTGTAGATCAGCTGTTTGTTAATCCGCCATTTTAGTCAGTTTAAAAATGCCAGGTCCAGGAGGAGAGGGCTAACTAGAGTTATGCACTGGTTTTTGAATTTGGAGAGTATCACACTTCCTTCCTTTTGATGACCCACTACACACTCTTTGTTTATTTAAAAAATACAACTCAAACATGCCTTTAAAAGATGATTGCCCGTAAGAACAGAATCCTGAGTTTCTCGGTGGGACCTTGAAAAGCTTCAGGAAGTAAGACTTCTACTTGTGGCCATAATTGCTAGAGAACTATCCCTCTATTTCCTGCATAAGCTCCAATATGAGCATTCAAACTACATTACTTATTTAATATACATCCAGTCTTGTCAGGTAGTAAGGTCCAGATGATATTATGGCAGTAGATAGCTCTACGTTTAGATAGCATCTTTAGAAAAGCTTAGCTCCAAATGTTTTAGCCGTTGATTATTGTGGCCAGATTTATTAGACTCGCAAAGGGGTTATTACAAAACCGCTACATTAATGGAAAATAAAATGTAATGATACAATTTTTACTGCTTTAAGGAGCAGCGCTGATGGTGGGTGGAACACCAATCCCGAGCTAGAGGAACATTATTGTGACATGAATAGAATCCTGCTGGTGTGTACAGACATTTTGCAGTTTTCGTGTGCTACACAAAGAAGTGAATGGAAATGTGTTCATGACAATAGTTTATTCGACGAGTTGCTACAAACGCCTTGACCCGGAAGTTGCCGGCAGGAAAAGTTGGGTTTGATGCAGAGTTTATTAATAAATAACAACGGGAAAGGAACACCGAAATACGGAGTGTAACCGATCATCCTAATTTATTTCATTTATCATCTTTTTATTTTACATTAAAATACATTGTAAAATGAAATGATTTAGAATTAATGGAAATTGGAAGTGAAATAGTAAGAAACATTTTTAGAGCTATAATACTCTTTTATAGTTATTTGTGCTTAGTAAAAGAAGTATAGTAATAGCGAAAATTTTCAATTTTCAGATTTCAACAACATTGTTCATTTTTGTCTTCCCTTGACACAGTTTCACTAGATTCGGTGTGACATTTGTACGTATTATGTCTAAAAATGGCTAGCCATAGAATAATGATTTTTCATATTTCGGATTTTGTAGCGCCTAGTTCTGCACCTCCCATTTTTATTTAAATCGTCTAGGGGGTGGGGAGGGGTGTACGAAGAGGGCAGAAATAAAAAAATATTCCGAATGTATTATAAATAAAAAAAATATTAATAGAATCTTTTTTGTTTCATAGAACTATCTATAAATTATATTCTGATATTTTTCTATCCGATTCTTTTGAACGGAGGTATTGCAAATCAGTTCAAAATAAATCAAGCAAATAATTAATTTCATTTAATTAGAGTACTGGTGCCCACAGAAGACATTTTCCTTAATAAGTGATATGACAACAAACTCTTAGGGAATACCTTTTAAAAACTCTTGAACTATTTAAATTGGTTTTATGCGACCTATATTTACCTAAATGTCAAGAATTTCATACGCAAGATAATAATGTTTTTAAAAATTGTTTACTTTTCTAAAAGTTAATAATTGTCAAGACCGTCTATACAACGTTGCTGTAAGTCAAATAAAAGGGAAGAAATGGCACACTAATGAAGGGATAAGGTGATGAAAAATCCTTATACTCAGCTATTAAACTAATGACTGAAAATAGTTGCCATAAAATTGCGGCTGTAAAAAAAAAAATAAAAAGTTGTCTGAGAACAGCTCCTAGCGGCATATATCATACGGTGGATAGATAGAAAGTGGAGGGACATTCGCCGCGTAGAAATTCTCAGAACTCCTATTTCTTACTCGTTGTTATGAAACGAGTCTTGATTACTTACGTAAGCCCCGTGCGGACTTTCTAGTTTAAGCCGTACATTAACTGAGGGCAGCTGATCATTTGTAAAGGACTTACTCTTCCCAGTTCAACTAAGAACATCGGTTTTCCTCGTCCCGATTTCCCAACTATATATTATCGTTCAGGTACTACATAAAAAAGACTTAATGAGCTCATTGTACGCACTTCTGAATAAATAAAGAATTACATAATGCTGCATTTAAATACGGGACCAAATATGTTTGGTATAAACAACTATTGCTTGGTCTTGGCCAAGTTCCATATTTTAAACGTTCTATGTAAAACTAAAGATCAATCCTGTTATCGGCTCAAATCGGACCAAGGGAAGGGGGCGTGGATAGACAGCGGAAATATAAATTTCAGAATAAACCCTTTATTATGATTCGGTACAAAAACTATTGCTGCCAATTTAGTTCTCAATAAATTTCCCTACTTGAAGTCACTGCACATTTACAATAAGACTATATATCATGTCGCCATATCCCAAGCATTAATATCAAATAATGTTTTCAATGGACCTTTTCTATTAGGTATACATCTACTATACATGCCAATACGTTTTGTATATCAATTAAGATATTACGTTCTTTACTCTAAAAAGTTATATGATCAATACCATACTCAATGTTGGAGCGTTTCATTGAACACCAAAGGTCATCTTCGTTTTTGGCTGAAATCGGACAACGAAGAATTGGGAAGTTCGAAACACCTCAATTACAACATTATGATTCGAATCGAATAATCTCATTGAACCAATCTTGTTGAACATTTGTTGTTCTGTACAATTTTTTCTTAAGTCGAATATTAAGCGAGCTATATGTATTTTTATGTTTTCAGCCTTCAGTAAACCCCCAGTAAAAATCTTAAGTCAAGCGAAAATGTCAATTAGCAGATTTCCCTTAGGGGAAATCTGCTATTGAGGTTGTACTCATGACGCGATATTCGAAAAATTTCTTCAAATGCCCATCGAACCTACCTAATAGATGACGAAAATGAGGTCCGTTCAAAATTGTATATATATATGTGTGTGTGTGTGTGTGAGTGTGTGTGTGTGTGTGTGTGTGTGTGTGTGTGTGTGTGTATGTATATGTGTATGCATATATATATATATATGTCTGTTACCGCTCTAGCGGTCGCCATTTTTGTTTAATCTTTACCAAACTCGATATATAAGTGTTTAATTGTTAATATATATATATATATATATATACATATATTAAATTTGACTGTTAATACTCTAGGGGTTGCAATTTTTGTTTAATCGTTACAAAACTCGGTATTTAATCATTTTATGTAAAAAGAAAAATTAAGTTCGTTAACGGCTGAAATCGGACTGGGGGAGAGGGGTTTAAAGGTGAAGAATTTGGAAAATTCTTAATATCTCCGTTGTACCGAAAACTTGTATAGAACCTATCTTATTGCAAACGTAATGTTCTATAAATGATGTTATGTACATTTATTCATTAACTTTAATATTAACCGAGATATTTGCGTTTTTCAGTATTCGACCTTCAGTAAACCCCCACTCCTACTCATGCCATATCAATAATAAGCTGATATATTATGGAAAACTTTATTTGAAGCGTAAACAACAAATATTGTTCTTATTGAACATTTACGTCATGAGATAAATGCAAATACGTGACGCAAGTGGAAAATCTGCTTAGTCCCCTGCGTGAAGGGTATGATTTACATACGCTTCTTACTACGGTAGAGTTGAACTCAAGACACAGGATGGACACTTTAAATACTTAAGCCACGGTCATCTCTGACACTTAAGCCCGGGAATATTTGTCACTTTTCGTCACCATTTATTCGGGAATAATGGCAAAAATGTGTTTATATCAACGGATAAAAATGTATTATGAAACGAATGTGGATCGATTAATTCAACAGTGGAATGAAACACTGCCAAAGAGATAAAAGTCGTTAACCATAAATCAGGGAATTTATAATTCTGCCCAACAGGATATATTTCAGTGATGTGCCATTTAGATGGCTATCCTGCCTCTCATATAGGGACGCTCCAACACAGGCACACACATATGCAGTGGCTTCCCCCGAGGTCATCACAGTCTCTCCACATCTTTAATCCCATAATGCACAGAGCTCATTTGTAAATATTTACTATTCCTTCTTTCTAAGTCCTCATTTTAGTTAAATGGGCGTATAGTTCAGTTTAATGATCATTTAAGACTTATTATGGAGTTCACGATTGCGTATGCCATGAGTTGCATTATGCTTATTAATGCATTCTTTATTACTCTGGCACTGTATGAAATTAATTCTTCATGGTATTTACAATCACTTTATTGAACAAAGAAACATTCTGCCAAGCTAACTAAGCAGACTTCCCATGTGCGGTTAGGACACCCCTGGCCTCATCTTGTCATACATACTCTATTTCTAAGTAAAAATCCGATGAGAAGGAGTGATGGTTCCGTTTTAGTTTAGTTATACCCGATGGTAATAAATTAAACTCTTATTTGTAGCAGTAGGTTGTGTAAATATTAGATGCTATTTCTTAACGTCAACTTTGCGTTACTATGGTTTATCGGGACGGGTTATCTATAAATTACCTTCCTTTTATAGCCAAGTAGACTTCATGAGCTAAGTCGCTAAATAAATTCTTATCTAGGTTTGAAAAACAAGCCAGTATAATATTAAATATATATATATATATATATATATATATATATATATACACACACACACACGTACTAAATCTGTAATCAGACTAGTTTAATTAATATAATTTCTCAGTAATTCTCATTTAACTTCTTGAATAATCATAAATGATTCCAAAAAGCCAAAGACATTAGTTAATTAATGGTAGTGAATTCATTTAGCAGTGCTAAATAATTAAAATTATTATACATTTTTGTATAAAAATGTACTTTTTGACTTAAAATAACACAATTCTCGGGAATTTTGATTCTAATTAATACTTATTTGCCTTCGTCAATGCTTTAAAGCTCAATGCTTCAATTATGGAAAGGTTTCAAACTATTAAAGTTTAATCCCCCTGGAACAACATTCCTTTCTTTCTAAACAGTTATTATTTTTACGATCTCTATAAAATCCATTGACTGACTTCAATTAAATATATTCTATATTTTGAATCATAATCGCTGAAGAACTTGTTCATATAGAAAATTACATAGTCATTTTTTCAGATTAGTCAAAAAAAAATAAACGTTTTTGAGAGTATATTATTTCTTAAATTACATATAATAGTAGGGAAGCTCAAAAAGCATTACCTATAATAAATAACTAACAAGTCTCCTTAAAGCAAACTCACATAATCAGGACGGTTGTATAATAAACTAATTTCAGTCTCAATTACATTTTATAATTATTTTTACATTCCGGCTTTATTGCTATAATTTGAAAAGAAGAGTATATTAACTACTTGTACATTTAAAATCACAAAAAAAATATCCTCAAAATGGAATATATATCTTAATATTTAAAAAAAAAATTGCAAACGCTTTTTAAGGTAATGTCAAAATGGGGAATTTTCCATTTGAAATTTGTTCATAAAACTATTGTAAAATAATATTTATTTCATCAATATTAAAGGAATTAAGCAATGTCATGTAAGTCTATTATAGAACAAAACATAAATTAATAATAAAAAATAGCCAATACTTAAAAAAACCTTCAAAATTATTTGATTTATTTTCATTCGTGACATAATGCAAAAAGAAAAGAGTACATTTAATTTTGATTAATATTTGTTTATAGTAATTAATTGCCTCAAAGGAGTTCATATGGATAAGGCTCCCAATCTTGGCAAGGATTCCATAAAACTACTAGAAAAACCTATCTTGGTTTAAAGACATTTTTTTATGTGTAATAACAAGTTATACTTTTTGTAAAATCGGAGTAAACCTTAAAAAGCCTGGAATATTTGTTCTCAGAAACAAAAAACACAACAGGATGTAGCCGCAATAGATGGATTACACTCAGCTCAAGACCTTTCAACAGACTGCTGCCATCCTCAGGTGTCCTCAGACGGCTGGCCCTAGCCGCAGTCTCGGAATAATTGTAAAAAAAAAGTATAGTGCATAGTGTTCAAGTTACAAGAGAACGATTTTAAATGATTAAGTGTGGACATTTCCAATAAAAGTATATTTCAATCAAAATGAGTTAAGCCGTTGGTCTTAATGAACTTGGTAAACCTAGACACGCGGATGGATTCCCACCAGGGCAATAGGAATTTATTTAGTGACGAACTCATTAAATCAAATCCTTAGTCGCACAGTGGATAGAGTGGAAGTCCATGAAGGGGACGTAAATAAATAACCATTATTTTTTGTATTGTTAGCCATTGGTTATAGAGTGATGATAGAGGATTGTTGGGTGTCGGCTATAATAATAAAAATACTCAATGAAATTCTGTAAATAAATAACTTTTCAATCAAAATGTTACTGGGTACAACTAACCTAAAATGTGTCTTCAGGTATTTATACTACTGTATAAATTAAAAGACAATATACATCGGTATAATACAGCAGACATATTTTATATCGGTATAATACTGCAGAGGTAGACCTCAACTGGGCACTCAAGAATGGAAGAAGCTATGTTAACTTAGTGTGTAGTAGACTAATTTGCAGTTGTGTAAGACGTGCAATGATTCTAGTACTTGTACTAAATAAACAAAAAACTGATTAAAGCATAGAATGTTAAGAAAAGGGTGTGTTTTTCCAAGAGGTATTGATGAATTCTAGGAAACCATTCGCGAAATACTTACTGCGAAAATTAAATTCATCTCCTAAAATGAGTATTGATTATTTATATAAACTTTCCATTTCAACATAATAACCATTATAGTAGACAAACCACACAAACGACAATTATAACAACTTGGCCCAATTATGAAGAGCAGCCATTAAATCAGTTCAACCTATTGATCGGTTTTCCTAATTGTAATCGTAAACGAGTGAATCAACTCAATCTATAAACATATCAATATTATATTAGAAGGCAGTGGAAGAGGGTGTTCTTGCTTGGAAAATACGGCCATTCATAATCAGTCAATCGTGAATCTCATTCATCAATAGGACACGTTCTATTCAGCTCGCATAATTAGTTCTACATCGGAAGTCCAAAGTATACCACAAAGTTATTCACTTAGTAAATGAATACCTCTTTAGGAACAACTATTAAGGACGGAATAACGACATTTTCTAGAAGTTGGTATTTTTTGTCCAGCTATTGGGAAACTATTTTTGTTACTTTCTTAGAAAGTATAATATTATTATATTAAGCTAAAAATATGGAGAATTTAAGATTAAGCCACTTACTAATCGTTAGAGAATTCCACTGATTTTTGGCGTATATACAACTCATTGTATATATAAATGGTAGAAAATTATATAACAAATTAGTTATTTCCCGACTTGTACTACTTAAGAAGAGGAAAGTATTCATATTTTACAATACACATCAATGCACGACTCTGAGGAATCTGAACAGGCTGCATAATGTCATAGTCTGCAAAATCACTTACCTAGACTAATGAATCACTTATAAAATTTATATTTTTTGACCTTCCAGATTTCGATAATCTAATTTCATCATTTTTACGTTTAACTTTTTAACGAATGTGGCAAAATATATCCCGTGAAAAACCGTTAGGAACTTTTTTAATAGTTTAGGATATTGAAATCTCCACTGGCAGTGCTTTAGCACTCCATAATCATTTAATAACCTTATCCTCCTACTCAACTGATTTCTAAAATAATATATTATATTATGCCTAATGTTTGTTGCAAATATCAAACATTGCATACTTCGGCCACTAACAATCGGAGAAACAAGGTAATAAAGGTTATAAGCTGTAATTCTATGAATGCTGTTATTCATGTTTGAACACTCACGCAATTCAGAACTATCTACTAGACATATCTACGATTAATTCAAATGTTTCAGAATTCTTATTGTATAACTGTTCATAGGAAATCTGCTTAGTTGACGGTAAAAGGTTACTATCACATTGAGAATTGTCAATAGAGTAATTCAAAATTCGGTTTGCTAAAACATTTAAAGTATTCTCTGCTATCACTTAACTACGCTGAATCTCAAGCTTATTATTTATGTTCAACTAAAATAGATCCATACATATAAATTTTACATTAAAAAAAAAAAAACTTAAAAATTTCTAATCGAAATTTAAAACTTTTTCACATATTTCATTTAAACTTTTTAAATTATATCTGGCCGATTCATTACGTTTTAATTCAATTATCTCATGTAAGATATTTAATTTACTGTTTGAGTGACAGGTATGGACCTCAATGATGATTGGAAATACTTTAAAAACTATATTATGGAAAATTAGTTTTCAAATTAATAGACTGATGAATAGATCAGAATCTCATGAAATAGTAGAATTAGCATAGAATTTAGGTCACTTTTATATGAGAAATGCTGTTGCTATATTAATTAATTTTTTATTACTTTGTTTAATATTTGTTGTCGGTGCCGTGGTCATGGAGTCAAGGAGACGGTATGTATGTCTCATTGAATGCTTAAAGAGTATTCCGTTTTGCGATTGTGCTCCAAACGGAAACCTGCCGTAAGTTATTACATTTTTCAAAAGAAATGAACAGCCTCAAGGAATATTCAAAATTATACTTATTTGTAGCAGTGCTCACTAAATATATTATTTAGTACAATTAGGTTAGAAAGGGTGGTGGTATTTCTTTCGGACGTGTAAAGTGGCGTTAAAAAATAAATAAAAACTAATGGGAAAATATCAAGTGCATACATTAGAACTTAATTTAAAATACAGTACATTGATATGTATGAACAAATATTTTAAATGTCACTCTTGCAATAAAGATCCAACATTGAATTTACATGTCTCTAAATTTGAGCTTTGACTGTTGATAAATTTAGTTTTAACTTGGTCCGATTTTATGAGACCAATTAATGTTTTTAAACAAAATGAAATTAATAGTTTTGCTCTTAGCTTTAAATGTTTAAAATATTCCGCTTATTAATTAGAGAAAATGGCTGAGCCAACTAATGAGGCAGATGCCTAAGGAAGGTGACGAATATGGCATGTCGTTAAAACCCTTGTATGACTAACAGAGTGAAATGGCGTTTATGTTTAGAGATAAACTGATTTAATGCATGACGGGTCACAGTGAGCAGGAGTTATCACCCACTTAGCCACGAAAAATATGCTTCTAGTGAATTAAGGTTAAGAAAATAGACAATATGCTTGTTAAGAGGGAATATAAATATAACAGCAAACTTACTCGTTAGAGAAATTTACTGACCTCGGGATGATTCCGTAAATTTTTAATTTTAAAAAATGTATAACAAGTAAAGCTTCATCATTTAACTTGTTAACACAATAAGCACAAATAGGGGGGGGGTGATTCGTTCGATTAATTAATTTAGCTTGGAGATCAATTAAGGCTAAGGCATTACTGTTAAGGTAATAACTAATTATGATTCCAACATTGTATACCTATGGTGTTATTAAATCAGTAAGTAAGATGATTAACTATTATGGAAATTATATGTAAATAAATGATTTAGCATGCGCAACTACTTCATTCCCAGTGGTGTTAGCAGATTTCTCTCAATTGAGTTTTGTAAATGCTTGTGATTAAATTGAAGGGTTCTGCAGAAGGAGAAGAGATAATATCAGAACATGTAGATATCACCCCAACATGAAAATAAGTAGGTAACGTTGGTGAGGGACATGTGGCAAGAAGTAACCCAACCAACTTCACTTTACAACAGAATCGGTTTGGTGGAGAAATTGAAAATGACTAGTTGACAGAATAAAAAAACGAGTCCGTCTCATAAGTTATGCGTCAACTAAGCAGATTACCGCGTGCTGGAATGGTATGCTGCTGTTGTAATCTCAAATAGACTTTATATTTCTCAATTAATAAGGACCTTAACCAACCATGCAACTTTGCGTTGATGTTATTAGTGAAAAGTGAAAATTCCATGAGACGGAGGAGGTGTTAACAGAAGAAAGAAAACAAAAAAAATACACGCTAAATATTCATATTAGAGACAAATGTAAATGAGTAATTAACAATATTGATAACAACATTTTTCGATCCAAGTCAGTTTTGAGCTTTAGGTAAACCCTTACTCCTACTCATTCAATTTCCGCAAAAAGCATACATAAGTGCAATTTGTCTCATGCCCAGGCCAAATACCACTTATTGTTTACTGCGGACCATTACAAAGGTAGAAAAGTGGAATTGAAAGTGAGATGAAATGACTATCTAACGTTATCTGAGCCATTGTTTTTAAATGTGCCAAAAATTTCTGCTGTAGGATTATACCTGGGAAAGCTGCTTTCACAACACCAGCCTGATTAATTAATTAAAGACGTTTTGGTAAGTAGCAACTTATGTAATATTTTTTTATTTATTTATATAGGAGCACCCTCCTACGCGATTTGGTTCAAAATTTAACAATGTAATAAAATCAAAATAATAGAAAAATAACAGAAACTGTATAAAAAAAGACTAAACACGATAAATAAACATTAAATTCAAGTAATAAAAACAACTTATATTATACTATAATATAAGCCACCTAGAGTGGCGAGTTCGATTCTCGCCTGGGCAAGGGAAATTATTTATTGACGAAATTCATTAAATAACATCCTAAGACCCACCCTGGCTAAAAAAGGGCGGTAACCTGTTGATAACCCGTCCCTATTAGCCTTAGTTGCAAAAAAGTGGACGTTAATAAATAATAATAATAATAATATAATACAAATATTACATTAAAATAGTATTAAAGGTAACAATTTAAAATGGTTTTATTATTTTTTTAAAAATATTCCTATTTTATATAATATATTTTATTCCTATATAGTAGTACATTGATATTATCTAAAATTATATTAAATTCGAACAAAAAGAAATGTCAAAATCAAAAAGAAAAGAAGTTAAATTTTATAAAACAAATTAATTTTTTTAAGGTAATAAATCATGACATTAATGTTTAGTTCGAGCAATGATATTGTGGCACCTTTATCAAAACTGTTGGACCAAGTCATTCAAATTTTAAATCATATTGTGTTTTATTGCACTGGGAGGAGGATGTAGTGATAAATACAATTAATACTTTTTCTGGAGAATAATTCTTGTTATCCGACCCTTGGGTTCACCCTCTCAATCTGAAAATAATAGTCCTTGCCGTAGACCAGAAAGTTCCTGAGAACGAAAATGGAATTCATTATTACGGGTTGGAAACCTGTTCATTAAATATGTTTTAATCACCTCCTAACTCTCAATATTTCTTTTTGACTATTACCTCCATCAATAAATCATATTATCCTGCCTTAATGGCCATAGGGGGACTAAAGTATGTTAGTCGTGATATAGGAGAGATGCCTGACATACACTTTCTCCAGCGACACACTTTGTTCTTCCCCAACATCCGCCCGCCATGTTTAAAATTATTCTTTATAATCATAACCAACCGTCATTGTTTTCCGCTTCCCACGTCACATTGTTTCTTTAATCGAAAATTAATTTAACGCCAGTTATATGATTTCTAGAGGTTGAATTTTAACATTTGTGTTGAAAGAGTCTGAGAGGTTGCGTCAGGTGGCTGCAATAAATTCATAATGGTGGTAGATTTGAGACAGCTGAAGGACATTGTTTCAGATGATTGATAAAAAATGATTCGAGAAGAAAAGAGATATGTCTAGATAACAAATTATTTTTTTTTAATGAACACCATGAAGCTAAATGTCAAAAATTATTTATATTTGTTTTTGACTAGAATTTGGTAAAAGCAAATCAAACTTAGATACAATTTCATTCAAAATTTCTATCCCAGTTACTACTGAATTTATTTTTTATGTTCATTCTACATCAACATTTACTAATGAATCAATTAAATATAATGAATATCTATATAAGTAAATAAAATAAAGAAAACCTTTGAACTTTTTCTTAGATACCTTAATTATTTTTTATTTTATTAGTTATACATTGAGGTTTTTTTTTCTGTTTCATAATTCGTTGCAATTCAAAACTCAGTATGCGTTGATCAACTAATGAAACACCTGTCTGAATAAATTAGTATATAAATGTTAAACTATACTTGCTTCACACAAAATTAAGCCCTTTAAGAGTCTACTGTAAAAAGTTCAATCTCTTTCACTACATTTTGTAGATTATGTTCTGCTACAGCAGTCATTATGAGACTAAAAAAAATCAAAATTCCCCTCAATCACTGTCACCACAATTGATACCAGAGGGAGTACAACTTACAAACACCTGGTGTATTTTTTGTTTCTTAATTACATTATTTTTTGAGGATTGAGATGAGAAATGGTTTTTTGAGTCGCGAGGACCGCAAAAAGTGGATGTTAATAAAGAACATCAAAAAATTCAAAATAGCACATACTACAATAACCAGACTATGAAAACAGCACAATAGACTATAATCAAAATATACTAATATGCAAGGGTAAAGGTTGTATTAACAAGCAGTATACAAATTTCCACTTTTGAAAAACATCCCCTACAAAACACCGATGAAGTGATAAACATATGGAGTTTAAATACACGAGCTAAATTGGATTTGAGGACACTATATTTAAATGTGTTTTAAATATACGTAGATAAAATGCTTTTGATATTATTGGCTAAACTATATTAAATGACCATAATGTATTATCAATACCTTTATATCATTTTGTGAAACCTGACGTAAGCATTTTTACGTAATCAAAAGAATAGTGAATCGTAGTTTTGAAATGTCAATGGTCATATTCCCCATATATTGGATAGTTTTCTTAAGGCTCTACTCTTTGACAGCGTGCTATAGTAATTGCCTAGAAGACTCCTCTAAATTATTATCCTTAAGGAATTAAGCATCTTTTTCTGCGAATTAAAAGTCACTGCTATGCAATGAAGTCGTATTGAGTATGAATAACTGAAAATTTAAACCGAAGTATCAAAATAATTTTAGAAGAAAAACAACACTTGATTAAATTACAGGAAAAAAATTAAGGTTATAAATTGCCAAGGCTCAATACAGAGAAACAAATTGCCCCGTATCAAGAATTGGTTTTAACTTGATGGTCGAGACATTTTATTCGTTATTATCATCATTTAAGTATATTAATTTTATCGAAATTAGAGCTCATTTTCATTACTAGAAAGTTGATCGGAAAAATGAATTAATTTTTTGATTGGCAACTTATAACATGTGAATGACTTAAGGGAATTCAATACTTTTTTGCAATCTGTATAAAGAAAAAAGTCCTTTGGTAAAATTCATTGGGGTGCACACATATTACAAAAGTGGGAGTTAACTTGAAAACAAAACATGAATATGAGGTATAAACGAAATGGCCATTGATAACATACTTATATCAGGAATGGAGTTTACTTGCAAAACAATAAATAATATCTAAATTTAAACAGCTTTATCAGCAGAGAGCATGTTAAGGACAGAGCTTTTTTTTTCATCCTGATTAATTGGTTCCTCTAACAACCAGCATCTCGGGGGAAACTAGTTTTATATTGAACATTTTTATTTTTTTTTTTTATAAAAGTCACGTTTGTATTTTTTCTGCATTAGAAAATTGTACTGAAATATAAAATTAAAAATGTTACATGTATTTAACGAACTTCGGTATTACAAGTGAACAACTGAGCATAGTTGAATAGTAGTGTGTGATCCGAAATAAGGAAACCCAATCTATATATTCCGACGGGAAAGCATATTTATTTCAACGACGAGTAACGCTGTCAATGGCTTGTGGAAGTAATCTAAAAATAGCCCAGTGGAATTCTTTAGTTTTGTTCTGTTTAGTCAGGCGCAAAGATGCATTCGTTCCACCTCAGCTGACTGCAGATGATTCACTAGTTGTCATATATTGTATACTACGCTCACATTTCCCAAGCTAAGGGCATTGTTCCTCAACTCCTCCAAGAGCAACAAGACTAGAAAAGAAATTCCTTAAATGTACCTTTATAGCTATGTTCAGTTTGTGTAGGCTGATATAATGGATTCCTGAAGCATAGCTGCGTGCGTTGCGTGATCCTTGTAACGGAGATAGCATGCCCATAGGCCGTTAGTATCTGAGAATCCATACACAAATCGCGAGTAGATAGACAAAGCAGATACAACTTGGTGCCAATTCAGGAAATGTTGAATCGTGATTGCATTTCAACGCCCGCGTGATGACCCAGCTGTTACCAACAGAAATCCATCCCATCCGAATAGGACAACGCCAACAAACAATTGGCTTCCTTAAATTGAAAAAGGTTTTCTTATTATTTTCGATGAAAATAAGGAGTCTTAAACACGTCAAAAAATTAGGCTCTATTCTACTTTACTCCGTTCCATGATATTAACAGTGATTATAGTAACAGCTATAACCTGTGACTGTAATAGGACTTAGAATAACTGTTATCACCACTGAGTAATTAATGTGATTTAATTGTCACTGACACTACACACATAGGTTGTTGTAAAGTAGGAAAGACCAACAAATTCAAATCTAGTTAATATGACACGTACGCTCTTTCTACTTATTCTTTGTCTTTGTAGAAAAACAGAATAATAATATTGTGTCCCAAACTATGGAAACACTTTTTTTTTTACATGTATTTCTTCTACATAGTAACCTTATGTGGAGGGATTTTATCTTCTGCACATCCCATGCATATGTGTGCATTTTGTCAAAACTTTTAACAATTTTTATGTATTATGTATTATATATATATATATATATATATATATATATATATACATATTAAAAATTGTATCAATCGGTTATTAATGAAATTTCTCATTGTTATTGAAGTGAATGACGATAACAGCATGGACTGCCCATTCTAACAGCTGTGCCAATATTCTTTAAGTATGCCTATTCTTATAACTTATGGTTATGGGAGCCAAGTAATGTGACCCAGTCTACAGAAAGAGATTATGATAAACATACGTAAGTTGTACGTAATTTTCATAGATGTTGAAGTAAAACGATACTTATAAATTAATTATAGAAATATATTTTATTACAATAATTTCCATATGAAAAATAGAAGATGAAAAATTACTATCAAAAGGCGAATGTAAAAATGTGGTAAATATTCAACACTCAATACAGAACCTCCCATCAGAAAATCCATAAGAGCAATTTACTATAAATCCATGTCGTTTATACGTTCCAAAAAATAGTAAAATTGGTTTATGGAAAGGATCGTTGGTCTATATAAATTAATTTCAGCACTTAGGTCTTTCTTTGGAAAGAAAACAGAAGGGAATTAATCGAATTATTTTTATTATTTTCTTTTATTTATCATAAATATATACCGCATATAAAAACAAATCCCACCATAATTTTTTAAATGTAATCAGATTTATTTCCTTATTTTTTTCTTGTTATTTATTGACTCCCACTTTACGCAACTGAGGCTAATCAGGACGGGGTATCTACAGATTAGGACACTGGGTCTCTGAATTTTATTCAGTGTGTTCGTCACTAAATAAATGTCTATAACCCACACTGAAATCGAACCCATGACTCTCTCTAAGTTTCCGACTGTCGTACTCTATGTTTACCCAAACTCTAGTATCCTTTTTTTGCAATGAGGAGAAAATAAAATATGGTTAGAGTCAGTCACCTTCTTATAGGAATAGATGATAAAAGTGATAGAAATACTTGCCTCTTTATTTAACCTAGGACAACCAGTAGGCACAACTTAATAGTTTTAACACTTATTATTACTTTTTTTTTATGTTAAGCTGTTTCATAACATTACAAGAACTGTAGACTGACCTTTCATTGAACTAATACAAGAAAAAAAGAGGCGATGAGTGACAAGGCATTGATTGACCAATGGCAAATCAATACTTGCCAATCACTGAGAATAAACTAATCAATATATAAGGTCATATCGAATCGAAATCTAATGCTACGAAACAAGCTGTGTATCTACTTGCGAGCAGCTTGTTTATGAAACATTCGATTTCACATCATGCGATCTCTCTCTCTCGGCCTGGTATTTAGGTTAGCATGGAGGGGAAAAAAAACATTACGTCATTATGTCCTATTTAGTTTTCTTAAATGGTGAAAAATTTTTCCCTTGGACTAGCCTGTAGACATATTTAGTTTTTTTTTGTTTAACCCAACAATTCAACGTGAGGAAATGAAAAATAAATAATTAATCTTTATAAAAAATTACAATTATATATTATATATCTATTGATTTCAATACACTTGAAGGAGCTATCACACCAATGTTATTTATCTAGTACTAACTTATGTTCAAGCATTTTTTATTAATGACTAAGGTTTCAGAAAAATTTGTTTAAAAATTATTTTTTTGCATTATTGATTATGTATGATTTATTGTTACAGATTATGGATTTGTCTCTCAGATATGAGGTTCTCAAACAATATTCAATTAAATTCAAAATATCATATTTTTTGACTGAAGCGACGAATAAAACTTACCAAAATATTTGCATAACTATACAAACTATAAAAGTAAAATAAAGCAATAGACCTTTCGCGGAGAAACAGAAGTGCGCGTGTCCTTTTTAAGAAAATAATTAAAGTAAAGCCAAACAGAAAATTTGTAGTTTTAAAATTACCTATTTATTTTACTATTTTTAATTTAATAATCGCATTAATTAATATTTATATTAATATCGCATTAATATTTTTTTTTAGCGAATTAATAATCTTGTTAAAATTTTAGTTACTAATGAATTGTTGACTGTCCTCCTTATAATTTACTAGATAATTTTCAGGAAGTCAAATTAAAACTTAAAAGCAGTACGGCATAAATGTCGTTGATAAAATTGACTAATTAATTAAAAAGCACAGTATCTTGCTTTATTTCAAAATTAAGATTCCTAAAGTATGTGTATATGTTATGAAAGCACCTGGATGTTGAGTAAAGAATTTTTTTTTTTTTTTTTTTAAATGAGGACACACTTATTTGCTTATCAATAATAGAAAAGCCATTCCCGATATGAATCCCCTTTTAAAGACTCATCTCGCCCTTAATTCTAGTCAAATTAGTCAATTTAATTATTATAATTAAAGTTTTATTTATATTAATTAAAGGCATGCCTTATTATCTTATAAATAGAGTTTGGTGAAATAAAGGACTGTATTTATTTTGAGATTAAAGATTAATGGATAAATTACCTTGGATAACGTAATAAATGAAAAATTGAAATACTTGCTTCTTTTAACGTAACAGTTTTTAATGATGATTTTTAGCGTAAAATTAATTTATTTATTTGTTTTAAAAATACTTCAAAGGTCCATAATATATTTGAAATGATGTTCAAGAATTTTTATAGCTAAGGTATTAGAACAATGTGTTTAAAGAATAGTTTATGGATTTGTCTCTCAGATGCGAGTCGCTCAAAAAATATTTAATTAAATTCAAAATATCAGATATTTCGACTGAAGCGAAGATTCAATCCCCTCTTAAAGATTTGATATTCCCATTAATTGTAGTCAAATCAATCAATTTAATAATATATTTTTTTAATTTTAATAAAGGCGCGCCTTATTACATATTTTGTATATGACGGACTCTATAAATGGAGGTTGGTACAACTCAAATCATGGCAAAAATTGAAAAATATGTAGAACATCCAGTGTAATTACTCCCATGAGTTTCACCTATAATCATATAAGTGTACTCATTACTATTATAGTTAAACATATCCGGTAAATTTCACGGTCGGGCGGAGTGAGTTCGTGAGTCGCTAATTCGAGTTGCACCGTTACTCGAGAGCAAAGGCAAAAGATTTTTTTTCCCCTCCATTTCAATCTTTCGGTGTGCCGTTATACACCGAGGAAACATCTAGTAGTAAAGGTCAACGGTCATTTGTGCCAACCATGAGTTAAGAAAACATTCAACCTTTATGTAGGTATAACAATTATTTATAATCCATAAATGCAATTATGATTCTACTCGAATTAATAAAATGCATGAATAATACTTGAGTGACTTAAATAACAAAGCAAAAGCATATATGCAAAAAAGATACACTACATCCACAGATTGTCACTACATACACAGCTATTGGAAATTATTTCTTTTGACTTGAAGAATTATCTCTTTACATTGGAATTTGGTGGAAGATATTAAAACTAAAATTGCTGAAGGTGTTGAATACAAGCGTAAGCTAATCGCTGATAACTCCGTTCGGGCAAAGGTAGGCAAGATTTACCTTTTGAAGTAGAAACCATCCCTAATTCTGAAAAAAAAACAACTCTGAAACATTGCCTTGTAGTCCAAATAGGCAATATGTTATACCTGTAGACAAGAGATGACCAGCTTTATGATATACTTTTTTTGTCATTCTTTTTTTTTACAATGTTACACTAGTGATTATTATTTCATAAATAATGGATTAATGTATAATCATGCATAAATTACTTATATTTAATTATGTTAAAAACATAGGTCTTATTCATAAGGAATTTGGTGGGGTGAAAAACATTGTAAAAACATGGAACGGGTTATTTGAGAAAATAAAATAAATAAAAGAACAATTTTTGTTTATTATACCTCATGAAGGTATTATTTTATTTATTTTTTTAATCATTAATTCTCTGTATAATACTATATTATAGGGAGTGTATACTTCATGAAAGCCCGGAGGGACTAATCACAGATTTTAGTGAAACGTTTGTTGTTTATAGGCTATGTTTTGGTCGGCAGGAAATTCTGATTAGTATCGAAAGGATGAAGGTTACAGGGGCAAGCGGTGTTCCCGTTGTCTTCTGCACTCGCCTATACGACATGGAAACCATCAGTATGAATATAGAGAAGCCCACTCGAGTATGAGTAGTGACAGTATTTGGTGGGAGGACACCAGGACTTCAATGTCTACTGTGCTGTTGACATTCACAAACGAAGTAAATTGCTACTTCATTCAAGAGCCTCTACGATTGCCTCATGTATCTCAATGGCACCAGAAGAATGAGTATTTTAAATATGCATACATTTTTTTTTCAAATATCAGCTCCTTACTTCTAACTTAAGTGTACAAAGGAGAAAAAAGCTAAAATACTTCGGATAATTTTAGTACACCCGAAACTGAAGGGTCATCATACGAATTACTGAAATTGCCAGATTTGATTATAATTAAGCCATAATAAAACCTTGAACATTAATTTATTACTACAGTGTAAAAAAATACTAATTTAATAAACTGACTACTAAGGAAGACCAATATCTACAAAAAAGAATAGGCGTTTAAAAATAGTTTATTTGTTAGTGTTTATTTTACTTTTTATTTACAAAGAATTTAGTTCTGTGGAACATTTATTTTTTTATTCGTAACCACTTAATTCGTAAGATATAATCTTCACGGGGAGAAAACTGCTTCAACCACGCGAGGTAACTGCCGCAATTTTATTGATTAAAGTAATTTACAACCACATTTATTTCTATTGAATGTATTTTTTTACGTAAATTATAAAACAGTTTTGCTTGGTACATTAAAAAATAATGGCTGTAGATGAACCATTATCAAATAATGTAAAATAATGTCTAATGTCATGGACAACCTAGCATGAAGGTGAAACTTGCTGATGGATGCCCATATACTAAATAATTATAATACTTAATAATATGAGATCAGCAGAATAAACTGCTCTTAATCGAAATAAAGATGAACTTTGTGTGAGACAGACCCTGGTCCTTTATCGTTTTATTAGTTCACTATATTTAACATACTTTATTATTAAGGAAAAGTTCTTTTAAACATTTAAGTGTGGCATCTTATTGGCCTTGTGCCAATTTGCCTTAGTATTTTTTTCAATCTTGTTCATCTTTTTAATATTTGTTTCTTAGAAACAAATATATTAAAATGGTTCAATTTTTCAGGGCAGGAGTGTGTTACTACTAAAATAAAGTAAAATGAAGTCTGCTTCTAGTTGCATATTTCAGTATTAATTCTCAATTTCTTGTAATAGAGTCAATTCATGAATCAAGCTGGTACAGCTGTAGTTATACATTAATATAAAAGTCCGCCACGCAGGGGCTGCGTAAACTAAGCAGATTTTCCACGTGAAGTTTTACTCTCATTCGTTATCCGCCCCGATTTCATAAAAATGCAAATATCTCGGTTAATATTTAAGATAGAGAATAAACGTATATAACAATATTTATAGTACATTTAATATGCAATAAGATTGATAATGTACAATATTTCGATCAGACGTAGAGTAACGGAAATATTTCGAATTTTATAAAATCCTCCCCTCTAAACTCCCCCTCCCACTGGTCCGATTTCAGCCATTAACGAACTTGATCTTTCTTTTTACATAAAACGACTAAATATCGAGTTTGGTAACGATCAAAAAAAAAAATTGGGACCGCTAGAGCGGTAACAGACAAATATATATATATATATATATATATATATATATATATATATATATATATATATATATATACAGTTTTGAACGGACCTCATTTTCGTCATCTACTAGGTAGGATCGATGGACATTTGAAGAAAAATTTCGAAAATTCCGTCATGAGTACAACCTCAATAGCTGATTTCCCTCAAGGGAAATCTGCTAAAAGAAAGTTAAAAACAATCAAGGAGAATTGGAAACTCCGAACACTGCATTGATGTATTGATTAAAGTAAAGGAAATGAGTCAACATTGTTTCCATTTTTTATGAATTGCTTCTAGACATTTATACAAACACGCTCGGAATGTTTTTTTTTTACTATTGCTTAATAAAGCAAGGTGCTTATACTTATGATCTGCGATCTCTGGCAATAACCTCCTACTTTAATCTGTGTTCTTGAATAATGGAAATATGTTATCCACAGGTTACCACGTTTTATTGCCAAGCAGGGGATAAACATTTTTTTCAGAGAGAATTATTTTATTCGTTTATCAATGAATGAATTCCAATTTTCTACGACAGTAATTCCATGCGTCACTAGTCTTACCAAGAGCAACAAGATAAGGAGTTAACCTATACACTTAACCAGAGTCCTACACTAAGGCTCAATTCAGATTATGTATCTGTGGGGACCAGTGACGGTTCTAGTTATTGGGAACTATGATTGGTGTATGCACCAAAATCTCAAACACGGGAACGTGTGGATGATAAGGGCCAAATCTACGCAGTAATGATTAGTTTATGCGACAAAATGACATCCAGAGCCCTGATGATGGCGATGCTCTGCGTCGAAAGATTTTTACTTAAATAAGTAAACTGTTCACATACCTGCTATCATTAAAATCACTTCCACCTGCCAGGAACCAGCTTTGGTGTTTATTGCCATTTTCAAAGATCCACTACCTTAAGTACAGTACTACCGGGAATGAAATCAGAAGAATTGGATATGTTTCTAAACTCACCGATGGTATCGTAAATCAAGTGGGCTGTGTCTAAACTCATCAATAGGATCCACGCGAATGTATGATTATTCAAGAAACAAATTTCTGATAACTCACAGGTACAAGTTTCGATAGAATGCTACATCCTATAAAAGCTTCTATGCTATATTTTGAAATTTTACAATAGGTTATGCAATACTTTAAAAAATAATAATAAATAAAGTTACAACTGAATAAAAAATCTTTAAAAAAAAAGTAAATGCTATAAAGACAACACGTAAAAGAGTAGTGAGTTTCCGCATACAACCAACAGCTGTCTTCTATCTCAACACACTCCGAACTCAGATCAATTCAATCAAATGTTCCAGTCAATCGATGGAATTAGTAAATTGACCTTTCTGGGTCAGTATTTCTATAAATATCTATCGGGAAGACTCATTTTTCGAATGATACTATATATCATCTCCAATAAGTTGCAATGGAAACGTATGAAAACCAGAACATCCAAATAGTCTTGAGTATAATCGATATTTCATTAGAAGATATTTACAAATACATGTCCAGCTGAGGCAATAGGAGTGAGGTTATTTCTTTCTTCTTTGGAGTAAGCTGTTATTACTGGCGGGCTTGCCTGGACGAAAGGTCGACCATAGTTTACGTCATGCAACTTCAGAACAACTTTCCCCTCAATAGTCTCAATAATTATTGCTCCACCATTGGTTTCAGAGTATTACCATTATAAAATGAGGTATTTACGCCATATATGCTGCTAAATATGACTTCCATATTATTCACCTCTTATGTAAATACATTATGTACGTACATAAAAATTTGCTGGTTAGAGAGGAAACACGAAAAACTTACTTTGAGAAAATACAAGATTACAAGTTGTTTTGACATTAACCCAAACCGACTAGACAAATATTTAAGTGAGCATTAATTCAAAAAATAGATTGTTGGGCTAGATAGCCACAAAACAGTGTTTGAACTCCGGCAGATTCAAATAGCTTTCTTCAGTATATAAAAAAATGCTAAAAACAATATCTATTGATGGTGCAATCCGGTCATTCCATTTCATTTTTTCCAACTCTTTTTTATAGTCACAATTGATGTCTTATCAGTTTTTTCATATATTTACTTTTCTTTTCTATTTATTTGGCTACTTATTATTCCACCTTGTTGATGATGCTTCTCATATTTTTCCTTTTGGGCAATTATGTTATACGCTGTATACTGCACTTAAACAGCAACAACAACATTTAAAATTTCTCTAGATTTCACAGAGTTAATTCGACAAGGTAGCATCAATGACAGGTGTGCAGAATGAAGACTTTCATACTTTTATACATATTTGCCACAGTATTTTCCCCTCAAATTCTCAATATCCAAAATGGAAATTGCCAACAAAAAAATGTTGGCCGTGCAAGACTGGAATTTGTATTTCCTCATACAATTAGTTAGCTGTACTAGAGTCTAAAAAATATTCCATTCCAAAATTTGTTTCCTGGTAATCAACAATATATAATTTTGATTAAACTCACAATTTCATTTTTTTTGTTTTTAGTTATTTCCTGCAATCTCAAATCAACTAAAAGTTAATCCTTTAATTAATGAATGTTTTTTATCTCTCTTCCAAAGGTTGTATACATTTGTTTTAATATTTCGTTTACAAATAATATCCTATATTTCTTGATGACAACTGAAGGCGGCGGAATCTCCAAATTTAGTAAATCTGGAATCAAGGTGTTTTAATTATGACCTGAAAGGTATTCATTTATCCATAAGCGTTGCCTAGGTTTAATGATTAATGATTTTATGCAAGGATTTATTTATACCCACCATGCTCATTTTAGTATTGTAAATTATACAAAATATAAATAAATAAAAAGTGTTAAATTTATGAAGGAGCTACAATTATTATTAATATAACAAATTCACAAGTAAATATAATATGAAGAAGCAATGTACAAAACTGATTGAATTAAAAGATTTTTTTTATCCCTCTCACTTTGTATAAAAAAATATATATATATATTTTCTCGGTAAACTTCTTCAAATTGTATGGCAAGTCTTCAATAATTTGTTTTTTTTTCGGTGGAAACTTTATTGAAACTGCCCTACATGTTTCGTGGTTTATCTGCCACCTCTTCAGGGACTATCCCTTTTAAAAGAAAAAATTATTAATAACATTAATTTAACACATTCCTTAATAATTCTTTTGTTATATATTGAAAAAAAAATGTTTTTATTGGAGACCCTTACCCTAAAATTTGAAGAATATGTAAATAATAATGGGTCCAGAATAAGAAGAACATTCAACATGTAAAATAAGCGTTGTTGATAATGCTCATCATTTCTAAAGCATCCGCTACAGATGGAAAATATATCACACAATTTAAAAGCAAAACTATAGTAAATGTTAGCCATGACAAATTACGGGTTTTATTTAACTACAGAGAAGCTCTAAACTTTGATAAGTATCAGGTATCGAGAAACTGACTTCTGATGTTTCAACTCATTACGTTTAAAAACAAAATATTAAAACCAAAAATAAAAAAAAAAAAGGTCCTGCTCATTAAAAAGGGGAGGCTAAAAATAAAAGCAATAATTATTAAAATTAAATTCTATGTAAAATAAAGAAAATCAAATGAAATTTCTAAAAGTGGTAAATAAGAGGAGTTAAGAGGTCTGGTAGTTAAGGGAGCTTTGCTAAATCCAGGACTTTACGTCAATTAGGGGGAAGCTCTTGGTCGTTTAGCACCTCCTAACCTAGCGCAAACCTCTCTCTCTCGCTTTATTCCCTGTGGCCCTTCCGTTCCTTGGGGGATCACATCAGGAATTAGCACATACGCCATGCTATTCGGAGCAAGACATATCTCTGTCTGTATGGTTTTCTATAGAGATCCAACTAATGGTCGAGTAGAAATTCAGTATACCTTTTTCAGTGTACCTTGGACACTTGCTCTATAGTTAGTTAATAAATGTTACGCCAAATAAACCGATGGTGGGTAATCCGGAGGAATAAGGGGAGGTCACAAAGAACAAAAGTTACTCATGTTAAGCGTTTAGCTTAGTTATATAGAGCTTCTCGCCTACACACAGATATGTTCCTTATTATTTAGGTGCCCAAAAGTAAGTAAGTAATCCTTTAAGATAGATATATAAAAATTGGTAAAAGATCTTTTTAACAGGTGTTAGAAAAGCAAGTACGAATCGGAAGAAGCACAAAATTTTTAAATATTTGTTAACGTCCACTTTTTGCCACTAAGGCAAATTGCCTTTTCTAGCCAGGGTAGGACTAAGGATTTTATTTAATGAATTCCGTCACTAAATAAATTTTTCCTTTGTCCAGGCGGGAATCGAAGTCGACACTCTAGGTTTACCATGTGAAATTAAAGGCGACGCTTTAACTCACATGGCTAACCTAAGCCCCGAAGAAGCACAAAAAAGTTTCTTAACTATAGGAATATAGCTGACTCTCTTGGGATTAGTCGCCCAACTTTTTGGACAATGCACAGCGCCATATAGAGCTCAGTATTAATAAAAATAAGATGAAGTACTTGAGATCGCCTAGTAAACTCATACAGGCATGAAAACGAAAGTCTATAAACTAAACGAACCTCTTCTTTGATTTGCATATCATGGGGAAGCCTGAAAAACAAGAATGGTTTACAAGTTAAGTTCAAAACTAATTTTATTCTTTACTTTTTGATTTGGTACACGGAATAGGACATATAAGGGTTTTATATTTTGACGGATCCTACAAGTCGCTAAAGCCGATTGCCTGCACATATTTTACTCCTTCCAAAAAATTTAAATACATTAACTTTGTCACATAAGTCCAAAAATTGTTATTAGAAAATTTTCTTCCAAACATGGACAAATCAAATGTGCTAAATGCCGCAGGCGACTTTTTTTTGCGGAGACAATAACACATTTTGAAATTTCTAACATTCTCTGGGCACATATTGAAGAGTTCTAACAACAAAACCATGGTATAATAATATTAATTTTAGTTCAGTGACGCGTATTGATTGGAGTTGTTTAGTTAGATTAGATCTATTATGAATGTTTATGTAAATATAACATGGTTTCGATACATTAAACGTTCTGACAGACTGTGAGAATGGGTTCCTACGATTGGTACACGCCAGAACTGGTTTCACTAGGCACTTATAAACACTGCCAGCCCATCACTGATATTTAATTTTTTCTTTTAACTTATCTCATTCCATTTATTTTGGCATATATTCATTATATGACAGAATATAAAAGACACGCATGTGCTTCGAAAACTATGCAGAATTCTCTTGTACAATATCCTTGTAACATTTCCTCTCTTCGTTACATAACTTCATCTGGTCGTACTTTAAATGAATGAACGATTTTATTTTCAATTTGTATAAACAGACTTATTGTATCAAGAGATCGTATGAGACTATGTATCTCAGAAATTTCGTTTTCTAATACAATGCCATTTAGTTTATAAAATAATAGTTAATTGTGGCTAACCTTCTTTCATACATTTAATTATTTAACCAATTTTAGCAGATGATTTTTTTTTTCTTTAAGATGTGTCAGCCTCTGTCGAGCATTCACCCGATCCGTCTTATAACAATAGACATATTTACGATTTTGCAATGCCCTGTCTCATTCAGAGTTTCATTCAGCATATAAATTTTAAGCTTGGAAACAAACAAACGAAAATTGAAACTTCTACAGCATAACGATCAAACACACTCACACATTTGACTAAAACTTTCATTATAATCATGTATGCTATTATGTTATTAAACATTTGATAATAACAAATAGATTTCTAGCATTTACAAAATAGGATTGGAGGATGATAGTTTTAAAAAAAATAGTCTATTGACTGCAACCTCAGTAGGTGATTACAGGAGGGCTCTGAAAAAAGGCCTTCGGTTTATTTAGTGTGAATCGTAAACCATTTCCATCTTAATTATTATTGTCGTTTATATCAAATTTGCAAATGAGTTTTCAAGAGCAATTAAAAAAAAACTGGAAGGGGTATAGTGCAATATGTGGCAAAATCTCTGTTTTCAATCAAAATTACCATATCTAGATGTAATTACTATCTCCACAGACTAATAGCTTTTTCGGGGAAAATTTAAACTCTTTCCATTATGCAATAGAAAGAAGCCTCTGGAAACATTCCAATATGCTAATTAAATGATTACAAGTTAACCCCTATTCATGTTTAACTGAAAATATTACTCAATCTGTCGAACAAACATCACAAATTATAAAAATAGTATACAATCTAGGTGGTATATGTTCTGATTAAATCCCTACTATAGGAGTGATTTGTATCTTAGTTTTATAACAAAGTAATCTTCAATGTGTACAATGTTATTTAAGCAAAATAACTTATTATTGAAAGAAAAACTATGTTCACCTTTTATTTTCAAAAGAAATCTGTGAGAAACACGGAAGGAGTTTAGCCAAGTGAGTAACTGAAATTAATTTTTTCCTAACTAGAAAGATCTACAATTTATCTCATGAACGAATTTTTCCACGATTGTTGTCTACTTCCACATGGTGAAATACTATCATAAATAATACTATGTAAAGTGTCGGGTATAACACGCTAAAATGGGCCACTCTGACCGATTGGGGCTCACAAAAAAAACAACTCGTTTCCGGATATACATTACAGCAAAATAACATTGCTTGCGAAGGAAATAATAGCCTTATTTTCCTAAAATAAAAACATTACTACATAATCGAGGTGCACTATCGATTAATCGTGAGCTCTTCCAACTTTTGAGTGATGCAACTACGAACCTGTTGCAAGGGTTGTAAATCAATAAACTAGAATGCTTAAGCAGGAAAAATGATGGCTCTTCTAATATCATATATAAGCTGTCCTGACAGTTGTCTACATGTGTAATTGTAATTTTTTGATTTGGATATTGTCTTTATTTTTATGGATTCCAGGCTCCGTTTAGTTATCAACTTAATAAAAAAAGTAGAGCTAATGGCTTAAAATATTTTAAAATTAAGTGATAACTTTATTTAAAAAAGAAAACTAATTTTATACGATAATTGATTTCAGCATCTCTTATGGACCTGAGCTGTGGGAAAATACTAGTAGAGTATATTAAATTTAATTACTATTTGGGAGCATCAGTTTTAAAACGTTTCTTTGTTATCTGAAATAAATTGGGGTGCAAATCCAAGACTACAAATTTAAATAAGTTGAAATTAGTACACTAGTCTAACATTTGGAAATGTTAGTATTTGTGGAATATATTGGCTGCAGTCAGTTAATAGTGCTGTCATATCGTGGGGTATGTGAAGGTTTTCTTGTTGGATGCAGTCTGTCAGTATGTGTTTTATCGTTAGGTGTTTGTTGCAATATTTGCATATAGGGTTATCAGTCCTTGTCATTAAGTGTCTATGTGTATGTGTGACCGATCCTGAGCCACATCAACATTTACAAAAACATTTACAAAACACATCAACATTTACAAAAACATATAATGCAAAATAGAATAGATCTACAGGATACCTAAAAATATTTAAAAGGGTTAACTTTTATTATATTCTTTAGACAAAGCACGGATATGAGAAAGAATCAGATAGTAAAGAAATATTTTCCATAATATAAAAGTACAAAAAAGGTAAGCACATGAAGGAGTAAATATATCCTCCTAATAATGCCAACCACCATCGCTATGGGGTACAAAAATAAATAAATAAAAAGAAAATAATAATAATAATATAAATGTACTAGTATATAGGAATAACATAATTTTTTTTTATTAAAACCATTTTAAATTGTTGCCTTTATTACTAGTCTAATGTTTATTAATTGTCTTTATTACTAGTATTTAATGATTATTTGTTGTATTTAATTTTTTATTTGTTGCTTCAGTTTTTGTTATTTTCTATAATTTTGTTTTCATTTTACATTGTGAAACTTTGAGCCAAATCGCCAAGATGCCAAGGTCCTCCTGTATAAATAAATAAAATAAAAACATTTGGAATCCACAACAGAACAATCCTATCTCGATTGGAATATTTTTCGGAGTGATTTTACATTATATGTTATTCATTACCGTCCATTTTTTTGCTACTACGACTATTTGGGACAGGTTATCTACAGTTTACCATCAGTTACTAAATAAATCACTATCTATATATTGCTCGGGAGGGATGTGAACTCCCCACTCTAGGTTTACCTAGTGAGAATAAGACTAACGCTTTAACTCACATTATATTACTTCGGAAGGGAGAAAGTATAAAAATGAGGCAACTTTGAAATAATATTACATGTATTTTGAAATTGGTATGAAAGAATAAATATTCTATCAACATTAGGTGTATTTCAGGAATGGCTTCGAGGAAAGGTTTTATTTGCATAACACTCTATACTTGAGTGACTTGTAATTGTAGGTTTTGTTCATTCTAGCAAATTATAATAATTCCTATTCAGACGTCGAAAATTCCAACATGTCAATCATAAAATTCATTCTTAATTTTACTTTTGCCAATAAAGTGTGTGCATGAAGGAAAATTAAACATTTTTTAGTTATTTATTTTTTAATTCAGTTGTATATGACAAAAAAGAAGATAATAAGTTTTAAGATGGCGTGCCCTGTTTGTTTGGCAGTTTGAAGTGAGAGTGTTTAAACATTTAGGCAGAATTTTGGATGTCTTTTAAATCTACACTTCCCAACTTACATGTGTTGATTTTTTAAGCACCTACATTTTCTTGGGTTTTAAATCTATTATTACTATGACCTTAAGCAAAAACATGGTTGAATCAGTAAGAAAATATATTCGTGGTGTAAAGTAATAATCGGCCATCCATATCTCAACCATTTTGGAATTTAAATTTTTTAGGAATTTGTAAATATTATTTCCATCATCAACAAGACGTTATCAAAACACGCCCTTTCATTTAGATACCCCCCCTCTCCTCTCTGATAGGAAAATAAATTGTGCCGGAGTGACTAATAATAAACAGTAGGTATAAAAATGATTAGATTCATGCCAATTCTCTTACATTTACTTTTACTCATTAAAATATGAGAAGAAAGGGCCATTATAAAGAAGAGCTATGAGAGTCCTTGTGGAAAAATGCTTATTAAAAATAATTCAAAAAGTAATTTTAGCAGCGAATAGGTACCTGTATAAAAAATGTAGAAATATAATAGGAGGAAATCATAAAGAAAAAAAGAGATACAGTAATATGAGTTATTTGACTTTCTTTTCCTGATTTGGAAGTGAATAAGATGTAAAACATAAAGTATTTATTTTAATTACATGAAAATATATGTTATGAAACATTCAAATCCAGTGATGATAAATTTAACCTTAATAATATGCCAGATGCCAGGAAATATAAACAAATAATAGTATCTTAATGTAGTATTTCCAAATATAATAATACAAAGCATATTTAATTTCGAACTCGTTAACAGAGTTCAATAACGGTGTTATTGATATCAGGTTTTCCCAGAAAATAATACGATTTTACGTTGAATATAATTATTTCAATTACATATATATCCAAACCGGCCAAATTTTAGCACACCTCCCTTATGTAAAAAGAGATATTGAAGTAGTGTTCATGACGCAATGTATTTGACTTTTTCAAGAGTTAATTGATCCTAAATTAAATTTAGTCTTTTCAAACGAATATATATTTTTTAATGTTACATAACCACTCTTGTTGATGGGGTGATTACCTTATTGCCTTTATCTACATGACAGGCATTATCGTCACTGGAACGGCACATACCTTAAAAACGATATACCTCAATCCTATTTTTACATGTTATGCAATTCAAGATAAGTGCAATTTGTTAATATAGCATTTAATATACTTGAAACGAGTGCCTTATATGGCGTATAATTCAAAATGACTCAAATCAACCCCCTATTGCCAACTTAAATTCTCATTCGATCACATTAACTCTCCCTACACTTCTCAGTGTCCTCTTTCCTGCCCATGTCTCACTAGAAGTTAAGTCTCACTCAACACGCACCCAGAACTATATTATATGCGCACCTTTATGTGTTTCACATTTATCAAAGCAATCTTTTAATATATATATATATATATTAGTATATTTTATTTGTAAGAATATGACCTCCTTTGGATATATAGATTTTAAAGAATATATCTCGTGTAAGTCCTAATTTACTCGAACGCTCCAATAAAATTTCAAAAAAATAAGCATTACACGCTTGAAAAAAAATAATAATAGAATATAAAAATATTAAGGTATCTGTGAGTACATAAAAATAGTTCAGACTTCCCAACATAAAATGGGACGTTAGTATTTTAAGTCCGTTATGTTAAAATGAATAAATTACTATTTTTCTCATGTCATTATTAATTTTTGTACACTTTGTCTTTGCTATTCGCCTTGCCATGCAAGGTTTAGTTTTAAGTCGACCGTTCAGATATTTGTCTGTCTCTCCCACAATAAAGACTGGTCACGTTTTTTATAAATTTTGGTGAGATGAATGCCTAATGGTAAGTGATTTATTAATACAGACTTTTCTCTCCATTTCAATATAGTGGGTATTTATTACAAATTGCAGGTGTACTTTTAGTTAGTCGTGACAAAATTTAACGTTATATTGGACCAGAGCAATAAATTCCTATATTTTCGGTCTAGAAACATTTTTCCATAACTAAAAAGTCTTAATAGAAGAAATCTCAGACTCACTTCCAGATCAATTTTTCACTGTGCATGTCAGTGTTGGTTGGATTCTATTGGATAATTATTTCGCCTGCGTTTTACGGATTACCGAACTTAATTTCTGTTTTTCTTATAATTCCAAGAAATTAATGTTTCGCCGATATTTCAATATTGTAATTATTTCTTGTCAACAGAAGAAGGAAATGTTTTTGTATTGAGTATAATAAACAAAGTATTAAATTTTTTTCTTATTTATTTTTCTTGGTTGAAGGAAGATCATCCTAACTTAGAAAAAAATATGTTTCTGTTTTTTTTTTTTTTGTTTTTGTTTTTTTTTTTTTATTTATTTATTTTATTTCAACGAAACAAGTGTAATTTGTCTACATTTAAGGAAACTACGAGTAATAGTTCACAAAGCCATATGATGCAAGGGTTCTATATCTATTCAGCCTATTTTAGATGTGCCTCAATTTTAAGGGGCGACAGTCTTCTTCCAAATAATTGAATATTATATTCGATTAATATAATTTTGAAGTAAATTGAGTATTATCTATAACAAAAAACTAAATTGAATAAAATAATAAACAGATGACGCGATTTCGGTATTCTGTGTGTGACAGGAATAATTTTCTTAGAGTTTTCTAAAAAAAAAGAAGAAAAAAAAAAAAAAAAAAAAAAAAAGTTCAGTCCCTACCTCAAGTATCTTTCAAATTAATAATCTCTTTCCTAATAAGAATTAAGCGTAATTATTTTTATTGGATAAAATAAAATATATAATGAATGTCAGAACCGTAGTATACAATAGTTAGAGAGAGAGAGTTTTCTGAAGCACTCGGTTACAGGAATGAAAACAAATTCAAAGAACAGCTATGCCAACGTTTTTGGTAAAATAAATTCCCATTTTGGCAATTTAATACTAACTAATTATGCAATACATCATAAATAATTTTTTTTTGACGCTTTTAAATTTAAAATGCCATTTTTTTCATCCGCAACTATGTTTTTTGTTAATATGTGCTTCATTTATTTCCCGCAATCTTCTATGCTTATACTAACCGACATTTCACTCAATCCATTTTCGTTAATTGAAAATGTGTATTTTGTAATTAAAAAGTACTGGCAGAGCATTTGAGATATATCTGAAATGAATTATAATTTACTTTTGTTTTTATTGCAATTAATTTAAGTACGGTTTTATGATCCTACGGCACTTTATTTTCGTAAGACTATTAAGTATTGTAGGGGGTAGTGGTGGAGGTTTTTTGGCGAACGTACAGGATTTCTGAACTAGCGTCAGGCTCAAACCTTGGAGCAGGCTAAATTTTATTAAATTGTATATACACCCACAAGAGTGTGTGTGTGTGTGGGGGGGGGGAAATGAGGTTTTTGTAAAAAGCCACCTGTAACAATTCATATTTGATCTAAATCTCAATTATTTTAAATTCATTTTATTTATATTAAATACATATTTATCTTTATCAATCAATTTATTTATTTGTTATTACATTTTGTTTAATATTTTAATTGGATTTCCCTATTCTCCAATGTTACTCTATGTTTTGTCAGTACTCACGTTTCAGGTATTTTAGTTAGTTTTTGATGTTATTTCTTGTTTGTTCCTTTGTCATGTATTTTGTTCTTTGTAGTGTTCCATTTCTGTTTGAGTTCGATTTCTGTGGTTGAGTTCCATTTCTTTTGTGTTTCAATTTTCTTTTTGTATTCCTGTTCTATTTTGAGTTTCTTTTCCGTTTTTTTTTTGTTCCAATTCGGTTTTGTGGTTTTATTTTCGTTTAAATTATTTTTTATTTGTTTTTTTTAATTTTATATTGCTTATTTTTCAGCAATATAGCTACTGCTGAGAAGCTACAAAAAATAAATAAATGAAGTATTATCTAATGTTTTCATTATTTTTATAAGAGGATTTGTTAGAGAGAATTTCTGTATATTTTAAGTTGTTTCATTTTACCACTAACAGATTATAATAGCTAAAATATAAGTTAGTTATTCTATAATTTATGGTATTATCGCCTCGCAGCGAACGCTCCAAAATAAATAAATAAAAAAAAATCATTTATGGTAGTCGTTAGTTTCAGATTATCTGAAATCACCTGATTAACTGCCCATAAATAATTACTTCTGAAACTCATAAGTCAGGTGTGTGCCGAGCAATTCGTCATTATGTGTGCAAATATGCCTCATATAAATTTTCTGAGTAATTTCCTGATCTTAAAATTAATCACTATATATATATATATATATATATATATATATATATATATATATATATATATATATATATATATATAAATATTCGGAGGAAAAGAAATCTGGACTTACAATAACAGCACCTTTTAGAAAAATCTAAAGAAAAAAAAAAGAGAGAAAAAAGGTAGCAGCGGTAATTGTTCAAGTTTATTTTTGAAATTCCATTCAGAGATAAGTTTCTTAACAAAATCAAGAAATTCAATAAAAATTTTAGAACACAGTAAGTTCTGTTTTCAAGGCAGTAAAACTATTTATTTGAAGGAAAAAAATACAAAATTTTGTGCAGAAGTACTAATATGATAAAAGTTTTGAACTTTGGCTATGTACTTAAAAACGGGAGCGGAACAAAAGCGATACAATATTGAGAAATAAAACATATTCATAGATAGTGAAGAGCAACAATTAATTTAAGTTCGAGTTAATGTGAAACTGAAATACGAAAGTTATTATAATTACAATTATTAAGAAAGATATATCAAGGAAGTAAACGGCGGGAATCCAATTTTCATTCGTAGGACCACTAGTAATTTATTCAGTATTTTTTTCATTAATCACATTCGGTTCTGAAAATCCCCAATGGTTAATTGTAATATATAATATATATTACTCTAGAACGACTAAAACATATCTAACAGCTGAATAATATTTCGGCAAATACCTCAACAGAGATATACCTGAATATAACAATACAAAAGCAGCTCTTATATAATGCTCAGGAGTAAGTAATTACATGATAATATTGAGTTAGTAAAATCGAGTAACAAAATACTGATACCAAATATCATTTTTAACGACTGAAAACTGGGAATGTTATTTCTGAGTACTTTTATGTTAAAACACAGACACCAATTATTACTACAAAGAAAAATATTATATATATATATATATATATATATATATATATATATATATATATATATATAAAATGTGTTAATGATAGGTTATGTATTGAACAAATTGCAAAGGATATAATTCGTACAGTTTCAACATATTAATATATATATATATATATATATATATATATATATATATATATATATATATATTCTGCGACGAATTAATTATTCATTATAGGATATTATTAGCTACTTGGGTTTCATTTTATGTCTCGATGAAGGGAAAAAATTTTGCGAAATGTGGACAAAGCTGTTGATTTGAATTTTTTCATCGGGAGTGTGACAAATATCAGAAAATGTCCAGCTGAGGTATAAAGCGGCAAATTATCGTATTAGACATACATGTAACAAAATATCCCGTGTTCGTGTAGGAATGTAACCGGTGCGAAGATCAATCGGCTAGCTCTCCGTGTAAACTGGGAGTAATTGAGAGTAATTTATAAAACAAGCAATTCAGATTATTATTCATGGCGTTATGTAAACGATTAAAATGCACCTATAAAATAAATTTTATTGTAAGAAAATTGGAAAGAAAGGAATGCCTGGAAACGAGATTGAAAACAAGTTTTAAAAGTGCAAATATTATTTCAAATAAGTGTCAATTACTGTTTGCATGTAAAGCGATGATATATATTGATTGTGGAATTTCTTTTTCTTTTCTTTTTTTTAATTGTTTATATACAATATAATTTGTATGAATAAACGTTGTAATGTGATGCTGAAATGAATATTTTACCTTTTTACGTATCATTTTTGTAATTTGAATTAATAATAATTAATAAAATACTTTTTTTTTAAAATAGATGTTATTTACACAATATAAACGCCTTAAGGAATATTAATTTTTTGTAGAACACTTTATATATAAATAATTAAATATATGTGGAATAAAATAACAATTTAATATAGATATATAATTATGTAGTATATAGATGGCATTGGATTACAAATATAGTGAGCCGTGAATAGCCGGCAATTCACCTGTTGTAGTAATCCCACGCAGTGTGACTCTTGGCTTCCTCCCTCCTGACACTGATATCCCTAATCCTTCTCTGCTTTTCCTCTCTACCCCTAACACTCCTCAATTCAATCTGCTAATCGTGGCTTATTATCAATTATACAATAATCCATTTATTCATGAATCATTTAATCACCAGATGATCGGTGGGATTAGACAACAAAAAAAAACATAAATATTGGAGACTTTTTGTAATCGATATTAAGGAAGCTATTGAGAATACATCAGTGTATGAGTAATCAGAAATTTGATTTATTATAACATTTATAAATCAAAATTTAGTATTACAACAACAATTTCTGAGTGGTAGTGTAATTTTTATAATTACTATTAATAAAATTACATATTTATTATTATATGATGTAGTATTTTTAATATCATTATAATGCGTTATTACAATTAAAATATTATTATATTTTATTATATTGATAATTGTACTAGGACAGAGATTAAATAAACAAATAATTAAAATAGATTAAAATATTACCTAAAAATGACATTTTATAATCGTTTTAAAATGGCTGAGGATCAAATTTCAAATAGAATTTCTACATAAACCATTAAGTTTCACCGGCGAGGCCGGTTTAGCGGAATGCTTGATCCGGAGGATCATGGCTTTGGGAAGGAATGTATGTATTTAGTTATTCTCCTGAAGTGGCTCTCTGGGGTCTCGAACCGTTTAATGTAGACTAAGTAAATCTGTAAAGTGAAATAGTATGTGGTCCAGTCTTGAGTGAAATTTGATCCTTTGCCATCCTTTCCAAAAAAAACGTGACTCATATTTGGGTAAGATTTAACAAGAAAATAATCAAAGTTTATTAGAAATAAGCAAATCAAAGTAATTTTATTAAATTGTATTATGTTTCCCTTTTATTTCGTTTTCATATTGACTAGAGAAATGATGTTTGTCTCCTGAGTAATTGATTGTCGCACCAGAAGAACTGGAAAATGTTTGGATGATGGATGGAAACATAACTATTCCATTTTGCTCTCAATGGGAACGTATTTTCGTTTATTTAATTCATTAATTAACAGTATAAAAAAAGATGAATTCGGTTACTCTTTTCAAATTATGTAAAAAAAAAAGAGTTGCACCATTTACGTTTAAATGCTATTTTATTCAAATGAGTGTTTAATGAATTAAATATTTATTTAATTTGTAAATAAAACTGTCTGTTATTTATTATATGTACTTCAAAATTAACCGGTGCTTCATTTCTGAAAGTTACTAAATTCAATGAATAGAATATTGTAGTGTATGTAAGTAATTCACTGAACATTACTTCGAAGATGATTAAACTTGTTAAATGAAATAAGGCCGAGATGAAGAACTATTTAAATTTTACTAAATTATTCAGTAATAAAAAAATTGAAATACTTTAATACTAATATATGAAATAGTATATTATAGGTTTATAATAACAATACAATTTTTTTCTTGTAATTATAGATTATAAATATGACTTACCTTATATAAATACTGATCAAACATCCTGCAGACATCCATGTCTGATCCTATGCAGTAAGTGGCCTCCATGCCGTCGTGGTCACAAACAGCGCGACCCTACAAGATCAGGCGAACAACACCGGGCCCCAGAAACGTCCCCCGCTAAACAACAGAAAAAACAACAACAGCAACGATTTCGAGACTCGACCACTGCTCTGAGCGGGACACAACTTCTCTGTCTGGCGGCACTGGAGGGAGTGAGACTGGGTCCTTACCCCCTCCATGAGTCCCCGCTCCCCCCCCCACTCTTTCGTCCCCCCACGACGAGGTGGAGGGGGAAATCATGTGAGGGTGGAATTGTATGTGTGTTGTGTTTGTATGTGAGTATGTGTTTTGTATTATGTGCGCCGAGAGGCGGGGCCTCCCCCCCCCTTGGAATTGACTGCTCCTTTCTACGGGCTAGAATAAACACTTGCACGATTGACTTACCGTTTTTTACTGTTTATTTTCTTTTCAAACTCTTTCTTCTTCATTAAGATAATGACTGACATTAGTACAATTACCGTCTTTATAATTATTACATATCCTTTAAAGAAAACTTTCTTGCCTCTCTCAAAATATCTTAAGAAATCATTCCACAGGAATTAACCTATTATTAATAAATATTACTTGATATTGTGCTACGATTTTCATACAAAATTATCTTCGACAGACAGGAAAACCAATTCATCTTATCCGCCATATCCCTTCTTTCTTTTCTTTTCGTAATTTGGTTTTTTGTTTTTTTTTTTTAAATCCTTGCATTTTTATCGTCTCAAAAGGCCGATAACCACATAAAAAAAGTATTGCTAATTGGAAATAGTTATGCGTAGAGATCTAAATTTAATCCTTTAATTCCTCTAAAACTCAAACTATTGAGATCCAATTATCGTTTCCCGACATTGAAATGGCAGCTCGTTTCCTCCTCCTAAAACATCCCTTTTGTGTCATTTTTATGGTTAAAGGCTAGTGCAAAGAGTATGAGGCCGGCCAAGAGTATGGAAGACGGAAGACCTCAAATCAGCTCTTTTTTAAGATAGGCGAGGGTGGCTCAGGGAAAGGGTTTTTTGTTAGGCCAAACCAGAGTTGGGCTCTGATAGCTCTGAAGTAATCGGCCTAAGGCAAAGAGAACCGTTCTTAACTCGACTCTGCAACCTTGCTCTGAAGTATTTCAATTCTCAGGTAGAAACGCAGGTGCTGTCAGAGGTTCGTTCGGGAAACGCAAGATCCAGATCGTGTAAGGGAGGACTAAAATAAGGCCTCTAGAGAGCCTCAGAAGACTAGTAGTACTACGGATTTAGGGGAATATATTTCCACGTTGTAGCAAGTTAAAGTACACATCGGTAATGCCCCTGAATGAAGTATTATGGGATCAGATGTCAAATACTCAATAGCTTCAGAGACCTGCACACTTTAAATATTGACTACTTTGGAATCCGTCTCTTGGTGGTGAGGTCATACCTGGACTTCGCGGTTGTTAAATTGTAGGTTTTGTATTAGTTTTTATCACTTTGGCTATAATAACTGATAATTGTTTTTCTAAACCATTGGGCATGGTTCTTAATCAATTACAATACTTGAGTCTGGAGGAACTTTGACAGGAAGCACCTGGGCCTCTGACTCTACCTTTCTCCAGTGACATGGACCCAAAGCCTCCCATGTCTTTCCTCAAGCGTTCCAGCCATCTCTATTTGGACCCCCTCTCTCCTACGCCGGGTTGGCCGTATATTTCTTAAGAAACATAATTTATTTATTTAATATGTATTAACGTCCACTTTTTGCGACTAAGGCAAAAATTGGACGTTAATAATAATCCCAATTAAGAAACATAAGACGTATTTCCTTAGTTCTTTTAAAGGTCTATAAATGAGTATTTAAACCAATTTCTTTCTTTTGACATTATTGTAATGTGCCCTACATGTTTTTGGCTCGGCTTCAGGGCTTACATGTTTAGGAGGATCCTAGCTTGACGAAGTGAACAATCTTTGGGGTACTTTTGGGTAGCCGCACATTCCATCCACATGGTCAACCACCCCAGTCTGCCTTCATTAATAGCATAGATTATACCTGGCTCTTCTCACAAATCCCTTAGCTCCACATTGCTTCTAATGTTTCAAGACAGCAAATATATTTCATAGGTACTTATTTCTTCAGGAGGTTCTATTATTTCGCTGAAAATCTACATTTTACTTCCATACACAACTGAAGAATGGTTAAGCTTGTAAATTTGCCTTCTTTTTTGCTTTTGGGTTATCGCCTAGACGGTTCTAAATCGCCTCCATGGCACCAATTCTTTGCAGGGATGCCTTCTTTTTTTTTGTACTTCTTAGAAACGTGATTAAGTATAAGTAATGTCACAAAAATATGATTTATTTTTATTACTTGTTTTGAAATTTTATTATTTCCTTTTTTCTATATACTTTTTATCTTATTTAATTCAATTTTCTCTATTAATTTTTATATATTCTTTTTCTGGTTTTATTTTAAATTAATTTATTTTATTACTATATTAGAGGGAGTTTCGGAATGTGTCTTAGTCCGTTTGCAAGTGAAAGCTATGGTTACGAGTGTTTGAAAATTCCGCCAAGACAATACAGTCCCAGAAAACCATGAACAGGGTTTTCCTGAGAACAGTAAGAATTCTCTTCCTAGCTTCGAAATTAAAAGCAGCTCTCAGACTAGACATCTATTCTCCATACCTTCTTGGAGAGACTTATACAAGTAGGGCTTCCTGAGTAGCTTAGAATCAACTGGTCTCTGTGACCGCACTGGACTAAATCAGCTACCAGGCTTTTGCTCTCAATGCTGTCTCTGCAATGTACTCAAACATGCTGGCAACCGGCAAACCATGACTGGCCAAATTCGGGAGGATTACCTCGGCACGATTCAGAGGTTCCCTTGTACTTGGTTCTGTTATCATGAGATCATATACTTGGTTCTGTTATCTTGCACTCTTCAGGAGAACGCACCGATCAATGGTATCTATGATCACCACATCGCCAAAAGTATCCTGGGACATCATTAACTTTATGTCAAAAAGACTCAGACCCCTTTACAAATATTTTATTGAGACTTTTCAGCTTCTTGATCATATTGAATTGGAATTAAGGTTAAGCCGCTTAGGCTCTCTAACCTCCCCTTACCAATAAACAAGATTAGAAGAAGTCTTTGATTAACGTCGAATTCAGGAACGCTCTCCCAGAACAACATAAATATTTCTACACCATTGATTTCTTAACCTCTTATATACCAGCTGATTTTCCTTACTGGAGACCGGGCATTGTGGTGGTAATCTTAACGCATATATATACATATATTGTTACGTTTATTACAAAAATAATAAACTTTGATTATTAGCGTTCTTTTGAATTGCAAAATTAAATTCACAAATTTTAATGTCCTTATCACTATACAATTTACAAAGATTGGCTATTTACAATTTTTTGATCCGCCTTATAAAGGATTATAAAGGATATTTTCCAAATTTACACTTCTAAAAGGTGTCCGCCTCTACTGGGTGAACAGGAGCGTCGGAAGCGGTCAAGAGCGGAATTGCTTTTCAAGCAATTCGTTGCTTTCCAGAGGAGCAACGTGGGAGGGGCAACGTTAAATACCAAATAATGTTTTCATTGAACTTTTATTTTGTCAGATATGTGCAAATACGTTCTGTTGCCCCTCCCCCTCCTTAGTGATTGAGATTCTTTATAAATTACAGCAGTACAGCTATAGTAATTATTATTCATTGAAATTAATATGTTATATTCAGATGGAAATCTGCTTTGTTTACGCAGCCCCTGCGTGACGGACGTTTTATTTTTCAGCTTCGAGTAAAAGACCACTCCTACTCATATCATATTAACAAAAAGTTGAAGAAGAATCTGTTATATCATAAACCACTTTATACTAATTTGAACTACCAATTTATTTTTTCAAGAGGCCTTTATTATGCGAGATAAAAGCAAAGTCTTAGTGTGGTCATCTAATAAGATTTTACGTTTTTCTTTAGAAAATTTTTATTTCATCTACTCGATATTTAAACGGTTTAGCCATCTCTATAGCTCAAATTTGTTATTGGTTGGAATCGGAACTGGAAGGGATACCATATTGGTGGGAGGAAATTTGAAAATTCAAAATATCTCCGTAAAGTGGTATATAGCTAATTGTGTTAAACTATTGTTGTTCTGTGATTTATTGTTAACTCAAGTATTTAGCCAGTTGTTAGTACTTTCTTGTTTTCAGCCTTCAGTAACCCACCCTCCCCCATCCTACTCCTCCCGCTCATCCGATTTTTTCCATAAAAATGTAGAATAAGTGGTGAGATGAGATCATCATCATCACTCTGCTTAGATTACGCAACCCTTGCGTGACTGACATTTAGTTACAGTTAGTTGCTTCTATTGTATCATTTGAGTTAGGTTTTTTTTCTATATAGGTCCTTTAATTGGATGTCCCATTAGGTGGAGTTCAATATCTGACAATTGGTCCGAAAATGTCTTTGCTTCTATGTCAGTTCCACGAATTCCGTCTGGATCATTTCACGTTTCATTGCGGGCTCAATACATTTCTGTTGCCAGAAATCATGAGAAAATGTATTGATAGACTATTTGTGTGATGATTCTCTTCGGGATCTGCCTGTATTAATTCATGGTGTACCAAACTGTGATGCAATAACGTATTGTTTCATTTCTCTCTGACGTCCTGGATGTCCTCTGTTCGCCGAACTCTGTATAGCCAAAGAAATATATGATTTGCCTGGAAATATGAGCATTTTTGGCTCCCTAGCATATTATTAATTAGAAAATCTATCAGAATAGAAGTCCAATACATCGAACACTCCAGGACCCTGGGATAATTTATATGCGACATTTAATCTCTAACGTTTCATATTCGTTTGCAACTTGTCCATTGTATTTAAAATTAATATTGATGTACATCGTTGTTGAAAGTTTTTTTAGCGGTAATTGCTGTTTCTTAAATTGATCACAGGTATGATTATTGAATACCTTATTAATTGAATTTTCTTGATATATCATTGATGTCTCTTCTATATAAATGATTCTAATTTTCAGAAACGGATTTTAAACTCATGAAAAGACCAGCTGATTACCAGATATGCCAGCAACATTGTTAGCAGGTTCCCCTTTGTCAGCAATTGAGGTTGTACTCAAGATGAGATCCATAAATTAGAAATGAGGTCCATTCAAAATTATATATATATATATATATATATATATATATATATATATATATATATATATATATTTGTCTGTTACCGCAATAGCGGTCGTAATTTTTGTTTTATTGTTATCAAACTCGATAGATAAGCGTTTCAAGTAAAACTAAACATCTAGTTTCTTAGCGGCTGAAATTGCACCGGGGAAGGGGGAGCTACAGGGGGAATTTTGAAAATTCAAAATATCCCCGTTACTATACGTCGGATCGAAAAATTGTAAGAAACCAATCTTAGTGTTAATTTAACTGCCTATAATCGTTGTATCATATTTGTTATTGGTAGAAATCGAACCAGGAGTACGGGGGGTTTATAGAAGGGGGATTCGATAATTCAAAATATCGGCGTTATCTATTATGAGTCAGATTAAAAAAGGGTATAGAATCAACATGTTAAACTATTGATGTTCTGCAATTGTTGCTCCATGCATTTTTTTCGTATTTCAAATACTAATCGAGTTATTCGACCTTCCTGGATATCGACCCTCAGTATCCCCTCCCCCTTTCCACTCCTTCCACTCATCGCCTTTTAGATGAGCTATTGAGGTCGTACTCATGACGCGATTTTCGAAAATTTTCTTCAAATGTCCATCGATCTTACCCAGAAGATGACGAAAATGAGGTCCGTTCAAAATTATATATATATATATATATATATATATATATATATATTTGTCTGTTAACGCTCTAGCGGTCGCAATTTTTGTTTGATCGTTACCAAACTCGATATTTAAACGTTTTATGCAAAAAGACAGATCAAGTTCATTAATGGCTGAAATCTGACCAGTGGGAGGGGGGGGGGGGTTAAGAGGAGGAGATTTTCGAAAATTCGAAATATCTCCGTTACCATACGTCGGACCACAAAAGTGTATAGAACCAATCTTATTGAAAAATTAAATTTACTATAAATATTGTTCTATACATTTATTCTCTATCTTGAATATTAACCGAGATATTGGCATTTTAAATAAATTTGGGCCGATAACGTACGACGGAATTTCCTGCCAAAAGCTAGTTCTGCCCTTTGCCGTAACTGGTCGGCTCTGGTATGGCGATTTCTCTATTGTATAACTTCACGTGGGAAATCTGCTTAGTTTACGCAGACATCTGCGTGACGGATTTTTTTACATAGTAATAGAGAATATAGTGGGGTTACAAGTGAAACACACAAAGTCAAAAATATGATTTTGAGAAAACGCTCTTCAAACATCTTTTTTTTTTTAACTTTATGGGTACTAAGGTTATTAAATCAAATTAGCTTGAACCACTGGTGACTTGGTGAGTTTCACCAATGGAATCTCCTATTTCTTGCCAAGATGCAATAAAAATCCGAAAATCGATAATTTTGACTTAATGTGTTTCACTTGTAACTCCACGATATGTGGTGAGATGATATTTTCACGTGGGAAATCTATTTAGTTTACGCAGCCCCTGCGTGACGGACTTTTAATATTAGACATAGTTGAACCGCCCAGGTGGAAGGTAGCTGGCGTCATATAAAACAAATTAGTCCTATATATAGATATAAGTTCCTGAAGATGCACCGGGAGAGAGGGGGGGGAGCGTCTAAACCTATATTTGAATAAACGTTTTTGGTCATAAGTGTGTTTAAGTAATTGAACTTACACCTGTTGTACAATGGGAATATAGTTCAAAGTTTATTTGGCGTAACATTAATTCTTCTGATATCACTAGCACTGAGTACGTGTGAGGAATTGCCTTCAATAGTTTAGAAGTGAATTGGAAATGAAGTACAAGAGAGTAAATGAATTGATGACTATAATATCAATTCCTAAAAGCAATAAGACATGTTGGTTAACACACTAATGATCTTTTCTAACCATATGCTTTCTATTTTTAAGTACAAATCTGGGGATTTACTGATGGCTTAAAACGAGAAAGTACGTGTACCTCGCTGTATAGAACGATGTCTTAAACAAAAATTATAGAGCATCGATAATTAAACTAGATTGGTTCTATAACACTTTTTTGGTCCGACTCATAATAACGGAGATACCTTGTATTTACGAAAGTTATTATCTTTATTCTGGAATGAAAGGGTTAAATATCGAGTATGCTATCGATTAAATAAACGTTTTCGAGTAAAAAACATAAAATCTTAAATGATTACCATAATAAAACGTATTTAAAAACAATATTTTGTATTTAAGCTTGGACTGAAATGTTTCATGTTATATTCGCTTATTATTAACGTGATATGGCTAAAGAGAGAGGTTCTTAAACCGAAAATTGAAAAAATGCAAATATTTCGGTCAACATTCAAAATAAACCTAAATTGTACATAAGAACATTTAAAGGAAACTAAATTTGGAACAAGAATGATTATATGCAAATTTTCGATCCGACACATAATAATGGAGATATTTTGAATTTTCCCCTTCTACATCTATCCCCCATTCTCCTATTTCAGCCGCTAACGCGCATGATCGTTTGTTTTACATGACAGGCTTATATATCGAGTTTTGAATCGGGCAAACTCGTCCTAGTCCGATTTCAGTCGTTAGTGGTTCATTATACAAAAGCCTATTGTGAATTTGGCATGAGCAGGAGTGGGAGATTACATAAGGCTGGAAACAAGAAATAAAAATTTCTCGGTTAATATTCAAGATAGATAAAAAATTTATATAACATCATTTATAGTAGGTTGTTTTAAACTTCGCCGCTGGGGAACTCTTCATTGTTGTGTACGGCACATCTCGAGCGGTGTCAGTATTATGATTATTCATTATTATTTCACCGATTTTCCAATCAGCTTCTTCCGGTGATCATGTTCATTGATGATGATCGTGGCAGCGCCTAATGAGAAGCTTTATTGTACATTAAGTTTGCATATTGCACATGCTTGCAATACCAAGCACTTAACAATATTTCAATAAATCAAAACTCAACTAAGACAAAATAACACAAGAAATATTACAATATAAAATTGAAATTGAATTGCAATGTGAAATTCATATTACAAATTTCTCAAACAAAAAAGCTGTCACTACTTAAAAAACACAGACTTACTAGTCAAAAATAACAAAATACTATTTTACACTAAATTAATAAATATAACTACTAAAAATGCTATAAATAGTTCAACATTAATATGTAAGTTTGTAACCAACCCCCTCGCCCTCCCAAAAAAAAGATAACCTAAGAAGGCACACCAAGGAACCCTAAAAAGAGCCATTAATACGGGTATATCAAATAGTAACTAAAGAATGAGGTAAACGAATGACCCAGAGGAGGGTGTATAGAAAAATTGTTAACTACATTAATCATAAATTTCTACAATTTAGAATCATTCATGTCTTAAAAAAAATATAGTCCTTCTTTGAGGAGAAGTGTATTGTACAAAACTAGTAGAGAAGTCGAAGACATGTTAAAATGAATTGGTCTTTTGTAGACAAACTAAAAATTTCCTTAAAAAATAGAACATAGAAAGAAAACATTTTAAATGCATTACACAATAGACCATTTTTTTAAAGATATTAAATAATAAACTTTGTTGAGTATGGACATATCTTAAATACTATGCAATGAAAACATTTAGGAAACATATAGTAGTACCATTAATAAATTGTTATAATAATCATTCACCGGTTGATAATAAAAATTCTTACTTAGAATATGTAATGAGGGCATGACTAGAGAGTAAATTAATGTTGTAGTCTGCATGCTTATAATGAATATTGTCTATAAGTCAGCTTTTGCTACGGAGGGATGGCTCTCTAACATTCTGGCTTCCAGAGAAAATGTCTCCACTTATGCCTTTATTGGCATGAATGAAAATTTCCTTATGATGCCTTTATTTCTTTATGGCCTGGTGTAGAAGGTGACGGGAAATCACCAAATGTTTTTGTAATCCTCTTTTTTTCTCTTGTTCACTCCCTTGGAAATCAGGATTCACGGCAGCAATTCCCTTTCTTAGCCTGTAGATATAACAAATTAATAATCATACATATTAAAGGAGCCCAACACGTTAAAGTAGAATCTTAAGCTAAATGCTATATTTTTAAGACAAGCTGATCAGTATGATGAAAACAACACTTAACACATTTTATCTTAGAACGAGGTGTAAAAATACCATTATTTAATAATAACATAGTCAAAAGTATAAACCTGCGAGTTATCAATTAAAACACTAATTGAAGCTGTTCTTAGAGATCTTGTGTTAAAGATTTCAAACTGTTATCTGAAGCTGTTATCATTAATGAGGCCCACTAGTTACAGTATGGCTCACTTGAATTGTAAATTAGAACCATCTGCTTTATGACCGTATAACATACTCAACAGTATGTTACAGTCTCAAACCTACAGACATCGATCTATTATTATTATTATTTTAGAATCATTGAGAAAATTGGTATGAAACATCATTCCTATCAAGACGATTCGGAACAAATTAATAGTATTAACTTTTGTAATAAATGGTTTAAGAGGAGTTGTGAGAATTTGTGTTTTCTATAAAAATAATAATGGAAACATTGAAACCGATAGCTTAAAAAAATACTGAAAATAAGGAAAGGCCTTCTAAAATTTACTTTAAGGAGATTCGTGCTTGTAAAATAATGAAATACTAATGTTCATCGTTTTTAATATTAAAGATTACTTTATAGAATTGCAAGGATACGTTTACTATAATTAAATTTAGTTAAGTTAGGGGGTTGCAAGTTCTTTTCCTTAAAATATTGGTAATATTTCTCCTCTTATTCATAAATTTTAAAAAAAATGTATAGGTCCTAATTTTTAGGTCTTCATTAGCTTCACATTGACTGTTTTTGTTGTATTTTTGTAATGGGAGCGGAGAGACTCTCCTTAAGGGAAATCAGCTAAGGCCCGATTTTAGAAACATTTCCTCAAATGTCCATCGCTCCTATCCAGGATGCGAAGAAAATGAGGAAGTATATGTGTGTATATATATATATATATATATATATATGGGATATATATATATGTGGGGGGGGGTGCGTGCGTGTGTTTAAAACTCATAGTGGAACTCATTTTCATCAAGTGCAGGATCTATGAGTATTTTTAGTCATTTTTCAAAACTCCTGTCATAATTACTACTAGAATACTATATGTTCTTTAAGAGCCATCTATTATACTCTGGCAATGGCATACTAATACCACCAAAATAAGGACGTATATTTTCTTATTTATTTATTTTAAATTACTAGGATTTGAACATATGTGGCTCATATAACTTCATTTGGAAACCCTTTCGTTTGGGGTTTTTAGTTTCATATTGATCCAGTACAATCAGTGGCTTACTAATTGGAGCTGTTGTTTTCGTTTGATGTTTTCCTCTTCGAGAGTTCTGTGTTTATTTATTTATATATGTTCTAATAGATCTAGCCCGTAGCATTTTGTGGATAAATTGTACCGTATTTACTCTATTATACATTCGCAAGCAATTATCGCTTAAATGTTTGGCAAAATTGGATTATATCTATTCAATGTATTGAGTCTGAAGTACTTTTGAATTCTATCTGTATATACTTTTTTTTTACTCAGTCCATTTCGTATACCTCCTTATAATGTGTAATATTATAGTCAATGTTATTTCGTGTTATGCTCAATTCCTTCTTGTATTTATAAGAGTTAAAAATTAATGACTTTTGACAATTGTTTACCTTGATCAATTGTTTTTTATCATTATTAGCAGATTTATCCCAAGGAAAATCAGCTATTCATGACGTGCTCTTCCAAAAATGCCCAGGAAATTTAAAATTATTTATATATTGAAGGGTTGTTACACAATGCACTAAATACTCTCAAAGGAGCACTTTCTATCTTGTGTGAATAAGTTGACTGGATGACCAGAGCTGAAAGAAAGTTCTTGGTTGTATCACGAGAGATAATCACTGTAGAACTACTGGGAATGAATAGCGATCAGACACCAATTGAAAGGACTGAAGCTTATAGATTGTCGAGAGTGATGTTAAATGGTGCAACAGGGGAAATGAGAAAAAGTCCGTCACGCAGGGGCTGCGTAAACTAAGCAGATTTCCCTCGTGAAGTTTTACAATAGATAAATCTACATACCGGTAACACAACACCACCGTGAATATTAAGTGAATAAATACAAATGATAATAAGAAGCCTCCCGACGGAAAGTATGTGAAATGTTAACGAACACTTCTGCCAACTTCTTACCGGAAAGAAAAACAATTAATGTAATATATCTGAAGATAACGTTTTAATTATATTGAAAACTATTTACTATATCTAGTACTGTAATTTATAATGCATGAGAATAATTTTTATCTCAATCAATCAAATTCAAGTAGTCCAAAAACTTAAGAAGAGGGGCGGGGTCACCAGAACATATTTGCATGTATCTCGTATTATAAATATCTCTTGAAAACAATATTTGGTATTTCAGCTAAGGTTTATTACATAACCGAGTAGTGATTATGTAACATGAGTAGAAGTGGGGGTTGGCTGAAGGCTGAAATCTAAAAAAAAGCAAATATCTGGGATTATATTCAAGATAGGGAATACATGTATATAACAATATTATAGCACATTTAATGTGCTATAAGGTTGATTCTATACGTGTTTTCGATCCGGCTTATAGTAACAGAGATATTTCGAATTTTCGAATATATATATATATATATATATATATATATATATATATATATATATATATGTGTGTGTGTGTGTGTGTGTGTGTGTGTGTGTGTGTGTGTGTGTGTGTGTGTGTGTGTGTGTGTGTGTGTGTGTAATTTAGAACGGATCGCATTTTCGTCATCTCCTGGGTAGGATCGATAGATATCTGAAGAAATTTTTGGAAAATCGCGTCATGAGTACGACCTCAATAGCTGATTGCCCTTAAAGGTGTAGACCAAGAGGGGGAATTATGGACTCAATGCGTGCTGTATTAGAGGTACACTATAAATATAATAATAATAAGTAACCGCACTATAAATATAATAATAATAAGTAACCAAAAGATCCTCCATGGCCCACTATGTCATTCATGCCAAAGTAAAATTCCCAAACATAAACATCGGGGACTACACTAGTGATATTTTTTTCCTTCGATATTGATATGAATTATCATCTTGTTTTTTAATAATAATAGTTTATGTTTGCCATTCAGTAAGGGAAGTAAGTTTTACATTTTACTTTGGGCAAAATTTCTTTGTCCTTTCAGATAAATATCTTTATAGATATCAAATAATTTTATTAATAATGGTTTGGCTTCAACCTATTGCTCATTGAGCCAGGTTTTTGGTATCTTAATCACTTTTTAAGCCAATTGAAAAGAAGAAGACTGAGAAAAGAGAAGTACAACACAATTATTATTTTTAGTTAAACTTGAAAAATTTCAATTTTCTATTTCTATGTATTTTCAGCTCGAGGTTACAAAAAGATAGTTTAAATTATGAACTCCTTCATCTTCTCTCTATTATTAGTATGGGGTTTTTGCTTATTTTTTAGATGTTTCTTACAGTTCCTCTGGGTAGTTTTTTCCGAGGTTCTCACCCACTGTGATATAAATCTGAAATTTAGGTAGTTTTTAGTTTTTAATTTTATTTATAGTTTTTGACATATGCTTACCGTTGTTTGTTTTTATTATTTGACTTGTTATTAAATTTTTTGATTGTTTTGGCTTTAATTTATAGTAGTTGACTAGGATTAGATTTTATATTTTTATTAGTTGACTAGTTTTAAGAATTAACATTGTTTTTACTATTTATATTGTGTTTGTTTGTTTTTTGTTTTTTTATGACTGTTGTGTATTTTGCTTTTTGGCCATGCTGTGAATGTTAAATTAACTCGAGGTTTGTGTTTGTCAGCAGGCACTGAGGATGGAGCATTGACTCCGAAAGTTCACTCTGCATTATATTAAAAAACTGTTGAGGACTTGGCCTTCTTATTGATCCTGACCATCCAGCATATTCCAGAGATATTAAATTATGATGTTCTTAGCTCAGAAAACTTGGTAAATACGAATACAGAACCTAAATAGACTTAAACGTACAATTGGAAATGTTCTTTTCTGCTGAGTAGGCCTCCTCCCTCACTGCTAGCCGCCAGTAGTGGCCCCAAAGCCGTACTGCTAGCATCTATTATACAGCAAAGGTAGTATAATTGTTAATTTATAGAAACTTTTTCATAAAAGATAGATGTCTTTAATGTTTAAAATATTTATTCACGTTTTATTTGATTTTAACTATATTTTTAATTAATTAAAAATTATAGTTTTACTTTAACGGTTCCTTAGCTTTATTTTATTCATAAGTTTTATTTTAACGGTTCCTTAGCTTTATTTTATTCCATAGTTTTATATTATATATTCTATACTTTATATTTTCTTAATAATTTTGAAAACATTTTTCTTTATTTTAACTTAAGGAATTGAAAATAAATGATACTCAGCGACATCGCCTAGCTGCGGAGCTCACCAAATAAATAAATAAACTATAACATATTCTTATAATGTTTCACTTCGATTTTAATATTTTTAAGATAGGACTGTTTTGTAAGTCTGATATAAGTATGCAATTCTATTTTTGGTTAAAATATTTCAAAATGTAAGTATTGGATAGATCACTTGGCCTAAGCATGTTTCTTTTTTTTTTTTTTTGTAGCACCAGATTGTGACATGTTACTGCCGAAGGGCCTTGTGCTTTAATAAAGAAATTAACTTTCTGTTATTAAGACCTGTTCCCAGATCTGCCCTCCCACATCCAGCAACATACGAATAATAAATAGATTATTTCATGATTATTGTGCAATAACCTCCGTAGCTATATCTGAATTATAATGACACTATTAGTATACATTTTCGAATATTAGCTCCCCTAAGATGCCTGATAACTGAGTACAATGGGAAGCTTTAAGTGATGTCATGAATTATCTGCAATCTGGGAATACCATCTGTATAATCAAGAGATGATTATGATCATTTGTCAAACACTGATTATAACATTATAGTGATGCAAACTATTACATTTACAAATTAAAACAATTGTGAGGAAGTATACAATTACGTCTTTATTTGTCTCAATAGTTTCACTAATTACAGATTCCTTTAACAAAAAGAACAGATTCAGTTATATTTAGAAATATTCTAAACAATTTCGTGTTTTGTACATGTAATACTTTAAATATCCCGAGTATCATTGTTAATATTTGCTGTTACTGCCTCGTAAAAGGACAATTCGAGTTTAAGAAGTGCAGACATTAGCTAAAACATCCACATAATGAACTCTTTTCCGGAACACAGAACTTTTGATGGTGGAACATCTTCAGTGCTTTAAACACATGGAGGCTTACCACCACAGCTCATCAATGCAGCAACTTGTTATCAGAACGTTCAAAAGCTCCCTCCACCTCCATTTCTGTGCATTACGAACACAAAAAGTCCACCACTCAGGGGCAGCGTAAACAAAGCAGATTTCCCACGCGAAGGTGTACAATAGATAAATATACATACACGTAACACTACCGTGAATGCTCAGTAAATGTACAATACAAGCTAATAATCTTTACAATGGAAAGCGGCTGAATTGTAAACAAACAGACCAGCCAACCTTGTAGCGCTGCATAGATAGACCGGAAAGACAAACAATTAATGAAATATATCTGAATATAACATTGAAAAAAATTTACTAAATCTAGTGCTGTAATTTGCAATGAATCAGAATCAGTTTTATCTCAATCACTCAAATTTTAGTAATCCAAAAACAAAAGAAGGGGCGTCAAAAAACGTATTTACATATTTCTCACAAAGTAAAAGTTCAATGAAAACAATATTTGGTAATATGGCTTCAATTAATATGTTTTATTATATAACAGAGCATTTTTTATGTAACTCTAGTAGAAGTGGGGGTTTACAGAAGGCTCAAAACTGAAAAGGGCAAATATATCGGTTAATATTCAAGATAGAGAATAAATGTGTATTATAATATTTATAGTACATTTAATTTGAAATAAGATTTATTTAATACACTTTTTCGATCCAACTTATAGTAACGGAGATATTTCGAATTTTCAAAATTCTTCCCCTCTAAACCCCCTCCCGCTTGTTCGATTTCAGCCGTTAACGAACTTGATCTTTCTTTTTACATAAAACGACTAAATATCGGGTTTGGTTACGATCAAAAAAAAATTGCGACCGCTAAAGCGGTAAAAGACAAATATATATATATATATATATATATATATATATATATATATATATATATATATATATATATATATATATATATATAGTTTTGAACGGACCTCATTTTCGTCATCTACTAGGTAGGATCGATGGACATTTGAAGAAAAATTCCGTCATGAGTGTGACCTCAATAGCTGATTTTCCTTAAGGTAAATCTGCTAAAAAAACATCAACATCCATAAAGTGTTACACCAAATGGAGTAACGCATACAACGAATAATTTTAATAATAAGCTGCTTGATGTGACGGATAATCAGTATCTAAAAAGGTATTTTCTTTGAAATTCCTCTCCAATATACTCTCTCAATCATCTTGTAAATGCCGAAATGAACTAAAGAGATAGTATTCAGGATAAAATATGTATTGAAGATTATCTAGTAATACAGAACCAAGTAAACTCCAGCATAGTAAGATGCCCACATGCCAGGACATTCCTGATATCAGCCTCATTCAAATTAATCTAACTATAATAATGATTCTAAAATAATATTCTATTTAGCAATAAAAAATACATTTAGATTCATTTTAATTTCTTGAAGTAACTCTTCCATAAGGATGCACATCCACTCATGATTTGTAATATTACATGAATTTGATTTATATTAAAAATAGCATTAATAAATTCTTTATAAATATATTTTCTTTGGTAACTGAGTTTAGTTATTCAAGTTAATAAAAAAGAAATCGAAGGGAAATGGAACAATAAATGAAATTGTTCGGCACACAGGGGCGTCCTAAACTAAGCAGATTTCCCAAGTAAAGGTATGATACTATTGGTCTCGTCTCCCGTAGGAAGAAGCCAACGGAATTTTAAATGTACTCAGTTACTTACAAAAAATCAGAGGAGTATAAATTATGGTCTGAGGCGGAATCAATACAACTCGCGCTTAATATTCTAAATAAGAAAAAAATTGTACTTATCAAAATTTATATAAAATTAAAATTCCAACAACATTGGTTAACTACACATTTTCGATCGGATATTCTTCGAAATGTCAATTATTCCCCATTTAACCCCCCACCCCACCCCAGATGGACTTCAGTCATTATCTAAAATAATCTGTAGTTTTCAAAGGAACAGTGAAATATCGAGTGTGGTGTTGATCAATTGAAAATCAAGAACTTAAGACCCTGAAATGATGACGTCACCTCGAAATATTTGCCCAATTCTCACACAGTAAAAGTTCAATGAAAACAATATTTGTTATTTAGACTAAGAATAAAGCGGAGGAAAAGTGGCGGTTTAGGCTGAAAACTAAAAAAAACCCAAATATTTCACCTAATAATCAAGATAGAGAAAAAATGTAGAAAACAACATTTGTAGAAAAATTGATTTTTCAATAAATGTAATATTATAAAATTGTTGGAACAAAAAAATAATAACAGAGACTTTTAAATTTTTTAAAATTCCTCCTCTAAACTCTCCTTCTAGTTCGATATCCCAATTAGGGAACATGATCTTTAGTTTCACATGAAACGCGTATATATCGAGTTTGATAACGATAAAAAAAATTGGCACCGCAAAGCGGTAACAGACAAGTGTATATATGTATTTCTATACACTTCTGAATGGACTTCATCTCGTCATCACGTTTTTTTCTTTTTAAAATAAATCAATTACTGAAATCGTAGAAATTGATGAGCTTTATTCTTCAAAATTTTAGTCATAAGAGTTCATGGCGAAAATCATTTTATTATTCTATATTCTCAATAGAATTTTAGCCTCAACAGGCCACTGAATGATCGATTTAACTGTCAGCAGTCATACGTAAGTATTAGTAAGTTTATTCAGAAGTGAAATTGTAGCATGTCCTGTTAACCATCAAGTTTTGCAAATGTCAGTAAATTTCATATAATATCTGTCAATGTTTTTTTCTAAAATCAAGTATACATGTCTTTAAACGGAATCTTTTAAGCGTTTTTGTTCAATATTCTTATTTATTTAAGATATGGTTTTCAAATAAGCTTTTCGGGATTTTGGACCAACATTTAGGAATTCCTAATTCTTAGAAGTTGATTTTTCTGCACTATCTACATTATCATTATCTAAAATTCCATGTCATTTAATCAATTGGAAGTTAATTGTGAGGTTGGTTTTTAGTATTATAGAGAGTGGATTTGGTCAATTATTTTTAGGAACTTTTTCAGCTAGTGTAAACATTAATAGAATCGTTTTGTGTGAGATGGTATTGAGGTATATAATTGATAAACTTATGATTCAATCATTTTTTCAACAGGTTATTAATACATAACAGTTCAGGATTACAATTATCTATATCCTAACAGCGATTGGCATGTTGGAAACTGTTATAGTTATTGTGAAGTCTTCTTTTAAGTCAGTTTCGATACAATGTAACATCTAAGTATTTTCTTATTGTTACTCTTAAATGGTGTAACTTTTTATTGGCGCCTGTAGTTGCTGGTTTTTTAGTAAATATAATAAAATTGAACTTTTACTATAATATAATTATAAAACGATTATAGTTCTTGACTGTCAACCATAATAATAATTATTATTGGCTGTCATTAATATTATATCATTTGTAAATGGTAAGAGTATTGCGATTCAGAATAATTGGTGATTTAATAAATTAGGCATCATTATGGAGTACAGAAGTAATTCCAGAGTCTTCAGGAGTGCTGCTTGCAGTGGTCATTTTGTAATTTTTTATTTTTTTTTAATCGGACACCCAGGTAATCAGTATTGCTAGTAATAAGGTAGTGTAACCTACCAGGGGCGAGAATGATAGTTTTCCTTTTTCTGAACTATAGTTCCTATATAAGGGTGAAGGTAAGGTGTGAATGGGGGTTGTGGAACCACTAGGTGCAGGTGACGCGGTAGCTGGTGGATCCCGGGTGGGTTGCCTCTAAGTTTTGCTGTCCTGAAAAGAATTTAATAAATATTTCTGAAACAGTAAAGTTTCTAGAGTGAGGGTTAAAGCGATGGCTACCAAACATAATCGAATGTTGGCCGCCTTTATATTTGAAACAGTAAATTTAATGGTTTTACATGACATATTTGTGGATCAAACTCGAATTCGTTTGGCTGTATCAGTACTCTAAAATATAGAAAACTAGACAGTCTCTTACAGATTAATATTTCTAAAACTTTTCTTTCAGTGGAATGAGGGACCGTAGGAAAAACTGATGGAAGACATCATTCCATTTAAACTTCAGAGTTTATTTAATAAAATAAGTTTTGATCTTTTCCGAAAGATCTGGAATGACGGAACATGTTTTAAATAATTCTATTATAAAGTTAGAGTAGCATTGGGTAAAAATATTTATATTCTATGAATTACTGGGGATTTATGTCTCTTGAATAAAGTTATAATAATAAAGGCTAATACAAATTATGTTGGGCTCCTCTGGTATTGTCTGTTAAATAAATGTATAAAGTTAAAAATATGAACATAAATAATAAATTTTATAATGATAAAATGATAAATAATGTAATATAAAATGAATATAAACGGCCCTGGGGATGAAATGAAAATAAAAATAAATAATTAATGATGAAAGAATGCATAAGAAATATGCTATGGTGAGCTCAGGTAACGAAAAACATGGACGAATGAATACATTTAAACGAATGTAAATTACTGTAATAAAAATTGTCCTAACCCTGAACCAAGTGCACGGAGAAAATTTCAAGGGAAAATGAGGGTAAGGAAACAGACTAAAATAGGAATTCGGTATCTCACCACACTCCTGCAATAGGCAATACCAGCCTGTATTCTTAGCAGGACGAAGTCCCACAGAGCAGAAGAATCATTCTCGGCCAAACAGCTGCAAATAAAAGGGAGCACGATGAACTAACATTCCATCACTAGGGTCCTTCATGGGAACATATACGTACTACCTTATGAACGTACTGTCTTTTAACTGAAGGAAACAGATTCACACAAAGCAGGTAGATGAGATACAACGAAACACCAAGAACCTGAAACAACGGCACAAATAAATGGATCATACTTCTCATACACCTTCTTACGATGGTACCTTACTCGGGAATGACGGGATGCCAGAAACGCCTGGTGGCGAGGGTGTTTTACGGGTTACTAAATCATAAGAACCGTACCAATTATAAACCATATACTTACTAAATCCGTTTAAATCTAAATCATACGACTCGATATGAGTTACCTCTTGCAATAATTAACCTCCGCAATTATGCGCAAATAAAAATATTTTAATTAGTTAAAATAACGATCAACGTCTTTCTTTAGTTCAGAAATACGTAAACAGTTTTAGAAACGGAATATATTCCAAATTTCTCGTCTATAAAATGTAATGGTGTTAGCATGTGCATTGTAAATTTTTATCATTCCACCAGTTAATACTGGAATATTCCAGCCAATTACAGTGTAATTTAATTCTATCGCTAGGTTAATCCAATTGCGTTAAACTTCCACAAATCAAGCCATCGCCACCAGAACCAAGACATTTTCCTATTTCCTTCAGAGATTCTATAGATTGCCCTCTTCTGCTTTCTGACACTATTGTTAACATTTATATACAACTTCATGTGGTCAGTGTTATTTCCGATGCGTCCATCGCGCTGCTCATTAGTGCTTGAAATATATTTCAAGTAATTTCTGCACTACACAGCATAGCTGTAATTATGTATATAATTAAATTAGCTTTCCTGGATTAGGATTTCATTTTACGTGATATAGTGATTTTTTTTTGGTCCAACCATGATGAAAACCTTTCCCTTATGTATGACGAAATATATTCGTTTGAGTGTTGAATTACGGACGGCATTTTCAAGAATGATTTTGAAGTAGAAATACGATGTACGGGAGTAAAACCACTTTTGCCAGTGACAAAGACGAATGTCCCCTTTCTCAGTGGCCCTATTTCCTTCACGAGTAAAAAATGGTCCAGAAAATTTCATCCTTCTCCAAGAAATTGCTCTTGAACGAGAGTTATCTGACAGATGAGTAGATTCTTTTATCAGATGAAGCTATACAACTAATAGACCAAGGTGCACTCGGAAACAATATTTCTTTTATTTTTCCTTCTATTGATTCCTTTAAGGTTTAAAAAACATTACGGAACCTCATAAAGTGAATATCCTCGCATTATTCAGCATTTATTTCTATAATAGTCTCTGTGCTCGATATAAAAAATCCGTAACGCAGGGGCTGCGTAAACTAAGCAGATTTCCAACGTGAAGTTTTACATTAGAGAAATTTCATGAGAGCCGAGCAGTCAAGGAAACGGCCGAACTAGCTTTTGGCGGGAAAGTCACTCTCGTGCGTTAGCCACCCAGTTTAATGTAAATGCAAATATCTCGGTTAATATTAAAGATAGAGAATAAATGTAAATAACAATATTTATAGTAAATTTAATTTGCAATAAGATTGATTCTGTACAATTTTTCGATCCGACGTACAGTTACGGAGACTCCAAAATCCTCCCCTCTAAACCCCCCCCCTCCCTGGTCCTATTTCAGCCGTTAACGAACTTGGTCTTTCTTTTTACATAAAACGACTAAATATCGATAGATAGATTGATATATATATATATATATATATATATATATATATATATATATATATATATATATATATATATATATACAGCTTTGAACGGACCTCATTTTCGTCATCTACTAGGTAGGATCGATGGACATATGAAAAAAAAATTCGAAAATTCCATCATGGGTACGACCTCAATAGCTGATTTCCCTTAAGGGAAATCTGCTAAAACAACACACAGAATTTGAAATTAATAATCAATCTTTTGCACCGGCTTGTTTTAAAGACCTCTAAGATCTTTAGTCGCAATCACCATCCTTCTCCACAACTGTGTATCCTGGGCCATGACATTCACGTCTAAAAGGATAACTCCATAGTTTCCTGCTTTACTCCGTCAACCCATCTCTCAGATAGGATAACCTTCATGATCAGCAACCCGTCACTATAGCAGAAATTGTGTTGTACAAGGCCGATTTTGTTACTCATTGCCGCATGCCAAGACCAACTTAACCCTTAAACTTACATGCCGTTTGAATTCATGCGTTTCATATAATATGTTCTTGTTTTCCTTTTCCAACATCCTAAGTCACCATCCCATTTTTGACTAATAATTATTCTATCATCTTCTCCTACTATTAATAACAATGTGTCTATTGATCTTATTAGTGTTCTATTTGTTAAACAGTATAACTTATGTTTTTAATCACTCTTTTTTTTATGTTTTATTTCTAGTTGAGTATGCATTCGTTATGTGGATTCATTTTGTAGTTTCATGACACTTGGGCACACCGGACCTCAGGTGATTAAAGCGTTGACCTTAATCTCCCATTGTAAACCTAGAGTGACGAGTTCGATTCTCGCCTGGGCAAAGGAAATTATTTAGTGACGAAATTCATTAAATAACATCCTAAGTCCCACCCTGCCTAGAAAAGGGTGGTCACCTGTAGATAACCCATCCCAATTACCCTGAGTTACAAAAAATGGACGTTAATAAGTAATAATAATATTTTTAGTTGCAACTTATATTTCTCATATTGATTTTTAACGATAGATTTACTTTTTTGTAGTATTTATTAATGATTTTTTGTGAATTTGTTTTGTTTAAGTATATACTAATGAGCTCCCCCCTCTGTCCTTCCTATTGGGGTTGCATTGATAATATTATTTTGTTTATATATATATTTTACTTATATATTACTTCACATTTTTTTCAACTCAAAAATTAAGTATTATTATTCACTTTTTCAATTTATTTTTATTTATTTCTTTACGAATTTGTTGACTTGTGGTGTATTGTTTAAAAATGTGTTGGCGCAAGGTTTGTCTAGAGCTTTACATTTTAAAATAAATTTTAAATTGATAATACGCTTTCTATATTTTAATGGAGGTTCTCCAGCATAGATATACGAAGGCTTTCTTCAGGGCTTGATCTGAAGGCCCCTGTTACTATTCTCAGTCCTGTGTAGTGAATAGTGTCTAACATTTTAAGGGCATTTGAGCTGGCTGATGAAAATGCTATACATCCATAGTCCAGTAAAGACCTGGTATAGCAACGGTAAAATGTCAGCATTAAACATCTGTCTGCTCCCCATTTTGTATTGCTAAGAATCCTCAATAAGTTCAAACTCTTTTTGCACTTATCAAGGAGTCCTTTTAAATGGGAAACATAAGTCAGCTTTCTATCGAAAGTCAGTCCTAGAAATTTTAGTTGGCTCGTCTTGTTTATGAGAGTCATGTTTAGTGGAGCTTAGGTAGTTTTTCACTTTCCTTTTAGGAAAACCAATCACTAATTTTATGCAGTTTCAATTTTCAGCTACCGTGACACTAAATATGTCATATCTTGACATGCCTTGTATACAATGGGAGATTGCTAATTGAGAAATAGGGATTAGAATGTCCAGATAACGCCACCTGTGTATATACCAGGACGTAAGAAATCTGGTTATTTTTCGCAACCCCTTCTTGTTGGTTTTCTCTGTATTAAGAAGGGGATATTAAATATAGGGAAGCCTTTAGTGATTTAATAATTAAAAAGTAATCATTTATTTATTCAGAATGCGTCAGGCTTACAAAGTAAATCCTTTCTGCTAATGGCTGATTACAGCTAAAGTCAGAACATCCATTAAAATTAATAAATAATTATTTTTTTAATATAAGTCATTTTCAAGAGATAATAATAATATAATAATGAAGTTTAATCAGATTTTTGTATTCTATGACTGAAAATGGACAATTTGTTAATTCTCCTGATTCAAAAATTTGAGGATATGGAAGTGAGGCTCCTCCACAAATTCTCTTATATCAGTGTCTATTCTGGACTGCTCCCCCCCCCCAATACTGAGACTATAAACATTATTTCACAATTTGAAAATGACCCACTTTTACAGTCCAGCAAAAGAAGATATAAGTTCGGGTTAATCACAAACACTTTTTTATGGCTCCTCACAATTTATTATCATTTTTAGGGAGGGCAGAGAGGAAGTTACGTATCAGGGCTAAAGAACACATGAGAGCAGGCTCCGAGTTTTAGTCCCACTGTAGGGAGCACAACCACCAATCTGGGGACCGCCAGATAAAATTAATTCACAGCGACGTAAGAGGTTATCTGATGGACATGGTTGAGGGTATTGAGATAAAACTCGAGAAAGCCAGAAATAAAGTCAACGTAAATGTGCAGACGGACACTAAAGCACCTCTCATGCCCAGACTAGTACCTGCCCCCTCCCTAGCGGCTTGGACCGATCCCCTCGGCCTTAGTGCATCGGCAGGGTTTAGCCTGGTAGCAACTCTATAGGCTCGCTCTAAGCTCTGACGGTAATTTGGCTTATGTTATTTTAATACTTAAACAGTAAATAAGACATTATTAATTTATTATATTTTAATTATAACTATGTTTTAAAATATATGTGTTATTGTTGTAAATTTTATAATGTTATAGACTGTTTTGTTATATGACCAATTTTGTAAAAAAAAGTTTTAAAAACTAGTTTTTAGACTCCTTAATTATGATGTTTATTGTTTGTAGCTCTGAAGATGGGAATTTAATTCCCGAAAGCGCTATAAAAAAATAAAATTAAATAAATAAATTGTGGGGAGCCATAAAAAGCGTTCCTGATTAACCTGATTCATCACCCTCACCACCAGCTAAAAATAAAAATGAGTTATAAGATCACTGAGGACTAATCCTTGAGTCGTAAGTGGAGAGCTACAATGGACGCCTGAGTATGTACGTCGATTGATTCTTGAATTCCTCCGAGCATAATTTGTTCAAGCCTTGATGCTTTCTTAGAGCAAAAAAAAATCCCATTGCATAAATAAATGATGATTAAAAAACTGTGCAATAGCAGCAATATGTCAGCAAATTGTTTCAAAGAAGCAAATTTTCTTCTCGGAGAGAGACAGAGAGATGAAGAGAGAAAAAAAATGTCTCCAATAAGTTGCTATTACACGGGTCAGATGGCATATAAGGAAATGTATTTCTCGGAAGATATTCCATTTCCCTTTGGAGTATTCATTTTACCTGGCTTCCTATTGTACACTTGCCTTTCCTAATCCGTTGAGGGTCCTACTTCAACGAAAATGGTATTACGGAGGACAAACAAAATATCCTGACCTTTAATAAAACGTTTGTCCAACTTCTAGTCAGCTATTTCCCTCAGTCTTTACAAATAAGCCTTATTGCGTTGGAAAATTCTTGTTTTACATATGCCTGTGCTGTGATATGACGTCAAACTTTCCCCCACCCTGATAGACGTTCTTAAATTGCAGTTCCCTTTTCCTCGTATAAGTCTAACAATAATGATTCAAAGTTTTGTTGGCTATCTTGAGAATTTCCATCTACATTTTCATAAATTTGGTCCTTACACACCTTGTCGAGGGAACAAAATTTCTTTAATAATCGAGATAATCATTTATATTTTATTATTACATGAATTATGGTTCAATTTTTAATACTCATTCATTTGACATTAATTAAAATAAATATGATATCCACTAAAATAAGACAATTAAGTCATTTGGAAGTAAAATTGGTCGATCATTTGTGTAGAAATCAATTAGAAAAATGATATAATGCCCGTTTTTGACATGCTGGGGATATTTTTAAGAATGAAATATGGGGCATTCAAAACAACATTTAAAATATGAAAAATTAGTAATCGAAATTTTATGGCTTCCTTTTACCACTATTATATTAAATATTAAAAAATTGTTTTGACACACTTCATTTAAAATTACCTCATTTTAAAGTGACATTCCATATCTCCATTCCTATACATATTACCAAACAAAATGTCACAACATATAATTTAGCAATACATACCTGCTTATTTGTTAATACATTCACGACAAAAGTAATCAAGATGAATTTAGGCCGGGTCAAAACGGATTTACATTGAAATCTGATAACCGAAATTATGATACGCTCTTCAAATGGCAGTACAAATCAGAATAATAATTCATGAAAATCTTACAGTTGAGGGTGGTTAATGGGAAGATGAGTCCGAAAACAATACAAAAAATGAACGTGGCGGACTGGAGTTGAAAGGAAGTGGTGGGTAGGCACAGAGGTGAGGTCTAGTAATGGCGGCTAAACATCTAAATATCAAGACAACCGTAAAAAAGTTACCCTAAAACTTGGAGTGAATTACTAAAATCATCTGACACTACTATAGCAATAATTTCATATTTACTCTCATTTGCCCCAAACTGTGTTATTATATATATATATATATATATATATATATATATATATATATATATGTATATATGATATACATACACAAATATTTTATTGAATTGCATATTCTGTAGATATAATGCAAAAATATAAAAACTATGTTTTTACCAGTACATTAAGACGTTTCAAAAATAATTTGTTTTGAAGTTTTTTGATAATTATTCGTGATTTTAAACGATAAAAATTCATTTTGAAGATGTGAATGATAATCCCTTATTCACACTTTTACAAAGAGCACTTCCTCATAAAAATACCCCTATTAAAACAATTAAGCAGTTCAGTAATGAACCCTGATTCTAAATTTAATATTGTCTGTAAAAATCATTAATTATATTTAATACCGAATTCCTTCATTATTTATATCAATTATTTTGATGCTATGTTATTTATTAACGTCCGTATTATGCGACTATGGCTAATTGGAACCTATTAGCTACAAGGTACCAGCCTGTTCTAGCAAGGATGAGACTCAGGATTTTATTTAGTATGTTCGTCACTAAATCAATTCCTATTGCTCGCACGGGGACAGGTCCCATGACTCTAGGTTTACCAAGTTTATTGAGACCAAAAATAAGAACTAGTTATATAAGAGATTAGTTAATTTACGTCATCTTATTTCTTCATCTGCATTGCCATCTCGTTAATTCTTTTTACTGGAGAAAACTGCCAACTGAAAAGCTAGAAAACTGTTGCAAAGCCATAATTATGTATACAGCCTCTAATGATTTCTGAAGTTATTGCGATAAACAGTTTTACTTTAAAAATAATGTGAGATTAATTATCCCAATAATTGTTTCCATGTTCTTATTGCATTACTGTGACTAAGTAGGACTACCATTCTTCTATAATGCCAATAAATACTAAAGTATTATCGCCTATGTTACAGAGTATAATTTCAGAATATATTGATAGACTGCATCGGGTAGTAAATCCAGAGTATCGAAGATTTAATTTCATCACATCTATTTTTTATGACCGGTTGCCCACATGGTTTCTCAGTATTTGTTCATTCATTACCATGAACCCTTAATAAAATTGTAGAAATGTCATTTAAATTGAAAATGTCACCGGAAAATATTCAGCAACTCAATTACATTTGTTTTTCCATAACAGTAAATTTATCATTGGATGAAGACCTAATATCGGTTAATGGAAGACAAGGAATAAGTTAATGATGCAAGTGTCAACAAAAGTCACATGAATCAATAAAATAAGTTAGAAACATTTCTTAAATATAATCCATGTGGATTGGGCCACATTTGGATGTCTTGAAGGTCGTGTGAGAAATATGAAATCGAATCTTGCACGCGTGCCTATATCTAAAAACGGTGTCACGAGCACTGCGGTGACACGTCCTGGCCTGAGCAAAAACCACATGTTTCAGAAAACAATACAGCCAATCATATGTCGAGCCCTTGAAATGTCGAAAGTATTTCTTACGCTTTTGCCGGAATTTCGTTGGGATTCTGTAAGTTCCATGGTTTTACTAATGAAACACGATAAAGGGAACTCTACATAGGACATATACCAGTTGCTGGTGCTTTTCAAAACCATTTAAAGTAGCGCATTCTTTAATATCAAATCTTCGAGGTCGGTACGTCCTTGGAGTTTTACTCCCGCAAGTGCTCTGATGATGACAATGTGACCGTTGGAGACACTAAGCCCTATATTAAAATTTTGAAGCATATTCTACTGATAATTATCTTATGGGCAAGTTGTCCACCATAACTTGTGATCTTAGACTATGATATATGAAAATAATTATACTTCACCTCAGTGAAAAATTTCTATTCCAAAACATGAATATGAACAGCCGCAATGAAAAAGCCATGTGTCAAACATATGGATGATTCGAAGCAATTACAATTGAGCTTGAGAAAACCACAAGCATATCCCTTATGTTGGTCCTTTTTAATCTATTTAATTCAACACACAATTTATTCAAAAGTGAATGTACTTTACTAGTTCAAAAGAGGAAGTCCTTCTATTCATAACTGTTAATAAAATATTGAGAAATGGCAAAGTTCAATTGTAGTCAATTTCATTTTAGCAGATTTCCCTTAAGGGAAATCAGCTATTGAGGTTATACTCATGACGGAATTTTCGACATTTTTCTTCAAATGTCCATCGATCCTACCTAGTAGATGACGAAAATGAAGTCCGTTCAAAACTGTATATATATATATATATATATATATATATATATATATATATATATATATATATATTTGTCTGTTACCGCTCTAGCGGTCGCAATTTTTGTTTGATCGTTACCAAACTCGGAATTTAATCGTTTTATGTAAAAAGAAAGATCAAGTTCGTTAATGGCTGAAATCGGACCAGTGGGAGGGGGGGTTTAGAGGAGAGGATTTTCAAAAAGTCGAAATATCTCCGTTATTATGCGTCGGATCGAAAAATTGTATAGAATAAATCTTATTGCAAATTCAATTTACTATAAATATTGTTCTATACATTTATTCTGTATCTTGAATATTAACCGAGATATTTGTATTTGTATTCTGCGTGTGGTCGGCTATGTTCCGCCTTTCCGCCGAGAGCTCTGGTGGCCGTTTCTGTAACTATTAGTCCCTCGTGAATAGGTTTAGAGGTTACTTACTACTACAGCTGTTATTAGGCAGATTTCTCTATTGTAAAACTTCACATGGGAAATCTGCTTAGTTTACGCAGCCCCTGCGTGACGGACTTTTTAGCATTAATGTTTAATAATAATACTCCTTATGGTCATAGATAATATTATTTTTCTTTTGTTTTTTTCTTTTAATTTTTTTAATTGATATGTTAGAATAATATTTGATTTCTTAAAGTGCAAATCACCTTTGATGTGATGTCAAAAATAAATTATTAATATTATCTTTACTTAAATAATTAGATTAATATTATATTTCATATATAGTGTATAATATTGAAATTATCATTATAATTACATATTTGAAGTGAACTCATTTTACCAGATTTTCCTTTCGATATTTAAATGATTTATGGGAAATTCAAAGACAAAGTTCGCCAATAGCTGAATTAGCGCTAGGTGGATTAGAGTAAAAGAGGAATCATAAGTTCGAAATATTTCAGTTAATTAAGAGTCGCATCAATAAATGTTAAATAACCAACGTAGTTGTAGATATTTTTTTTTCTATAATTGAAATTTCAGAGAGCTATTTGTATTGTTTTAACATTCAGTGAACCTCCACTTTTAATCATCTCAAGTTTTTTGGCCAGAATTTAATGTGCGAATTCCAAGCTTAAATACAGACCATATATTGTTTGCATTTGATTAAGAATGTGAGATAAAGCCAGAAGAGATGGTGATATGAGATCCGTAGTTAAATAATCCAGTGCGAAAACTATCTGTTCAGTTTAGGCAGCTCTTGTGTGACGGACTACAAGCTATGGTCCTTTAGAACTCTTTACAGACACTGAAGATGAAGGTGTTTTCCTGAAAGTTCACTCGATCAAGATAAACGTTTGTAAAGAAATATAGGCAAATGTTATTTATTAATCCAGATAAAAAGATAGCTGTACCAACCTCCATTCCTGATAGAAAAATACTTTTCAGGTATTTGGTTTTTTTTTTTTTAATATTTGTTGTCAATGTCCTTTTAAAATTTTAATTTTTGGAGTAGCGTTATCAACAACGTCGGTTGTCATCTTCGACATAATATCCTCAAGCACACACAAGAATGTATCACATTGATATACCAATTAAATAAACTAAACGGCTTTTTTAGCAGATTTCCCGGAAGGGAAATCAGCTATTGAGGTTGTACTCATGACGCGATTTTCGAAATTTTTCTTCAAATGTCCATCGATCCTACCCAGGAGATTACGAAAATGAGGTCCGTTCAAAACTGTATATATATATATATATATATATACATATATCTATCTATCTATATATTTGTCTGTTACCGCTCTAGCGGTCGCAATTATTGTTTAATCGTTATCAAACTCGATATTTAGTCGTTTTATGTAAAAAGAAAGATCAAGTTCGTTAACGGCTGAAATCGGTCCAGGGGGAGGGGGAGTTTAGAGGGGAGTATTTTCGAAAATTCGAAATATCTCCGGTACTATACGTCGGATTGAGAACTTGTATAGAACAAATCTTATTACAAATTAAATTTACTACAAATATTGTTATATACATTAATTCACTATCTTTAATATTAACCGAGATATTGGCATTTTTCAGCCACCACAAAACTGCCACTTCTAAACATGTTACATAAACAATACTCTGCTACATAATAAATCACATTATTCTAAGTTTAAATACCAAAAATTGTATTCAAGAGACCTTTATTATACGAGATACATGCAAATATGTCCTGGAGATCCCCCCCCCCCGTCTTATGGTTTTCGACTACTATTGTAATATTTGATTGATAGGGGTTACAATTATTCCGACTAATTATTAATTACATTACTCGATATAGTAAATAGTTCTCAATAAAATTAATATGTTATATTCTGATATATTTCAGTAATAGTTTTTCTTTCCAGTGTGAAGCGGGCAGACCCGTTTGTTTACATTTCTAACCTAACGCTTCCTGTCGGCAGGTTATTGAAATTGGATGGAACATTTCTTATTTCCGTTTGTATTTATTCACGGTGGTGTTGTGTTACCAGTATGTAGATTTATCAATTACTAAACTGAACTAATGAAATCTGCTTAGTTTACGCAGCCCCTGCGTGACGGACTTTTTTAATATTTGATCTAGTATTCCTATCAAGCGCACATGTGGGGAAAATGTGTTTTCTTAATTTTTTATTTTTTAAGGGAATTTATAATAGCAATTTAAACACCAAAATAAGTGACAAATCTTCATTCGACCGAAATCCATGGAGGAGTACATTATTAAAACAGCAAACACTAACTCATAACGCACGTGGCGCGTAAACAAGTTACCCCCTTGCTAATATATGCACCTGTGTTATCTTTTCTTAATTTCTCATACAATAAAACCTTATGCGAAGAATGTATGACATTAAAATCAAGCGTGAGATATTTAGTGACATAATAGCGTCCACCAAACGTATGAAAAATAATTGGGTTTTAATTGGCTTGGAAACTCAAATAAAATCGCTAAAGTCCGAAATACATGTCGCGGAACAGCGACAATTCATTGTTGTATATTATTTTAATAAGAAGATAGAGTATTTTACGTTATTGAACGTGACTTATAAATTTTATTATTAACCTTCTGAGACTACCAAAGGAAACTAAATTAAAATCTATCGTAAGAAGTTCTGAAAAATGAAAATGATGTCATTTTCCCTTTGTGTTTGCCGTGGAAAACGTTCCACTTAAATAGATCAGTTGATATTTCAATAGGTATTCTATAAAGGGGTCATTTTTAATATTCCCCCTCTTAAACGTATTATCATTTCACATTGCTCAGCTAATCTATTATGGACCACATTAAACGACCAATTAAATATTTTTGTCATACCTGTCGGTGGAGACCGTCGTCACTGGCTCAGTCAGTATCATCTATACTGGCGGTTCTAACCCTTTATTTGAACTAAATATTTAACACCTCGTGACGACTCTTCAAAAAAGAAGATCATTAAATGAGGGTCATGAACAATAGGGAATTCTTATTTAAAAAAGTCCGTCACGCAGGGGCTGCGTAAACTAAGCAGATTTCCCACGTGAAGTAATACAATAGAGAAATCTCCATACAAGAGCCCAACACTTACGGCAAAGGGCCGAACTAGGTTTTGGCGGGAAACTCAAAAATCCGTTACCGGCCCAAATTTAATAAAAATGCATATATCTCGGTTAATATTCAAGATAGGGAATAAATGTATAGAACAATATTTATAGTAAATGTAATTTGTAATAAGATTGATTCTATACAATTTTTCGATCCGACGCATAATAACGGAGATATTTCGAATTTTCCGAAAATCCCCCCTTTAAACCCCCCCTCCCACTGGACCGATTTCAGCCATTAACGAACTTGATCTTCCTTTTTACATAAAACGATTAAATTCCGAGTTTGGTAACGATTAAACAAAAATTGCGACCGCTAGAGCGTTAACAGACAAATATATATATATATATATATATATATATATATATATATATATATATATATAGATATATATATAAAATTTTGAACGGACCTCATTTTCGTCATCTCCTGGGTAGGATCGATGGACATTTGAAGAAATTTTTCGAAACTCGCGTCATGAGTACGACCTCAATAGCTGATTTCCCTTAAGGGAAATCTGCTAAAAGAAAGAAAAGATTGTCACATGTGTCTACGTACTTCCCACAGGCTGGAATGACAGACACATAACTATATAACATATCTACTAACACTTACATATCTTGCAATCTCTTCCCTATTCTTCTAGGAAAACCCCTTTGTGCTGATCTTTTGAAGTTGGGCCAGAGATATGATTTCATGTAATATTGCTTTAGAATGAACTGAGTAGAGTCGCGGATTAGTGACGGCTCAAAATAAGTGTGTATATATAATTTTAATATTCCAGGCCATTTTTCGATCCGATGTATAATAACAGATTCACTCCCCTACACCTAATCCTCCTTCAGGTACGATTTAACCAACTAAAACAATTACAAATAAAAAGTTGTCAACTAAATGTCAACGATTAAAAATGATAAATTTATAAATAAATCTAAGAATAATCACGTCATTAGTGTATAACCATGAAAAAACAATACTTCACAGCGTGCTGCGTGAACTAAGCAAATTTCTCACTTGCTTGACACCTTGCTGATCTGACGCCATATATTATCCTTTTTTCCTTTTATAGGGAACTTATGTAAACAGGATTTCAAGCTAAAGCTGCTTAAGAGATATTCATTTATTCGAATGCTTGATGTGAAAATCGCATTAATAGGAGTGGGAGTTAACAGGAAACAGACAGCTAAATTATGCAAATATTTCTGTTAATACTCCAGTTAAAAATACAAACTTGAATGTAACAACTGTGACAAAGGAATGCACCTCAAACTCTCTTAGGGAAATTATTTAAAAATCCAATCTCTAGTTTTTTACCTATTGCTACAAAATATTTAAGAATTTAAAAGCATTTCTATTGGTTAAGTGTTTAAACTTGACATCATTTTCTCAACAAAATTTAAGAAAACAAATAAACATGAATTTTGTAAGTATTATATGTAATTAATAATTATTAATACAATTTACGTAAAAATACTTGAGTAGGTAATTATTTATAAAAAAAAATAAACCATTTAAAATGCTAAGTAGAGATAAAATCCGTCACACAGGGGCTACGTTAACTAAGCAGATTCCCACTTGCGTCACGTATTTGCATTTATCTCATGACTTAAAAGTTCAATGAGAACAATATTTGTTATATAGGCTTCAAATAAAGTGCTTCCTAATATAACTTCTTATTGTTGATATGGGTAGTAGGAGTGGGGGTTTACTGAAGGCCGAAAACTAAAAAACGCAAATATTTTGGTCAATATTAAACATAATGAAAAAAATGTACATACGTGGGTGAATCAAATATAAACGAGACTTTTCGCCTTTCGGGCACAGTAGTGGTGGGAGAACGTTCCCGCCTTTTTTGTTGTTGGGTAGGTTAGTCAGGAGTAGGGGAAGCACGTGATCTCGCCACCTCGATCGTCTCGGTGTCCACCGTGACGATGTTGGAGGAAGAGGTACCCCCGTCGACTGCGCAACGTGTCGTACTTAAGTATCTCGCCGCAGAAGGTGTAAAACCGGCCGAAATCTTGAGGAGATTGACTGCACAGTTCGGGGAAAAGACACTTTCGCGAGCCAGAGTGTTTGCATGCCATAAAGAGTTTGTGGGGGGTCGTGATCGTGTTAAAAATCCGACTTGCATATCGCCACAAAAGACGAGACCTACCGATCAGAGAAGTGGTTCTTCTCCATGACTATGCTCGCCCCCATACAGCAGCCATGACTAGGGAAAAATTGGAGCAACTGGGGTGGGAGACACTGGAACACCCTCCTTACAGTCCAGACCTGTCACCCTGTGACTTTCATGTGTTGGCCCTCTCAAGGAAGCTTTAGGAGGCCAAAGATTCGACAGTGATGGTGAGGCTGAAGCCTATTGCGCAATTGGCTGCAGACACGACCTGCATCTTTCTACATGGAAGGAATTGGAAAGCTACCAATCCGTTGGGAAAAATGTGTTTCCAAGTCAGGGGATTATGTAGAAAAATAAGCTATATTATTTTTTGCGTTTAAAATTAAAATAAATTTTTAAAAAAAAAAGTCTCGTTTATATTTGATTCACCTAATAACAACATTTAAAGAACATTACGTTTTCAATAAGATTGATTCTATACAAATTTTTGATCCGATGCATAATAACAGAGGTATTAAGTTTTTTCGCAATTTTTCCCCTCTAAACCTCCCTCCCCCGTCCGTTTTCAGACGTTAAGAAACTCGATCTTTCTTTTTACATAAAACACTTATAAATAGAGTTTCGTAATGATTAAACAAAAATAGCGACCGCTAGAGCGGTAACAGGCAAATATATATAACGACATAGATTAGATATAGATACAATTTTGAACGGACCTCATTTTCGTCATCTACTAGGTAGGATCGATGGACATTTGATGAATTTTTTCGAAAAACGCGTCATGAGTTCCGTTAAGGGAAATCAACTAAAAAATCAAAACCATCAGTGATGGATGAACCAGGTGATCTTTTTTGCTTATCGACCTCTTGGGTTTTTAAAAGTACAACAATGATAAGTACTTCCTTCTAAAATATTCGTCTTTCTTATAACAAGTTGGTACACGTAACACAACTTAAACATTATAGTGAAAGTTTCAAATAAGGACTTGTGTTAATTTATGAGTATAGATTTTTATAACTCGTCGAATCCCAAAAACAGTTTTCGTTTATCTCGACCCCTGGATAACCAATTTAGACGTATAGGGGTCGATATATAGGTACCACATTGGAAATCCTGGTCTTAGAAGGATCGGTGAAAACTTTATGGATTTTTCTTTTTCAAAATCGTTTCATGAGTACTGCCTCAATGGCTGATTTACCTCAAGGGAAATCTTCTAAAACAATATTGTAATATTGAAGAATGTATATGAGATGAAGGAGGTTATAGAGATCGTGATGAGTATAATGATGTTGGTAGAACTGGTTGTGCGAAGCCTTGTATTAGCCCAACCAGTCTCCCACCAAATACCTCTGTCAGCCCATCTAATCTCCATTTTATACTAACTACTCCAAATGATACACCCCGTCATGTTTTTTTGTAATCTATTACAAATTATTTTTGTTAGTTAGTAGTAGAACACAAATAACCAAAAATAATAACCATTACAAACCACGTTATGAGTGATAAAAATAAATAAGTAAGTACTATTTATGTGTTTTAAAAATCCTAGCCTTCGGCCATTAAGCAAATATTGTGCACTTAGTGAAATGGGATATTTAGGTTGTACTCCTGATGAAATTTTCGAAAACATTCTGAAATGTCTGTCGACTTGAAAATCTAATAGTTCATATCGTTGAGATTACGAAAGTGAGCCCATATAATGTATGTGTGTGTGTGTGTGTGTGTATGTGTGTATATATATATATATATATATATATATATTTATTTATTTATTAAACAGTCGATAAAAATTACAAAGCCGGAGTGGTGGCGAACACACACACACACATTCAGACACGTGTATTTGAGTGGACTTAATTTTCTTCCCCACAATTAAGATAGATAGGCATTTGAATATGTTTTTTGAAAATCGCGTAATGAATTTAGACTCAATACCCGGTCTACTTATGGGAAATCTGCTAATACTGGTGACACAACACCACCCTGATTAAATACAAACGGTAATGAGAAATCTTTCAGTTAATTAAAATAAATTTCCAACTGAAACGGCTTCTGAATTGTAGGAATAATTTATGTTTTAATAACTCAAATGTTAGTATCCAAGAACTAAAGAAGGTGGGGGGCGCCACCTGAGCCGAGCAGTTACGAAAACGGCCGACCTTATCCGAACTATACCCGACCACATGTCTCACCGACTTCATAAAAATGCAAATATCTCGGTTAATATTCAAGATAGAGAATAAACGTATATAACAATATTTATAGTACATTTAATTTTCAATAAGATTGATTCTATACAATTTTTCGATCCGACGCATAATAACGGAGATATTTAGAATTTTCAAAAATCCCCCCTCTCACTGGCCCGATTTCAGCCATTAACGAACTTGATCTTCCTTTTTACATAAAGCGATTAAATTCCGAGTTTGGTAACGATGAAACAAAAATTGCGACCGCTAGAGCGTTAACAGACAAATGTATGTATATATATATTTTTGAACGGATCTCCTGGGTAGGATCGATGGACATTTGAAGAAATTTTTCGAAACTCTCGTCATGAGTACGACATCAATAGCTGATTTCCCTGCAGGGAAATCTGCTAGCAGTGAATAGGCTGTTCTCGTAATTTATTGTCATCTAATGAAAAAAAATTAAAAAAACAAAAAAAAAAAAAAACACCAAAAGAGATTCTATTGAATTCCAAATTTTCAACTGATATTTGATTAGCGCTGAAATTAATTTGAAACTCTGAGCTTGATCTAAATATCCAATAACATTGTAATTACTGTCCGAAATTCAGAATATTCGTAAATAGAGTGAATTTAATAATAAGGATTGATTGACAGAACAATAATTATTGATGATGGTGCGAATAGTAATAATTAGTGTTATGTTAATATTTAGCCAAATGACTTGATTAGGCACATTAATATATACCTCCGTGAATATATTAATTTATATGATGTTGCCGTAAGGCATATCAATGTACTGCATGTGAATTTAAATAGTTATACTTAACTAGTTCAAAACTGTTATTATTTTAGTAAGGAATTATCGATGAGTAACAAAAAAAAAACTTTTCACTTTGAGGGTAAAAATTGTATTGTAAAATTATATGAGATTTTTCGATCCAAATCACAGTAATTGAGATCTATTGGATTTTCGTTTTTCTCCACCTCTAAGCCCCCCTCTCCGATTTCAGCCAAAAGCGATATTGACCATCAGCTATACATGAAACGTATATATGTAGAGTGTGGTAACGATCAAACAAAAACTGCTACCTCTATAGTGGCAACAGAAAAGTATATATAAATATACACATCTTCCTCTTTTTTTTTTACTTCTTGTTTTGAAATTCCGGGCAGGGATAATTCTCTTTTCTCCCGTAAATGCTTTTGACATGAAGATTGCATATGCCCAAGTGAACTGTTTAACACCAATAACGTTCACAATTATTAAATTAATTTTGTCTGTATTTCTCACTTTAGGCTCACCTTAACCTCTAGTACAATCATTTTTGAGTTGTTCAGCTAACGATTTCGAAAAAAAAGTGTCTTTCTGAAATCTTTCTGAGATGGTTTTTATTCAGGGTTCCGAAGTGCCAATCCGAATGCCTCATTTTCTTTATAATTGAATCAGTACGCAGTTTTCCGAATCATACCGGCGAAAAGGATTCTAAGGTTCTGCTGAGTTAGGATATATAAATTTTCTGCAAGTTACGTCTAGAGTCACTTTAACATGCGTTTTAATTCCCTTGTGTGAGTGTTTTATTTTTAAGCAAACCTACAGAATGGTTATAACCATTAGCCAAAAGTTATGAGGTATAAGAGGGAAAAAGGTGCATTGTATTTAGATGATTCTAAATAGCACATGAAACATTTCTTTAAATTTGTATATATTTAGACATTATATTTCTTAAGATAAATATTGAAGAATTGAAAAATATTAACAGAGAACGAAAGTAGCTGAATACTTTCTTATATAATCTTCTTTCCCATTTTGTTTAGATTTAACATTTCTCTCTTGTATTTTTAAGCCTATGAGTTGTTTCTAAGCTTCCATGCAATCATTTTATTATTACTGTTACACGCTAAGCTTTTTAAAGAAAACTTTATATGACGGAAGTTCATCCCTTCAAATTATCTTATTAGTCCAAGTCATGTTATACGGTGCTCAAACAGATGTCATTATTATTTGGAAAAAAACGAAAACTTTCTATTGGCATAGAAATAATTTCACCGCTGAATTTTAATTTTGTTAATAAAAGAAACTGATTTTATTCCAATTTATTTTATAAGTTTGTTTGAAAAGAAAGTAAACGGGAAAAGAGAGAATTTAGTTTAATTAATGGAGAAAGCAATTTACATCAGCATTTCGTTACTTTTCTTTTCATTAGTCTTTCTGAAATTGTCTATTTTACTTTATTTTAATTTCTCTTTTACTAATGTTAGGAACTTATTTCAATTAAGTTCCTTCATAATTCTTGAAGGTCAGGACATTTTCATTTCAAAACGCTATTCCCCCTCCCCTCCTGTTTAGTAATTTCCAACTTTTAATTGCGATTGTATTTTAATTTATATTTCAAAGTTGAGAGAAATACTTCGGCGTTAAGAAGTTTTAATATGGACATCCTAAATGGAAGGCTGAAACATTTATTTTAATGGGGGACAGTCTTTAAATGGTGAGGTATAATTTATTCCAGATTAATATAATAAAACTCATCCAAGTAGAGCCCCTCCTATCCATTATATTACCTACATTTATAGGTGCTGATAACACTAATCAACAGAAACGTGAATAGCATATATCTTTTTCATAAATGTTCAGAACTAGAATATACTAGAATATACCCGTTGCTAGCTGTATAAAATATAAATTGTTTCCTGTAAAAATATAAGGAGTACATTAGTGCTAAATAAGAAGAGTCAATTCTGTTTATTTTTCGTCTTTTAATATGAATTGTGTGAAAGTGACGAGATCGCACATGGAAAGACGTGCTACAGAAAAGTAATATTCACAATTTCCACCAAATATAACTCACAAAAACTACAACACAATTAAGAGTCGCCATCACAAATGGGTACAATTTCTAACGGAACATGGACAGACAGGACGTTATTTAACAAGATTTAAAATACAAGACAATGACAAATGTACTTGCGACTTACAGACAACAAAAACGTTTTTACATATACTTTATGACTGCTCTACATTTAATCAAAATAGATCAAATTTAATAATGAACATAACCTTAAAATGAGATAATTGGCCACAACCACCTCATATTATATTTAAAAAATATAATAAAGAACTTATAAAGTTTATCAAAAGTATAGATATGGATGTATCAAAAAATACATTAGAATGTAAAGTTGTTTGTGAGGAATAGGAATTATAATTCAATATATTTATTTACCTTACGTAGATTCGCAAATTAAACATCGGTTGAGTTTAACTTTATTTAATTTGTTTTTTTTTAGTTCTTATTTTATTAATTTATTTATTTTTTCATTTCATTTATTATTTTTATTTGTAATTATCTTACTTAATTTAATATTTTATTTTATTATTATTTTTGAGTATATAGTTGATATATAATAAAATAAAAATGTATTTAAACATAATCATACATGTAATATGCCATGTGGCAATGGAACATGTATTCAAATAAATAACTCCTCATAGGCTTACTATGAGGAGGAAAAAAAAATAACTATATCTACACATACATTATAATGATACTAATAGTACATAGAACAGTGTTTAAAAATGTGCATTGGCAAGGTCCGATTCCTTTACATAATTTCCAAAATATTCAAAATCGGAATCTTATATATTTGTTTTAATTTGGCATAGTTGACACAGCTGGAAGAGTTCATTGAAATGTTTGTGCTTTTTATAGAACGATTGTGTAATAGTTTGAAGCCAATATTAATGAAGCCTATAATTTTAGTTGAATGAGCAAGATAAATACACTTTTTCAATACATAAGTTATTGCGTGATTGATACCAATACTGACATGTTTACCCCTGCATATTTTTCAATTATAGTCTAACTCAAAGTAAGAAGTAAGTCAAATATGCTATGACGAGATCAGGAAATGTAAATAATAAAAACATTTATTGGTTTGAGCTTTCTAGTATTGCTCTGGCTAACTGAGATTGTAAAAGCTTTGATGATTCTAGATTGGAGAGAACCCCTTCAGTTTATGTCCGGAATTTTTTTTTACTTTTTACCCCAAGAAGATTTATGCCCTTCGGTAATGTGCTCTCATAAAGTTTATTTGTGTAACAATTTTTTTATTTATTTTATGAATAATGTCCTTTTCATTTTTCTGAAATGAGTAATTTTACTAATAAACACCGAGTGATAAATTGAACTTTTTCTTATATTCGTGCGTTTAGAAGAGAGATTTTAACTAAATGATTTCATTAAATAGCATTTAGTACTCTCGTGATTAGTACGTATGTAGATTCTCAATAAAGGATAATGATTAAGGTCTGTATACATTCAACACACATTTTGACAATATTAGTGGCAACATAGATCTATAGGGTAAACATTATTCATAACTAACCTTAATATCTGTAGAATAGCAGATAGGTATCCATTATTAAACATTTGGGTTAGTCAGAACCCACAATTCATGATGAACATGAGGTTATTTGAACATTTTAAAATGAAAATAATATTGTAGTATTATTTCATACCTGGGACTTAGACTCAAAATAATAGATAAATAAAGTAAAACTTTACTAAGGTTAATAAAACTTTACTAAGATTAATACAATTTTACTAAGTTGAATAAAACTTTGCTGAGGTTAATAAAACTTTACTAAGGTTAATAAAACTTTACTAAGATTAATAAAATTTTACTAAGTTGAATAAATCTTTACTGAGGTTAATATAACTTTACTAAGGTTAATAAAACTTTACTAAGATTAATATAATTTTACTGAGGTTAATAAAACTTTACTAAGGTGAATAAAACTTTACTAAGGTTAATAAAATTTAGTAAGGTGGATAAAACTTTTGTAAGGTGAATATAACTTTACTGAGGTTCTTTCAGGAAAATCCGGTATACGGAGAAGTATAGAAACTTTAAGCATGCATCACATTATTCTTTGGATTCGTATAATTATTATTATTATTTACTAATGTCCACTTTTTGTAACTGAGGCTAATTGGGAGGGGTTATCTCCAGGTTACCACCCTCTTCTAGCCGGGGTGGGACTAAGGATGTTATTCAATGAATTCCGTCACTAAATAATTAATAATTAATTATTCCCTTTGCCCAGGCGAGATTCGACTCCTGTCTAGGTTTACAATATGAGATTAAGGCCAACGCTTTAACACACATGGCTAACCTGAAATAACACGTTTCTTTTTAATACGTTTTCCAATGTTGAATTTTTTTATGTTGTTTGTGAGAAGCTAATATGAGGTAATTTATTGCTCCAGTACTATTGCGTTAAATTATTACAAGAAAACAAAATCGTAATGATATAGTTTCTTTGATTTGAATAATAATAAATACGAAGATTGTTCTAATAATATTGCAATGGTGTTACTCTATTATCATTTATTTTATAATTCCTCACAGGTATACTCAAACAATTTAGGTTCACCTACTGTGACTCTCCTTGAGGGTACCGAGGAATCCTTGGTTCCAACAACTTCTCTGTGAAGAGGGCACTGAAGATGGACCGAGTGCTTCGAAACTGCTCCGTCGCTTAGAATAAATAATTGTGAAGGCACGAGATCTTTGTTTATTTTTACCTATGATCAGCTTGCTTCTAGTACCTCAAAAATGAATAAATTATCCTTATTATTATCTACTAAAAAACAAAATTAAGAAAAAAATATAGGTTGGTGTATAATAGTAATAATTTATCCTTTACATACTTGTGTTGTTACTGTTCACGTAGGGTGAAATCTAACTATTTCAGTTTTGTCACGTTCGGTATAATTAATTACCTTCATCGAGGTCTAGAATGTTACAAGCATATTAATAACATGTAAGAATTATAATTTATTACTTTTTAAATGCATTTATTAAGCTACAGTACAAATGTTCATAAGTAAGAAGTACTTACAAACTAAGTACTTAAATTTGGACAAAATGCTAAAAACAATATATTAAAAACTATTTTGACGAGGAAAAATATAGATAGTAGAGTAACTAAATCAGAATGTAGAATGAACCGGGCAAATTGCAGCCTACGTGACTGAAAACCACACAAGGAAAGGATAGATACAACGACGGGCATCAAGGATATTCACCAATAATAATAATAATAATGTTAATATAATTTGTTCTTTCGTATTGTGTAAATTTGACAAACTAGAAATAAGTTATATATATATATATATATATATATATATATCGTCCTCATTCATTTAAGTTTTAGTTTTATGGTATAGATAAAACAGGTCTAGAAAAAAAAAAACAACTTTTTTTGGTGCCGTTAATCTTTGAGTTGATTTTTACTACATTTCTGCAGCTGAATCCAGTAATAAAATATGTTTTTATGTATCAGCTCTACTTATATAGATATGTCACATCCGAAAATCAGTTCTTTTAATATTTCATGTATTGAGGAATGGATTATTCAGAGTAAAATAAATGATTGAATAAACTACTTGTTGACTAATCTTATTATTTCCACCGTATTATGCCTTCTTTATGCAAGAAACTATCAATAAATGTCATTATATTGTTACGTTGTATTACAAGACCAGTAATAAACGTTGTTAATAAGAGTTCTTTTGGATTGAAAAATTAAACAAACACAAGTTTCACAGTTGTTATCACTGCAAAATTTATTTAACAATGTACAATACACTTGGTTAATTATTCTTAATCACTACTCACAGTATGCACTGATAGCGTCAATGTTCTTGTTATTACACTGTCCAATAATTCTCTCACGGTGACTGAACTTCACATAAAAGACGGCACTGCACTGTCTTAAACACGGCACTATAATGTTACTTACAGAGTCACGCGACAACACTGTTCTTCACTTAAAACACTTTACCGCACTTCACTAAGTCTCACTGTAGCACCGGACGCACTGATGTGATCATCAAGACATCTGAGAGCAGAACTGACTAAGGTACTGTCAGGGTCTCTTATATGATTGTCGGCAAACATCACACAGAATGGCCAGAAGGGGCTAGACAGGAAGGGCCAGAAGTTCCTGGAACATACGTGGCCCTAATTAGATGCTGCCGGCGCCACTAATCCTCCTCGTCGGCTCCCTTTCATGTCCCCCGCACCTCCTAAATACGCGGCTCTCTCTCTGCTAATCCTTCATGGATTTAATTTTCGCAACAATATTAATCCATACATATAAAAATGAATATTTGTCTGTATGTCCTATATAGAATCTTAAACGGTTTAACTGAATATTATGAAACTTGGTATGTATACTACTACTAAACCAGCTTAGGTTTTAGGTTATATTAGTATTCTCTGAGACTAACAGGAGTGGAGGTTATAAGGGAGCCCTGAAATTAAAAACAGCGATATTTCGTTTTCTATTGGTTTTTCGGCAAATATGCACATAACAAAAGTTGTTTATTTTGTTATTTAAAGTAACTTTAGTTATGAAAACTTTTGTCATGTACCGAAGTATAAATGAGTTATACGCTAAAAACTATAGTAGGAGTCAACTTTTTTATATGACACAAAAGACTCAACCGAATTAAATGAAATCCCGTAAGTGAATTGATATTAACACCTCCCTGATTATAAGCTATATTAAAATTTCGAAGTACGAACAGGAGTGGGAGTTATAATGAAGGTCTGTAATATTTATTTTATTTATTTATTAACATCCACTTTTTGCAACTAAGGCTAATTGGAACGGGTTATCTACAGGTTGCCACCCTTTTCTAGCCAGGGTGGGATTTAGGATGATATTCAATGAATTCCGTCACTAAATAATTGGGTTTGAAATATTAAATCGCGACATTTCGTACCTATTCATTTTTCGGCAAACGTGCAAATAACAAAAGTTGTTTGTTTTGTTATTTAAAGTAACTTTTTTTATGTGCACTTTTGCTGTATAACGAAGTTTGAATGAGGTATGAACGATAAACTTTAGAAGGTGTTAACAATGTTATAGAACGCAAAAGACTAAATCGAAATTAACGAATTTCCGTATTTTTTTCTGTAATAATATGAGAATTGATGATTATGTTATATATAAAAAAAGATACGTGCACAGGAAACGGGTAATATAAAGAATTAAGTACATAACAAATACTTTTATTATTAACATATCCCTAACACGCCAGACTGGGGTGTAAATCTTTAGCATTGAGTGGGAAAATGTAAATATTTTGTACAAAGTAAAGCTCCCAAAAAAATACCATCATCATTCAGCCTCAAATGATTTCCCGGGTGAAGCCGGGTACCTTAGCTAGTATTTTATAAGCAAATACCACCGAATAAAGCAGTTTAAAACTTTTAAAATAAGGTATTTAATACTTGTAATATGGCCTACATAGGAAGAAAGCTTCCCCAGATAAGTACAGAAAAACTTAAAGCTGGAGTCTTTGGACCACAGATAAGACTATTTACCGGAGGGTACGTGAATCCGGTTTTCGCAGAGAGAATGCATGTCTTCTTGGCTTTCATTTCTTGATTTAATGAAACATTTTCTGGGAAATCACAAAAGTGAAAAATATGTTGTGCTGTTAAACCATATGTTCAATAACTTCCAAACACTTGTTTTCAATATGAACATCAGAGTTCAATATCCACACAGCCACTTGGACTGTTTTCCTGAAAATTTAGAAGGCACAAGTGAAGAACAAGGTGAAAGAGATACCAAGATATCAAAACGGTGGAGGGCCGCTACAAAGGAAGAGGGGATATCCTTGTGATGGCAGGTTACAGCAGGAGTTTGAAAAGAAGCTTCCCTTGCGTTGAGTAAAGCAATGTGTTATTTGGATTTTCAGTGTGTTTTGTTTTCCCAAAATAATTGTACATATGTTTAACTGTACTATAAACTGTGTTTTTATATATATATATATATATATATATATATCGTCCTCATTCATTTAAGTTTTAGTTTTATGGTATAGATAAAACAGGTCTAGAAAAAAAAAAAACAACTTTTTTTGGTGCCGTTAATCTTTGAGCTGATTTTTACTACATTTCTGCAGCTGAATCCAGTTATAAAATCTGTTTTTATGTATCAGCTCTACTTATATAGATATCTCACATCCGGAAATCAGTTCTTTTAATATTTCATGTATTGAGGAATGGATTATTCAGAGTCAAATAAATGATTAAATAAACTACTTGTTGACTAATCTTATTATTTCCACCGTATTATGCCTTCTTTATGCAAGAAACTATCAATAAATGTCATTATATTGTTACGTTGTATTACAAGACCAGTAATAAACGTTGTTAATAAGAGTTCTTTTGGATTGAAAAATTAAACAAACACAAGTTTCACAGTTGTTATCACTGCAAAATTTGGGAGGCACAAGTGAAGAACAAGGTGAAAGATTCCAGCAAGATATCAAAACGATGGAGGACCGCTCCAAAGGAAGATGGGATACCATTGTGATGGCAGGTTACAGCTGGAGTTTGAAAAGAAGCTTCCCTTGCGTTGAGTAAAGCAATGTGTTATTTGGATTTTCAGTGTGTTTTGTTTTCTCAAATATAATTGTACATATGTTTAACTGTACTATAAACTGTGTTTTTATTTCAATATAATATACCCTGATCAGTAAATTTATGTTTCATTGCGTAATCACTGGCATATCAATTAAATTAACTTGAAAACTAGAGCTGATTGGTGGAAACTAAAACAATATTTGGATTCAGCAGCCCAAATATACTTAAAATCGGCTCTCAAAACATTGTCACCAAAACTACTGTACACCTGTATAATCTCAATAACTGTAAAATTTATATGATAGTTACTAGATGTTTAATCTGTGTGATTAACTCATATATATTGTATAGGACAGGTTTACTTGAAATAATGTTGAGGTAATCCCAGTTTGAAGGGTCCAGCCTTATTGGTCTTTTTGTCTAAATTTCGAGAAAGTAACAAATTCTTTGAAGTAAAAAATATTTACTTCTTTCATGTTCTTCTAAAGCAGTAATTGATCTTGATTCAATCATATATTATTTATATTCAAGAATGAACAGAATTTCATTATTTGTATAGCTCAGTTATACTTAACAATGAAGCAGATGGCAATGGGTCGAGAATGAGAAGTGGATTTTAACATTTTTATGGGAGGTTGTAATAACAAAAGGTCAACCTAGATAAATGTATATATGCATAAATATAAATAAATAAATATTCTTCTTCGTTTCCATTTCTCAATAATTAATATTGTAAACACTGCCCTCATTCGAAACAATTAATTTATATAAGGTTTTTCAAAGATTAATAATTATAATTAATTAACTTATTAATAAAAAAAAACAATTAATGTGATTGGTATTAAGACATTTAGTGCTGTTCCTAGTTATTAAATAGACCCTGGATGGGGGTTGGGCTGGGTATAGGAAGGATCACGTATGAGAGTTGGCTTAAGCAGAACGAGAGCAGTCAATAACATCGCCTCAAGCCACGCCTCTCTTGTATTTCCCTCTCTCATCTACACTAACCCCCCCCCCCCTTCTCCTACACCGCCCCCCCCCACCTCACATTTATTTTCTCTCTTTTCCCTCCATTTCCTCTTTTTAAACAATCTCTCTACTTATCAATGGCTCTTTTAATATTATTTTATTTTATTCATTTTATTATTAATTACGGAGAAATTTCTTGACTCGAAACCATTGCGTAAATGAAAGGAGTCGGTGACGCAGGGGCTGTGTAAACTAAGCAGATTTCCTACCTTCTAGTATGGGACAATTTTCATTCCATTTCTCCACATATTTCCTATTTCTATTAAAAATCCGATGAGTAGAAGTGATGGTTTACTGCGGGCAAGAGTACAAGAAAGTATTAATAACTAACTTATTATTTGTGTGGGATATATAAGAACAAACCGTACTCAGGGTAAGTTAAATAATAAAAACAATAATAAGTGAGCTCAATTATTCAAAAATGGACGAAGTAGACATATAATTAATATAAAACATTATAATAAATCCTTTTTATCTCGGAAGCATTCACCCTGAGAGACAGGAAAGGGGGCAAAGGAAACGATTTTAAAGAAAATAAGGAAAATTATTTTATTAAGTTAATTAATTATTTGTTTTTAGCAGTTTTTAAATTTGTTTAATTATTTTAAATGTGCATAGCTAAGTATGCTTATAAATAACGACATCCCCCTTTTTTCTGTGACTGTTTCTTTGTATTTTAATTTTAATTTATTTTCTTTTTTAGGTTAAGATTGTTAAGTTGGTTGCATGATTTTCATAGGTTTTTGTTTATGTCAACAATCATGGAAGATGAAGCTGTCGCTCTGAAAGTGCACTCTGTCAAAATAAACTTATTGTAGAGGAAAACAGGTCTACTCTGTACATCCAAAATAAGGAAAGTTCTCACTAATCGCTGGCCTGGATAAACTGCAGTAGTAAACTCAGACATTCAGCCGTGTAGTAGCTCCGAAAAAAGAATCAGTTTGTATAGTCCAGGGAAACAGATTCCCACAGAACGAGAGATGGTCCCAGCGACACAACCCAAACAAGATGGAACGCATGGACGAAAATGTCCATGGAAGAAGGAGTGTCTAATGGTTCCTAAATCTCAAAACTAGCCACGAATTCAAATTTCAAAATTAATTTAATTACGCATAACATGGAATCCATTTGACTACCTCTTACAAATAATTATCCTACACACAGATAATAATAAACGCATATTTAAATTAGAAAAAAAAATAAAGAACAACTTGAGCAATGAAAGAATGAATAGATCAACAATTATAGATCATGAATAGTTTAAAAAGATTGATCCTATAAGATTTTTTTAACTTTAGCGTAGAATAAAAAGGTTAAATACCGAGTATAGTATAGATTTATGCTTTTTTAAACGCTAATGATAATGTTTAAATGTTGATGTAGAATTGATATATGCAACACGAACAAATATTATTTCTATTATGTGAAATGGTTATTCATACTCTTACAGTTATAATTAGAGCATAACTATAAGATACCAGGATGAAATAGTGCTATATAACCAGTTTAGTATAAATGGAAACATAAGGGTCATATTCTGGCCTAATATTTCGGCAAGCCGAGCCAAGTGATTTAAAGCATTGATCCTGTTACATTTAATGGAGCTATACTAGTATGTTCGATTCCCTTTTGGTCAACTTGATTTATTTAGAGATGAATACAGTAAAAACATGATTAGTTGCACCTTAGTTAGAAAAGGATGGTGATCTGTTTAACCTTCCCCGGTTTTCAAAATTTTCGAAAAACTATATTTTTATTTTGTAATCACCCAACTGGCACACAACTAGAGGCACACCTTTTCTATCCAGCGTGGGACTAAGGATTCAATGAGTTGATTCTCACTCTCATCTTTATGTAGCTGCACCGATCACACATGTGATGTGTAACAATGTTTTGCAGATATATTATATTAGCTTCCTTTAGTAAATCTTTAACCAGAATCACCCAAACACAAATAAGACATTTTCTTTACTTAGCCAAAAGAGTTGAGTAACTGTTTCTTCAGTATGACAAAAAGAAGAATTGTAAGAGTGTTCTTCACAAGAGAGAACGACAAACTGACAGAACCTGTAAGTTCCAATCCACTGGTCATTATCAATATCAGGCTCCAGTTTCTCAAAATAAACTGTCGTACTTTATTTCTTGAAGCTGAAAATCATTTTTGTCACCTCAAAATCTTCGACTTGCTGATATTTTTTGAAGCGTTGAGATGAGAAATTCATTGATAAATTAGAATGAACGAGTGAGTACCAACTCATACATTTAAGACGATAAACAACTAATTTTGGGAGAATAATTGTTGTACATATTGCTAGGAACCAAAACGTCCGTCACGCAGGGGCTGCGTAAACTAAGCAGATTTCCATCGTCAAGTTAAGTAAAAGATATATACATACTGATATCACAACACCACCGTGTATAAATACAAACGGAAATAAGAAATGTTTCGGCCAATTTCAATAACCTGCCTACAGGAAACGTTAGGTTAGAAATGTAAACAAACAGGTCTGCCCGCCTCACACCGGAAAGAAAAACATTACTGAAATATATCAGAATATAACATATTAATTTCATTGAGAACTATTTACTATATCTAGTACTGTAATTAATGAGTCAGAATAATTTTTATCCCAATCAATCAAATTTTAGTAGTCCAAACCCTCAAGACGGGGGGGGGGGAGGTCATCAGGACATATATGCATGTATCTCGTATAATAAAGGTCTCTTGAATACAATTTCTGGTATTTAAACTTCCAAAAATGTGATTTATTATTTAGCAGAGTATTGTTTATGTAACATGAGTAGAAGTGGCGGTTTGCTGATAGCTGAAAAATGAAAAATGCAAATATCTCGGTTAATATTCAAGATAATGAACAAATGTATATGACAATATTTATAGTACATTTAAGTTGCAATAAGATTGATTTTATACAATTTTTCGATCCGACGCATAATAACGGAGATATTTCGATTTTTCGAAAATCCTCCCCTCTAAACCCCCCCCCTCCCCTTGGCCCGATTTCAGCCCTTTAATGAACTTGGTCTTTCTTTTTACATAAAACGACTGAATATCCAGTTTGGTAACGATTAAGCAATAATTGCGACCGCTAGAGCGGTAACAGACAAATATATATATATATATATATATATATATATATATATATATATATATATATATATATATATACAGTTTTGAACGGACCTCATTTTCGTCATCTCCTGGGTAAGATCGATGGACATTTGAAGAAAAATTTCGAAAATCGCGTCATGAGTACAACCTCAATAGCTGATTTCTCTCAAGGGAAATCTGCTGAAAGTTAGTTTTTAAATACGTACCTATCAAACTAATCACCAACTTAGAGAAATATTGTACCCGTATATTATAAGCATACTCCTCAATTAATATGAATGGTTATTTCGAGTGAGAACTCAGAAGTCTCTGGAAAAAATACTAAGTGTGAGGTCGTCTTAGATGAAGATTCAAGCAATTACTTCCAACTATCTTTAAAAAAATGGAAACGGGTAAAAATGGTGGGAGAAATGAGATATTAAAAATATTGAACGTGGCTAGAAGTGTCGAGACGCATGAAACAGGAAGTAATTCATCTGGAGCTACATAACCACAATGATCAAATACTCTTATTGTCTAGACAAGAAAATGAGATGTTCAAACTATCAGAGCTCTAGATTCAAGAACAAATAGAAAGAAAAAAGGGCGAAGAATTGATCACAAATGAGGAGGGATATCAAGGCGCAGTAAATTGGAAAAAGCGGTGAAATGTGGATGGAGCCAAAAAGATTCAGGATCCTAAGAATTTTCACATCCTCAATGAAATTCGAGCATAAAATGTCACAAAATGATGATATTACCTCCGATTGGACACAGTATGAGAAAAACTGCTATATATTGAGGTCATTCTAACGTTCACATATTCCTCAATTGATTGAATTGCCTAGGCTAATAGACATATTAGTCTCCGAACAAAAAGCTATTGTTTCTGAGATCAGAAGGTTTTGAAAGTCTTGGACCTACAGAAGACCAAGTGCCTAGGGCGCACGCTTAAGTTATATACTAATTCATTTGCGATTTCTCCAATTATTTAGCAGCATTTAAAATCGTTTCAATTGAATAAGGAATACATCTGACATCGGTTTTGATAGTGTGATTCGGCCGAAAGTTAGTTCGGCTATTTCCACAACTGTTCGCCTCGTGAAATTTTTTAGGTTAAGATTGTTAAGTTGGTTGCATGATTTTCATAGGTTTTTGTTTATGTCAACAATCATGGAAGATGAAGCTGTCGCTCTGAAAGTGCACTCTGTCAAAATAAACTTATTGTAGAGGAAAACAGGTCTACTCTGTACATCCAAAATAAGGAAAGTTCTCACCAATCGCTGGCCTGGATAAACTGCAGTAGTAAACACAGACTATTCAGCCGTGTAGTAGCTCCGAAAAAAGAATCAGTTTGTATAGTCCAGGGAAACGGATTCCCACAGAACGAGAGATGGTCCCAGCGACACAACCCAAACAAGATGGAACGCATGGACGAAAATGTCCATGGAAGAAGGAGTGTCTAATGGTTCCTAAATCTCAAAACTAGCCACGAATTCAAATTTCAAAATTAATTTAATTACGCATAACATGGAATCCATTTGACTACCTCTTACAAATAATTATCCTACACACAGATAATAATAAACGCATATTTAAATTAGAAAAAAAATAACGATCAACTTGAGCAATGAAAGAATGAATAGATCAACAATTATAGATCATGAATAGTTTAAAAAGATTGATCCTATAAGATTTTTTTAACTTTAGCGTAGAATAAAAATGTTAAATACCGAGTATAGTATAGATTTATGCTTTTTTAAACGCTAATGATAATGTTTAAATGTTGATGTAGAATTGATATATGCAACACGAACAAATATTATTTCTATTATGTGAAATGGTTATTCATACTCTTACAGTTATAATTAGAGCATAACTATAAGATACCAGGATGAAATAGTGCTATATAACCAGTTTAGTATAAATGGAAACATAAGGGTCATATTCTGGCCTAATATTTCGGCAAGCCGAGCCAAGTGATTTAAAGCATTGATCCTGTTACATTTAATGGAGCTATACTAGTATGTTCGATTCCCTTTTGGTCAACTTGATTTATTTAGTGATAAATAAAGTAAAAACATGATTCGTTGCACCTTAGTTAGAAAAGGATGGTGATCTGTTTAACCTTCCCCGGATTTCAAAATTTTCGAAAAACTATATTTTTATTTTGTAATCACCCAACTGGCACACAACTAGAGGCACACCTTTTCTATCCAGTGTGGGACTAAGGATTTCATTCAATGAGTTGATTCTCACTCTCATCTTTATGTAGCTGCACCGATCACATATGTGATGTGTAACAATGTTTTGCAGATATATTATATTAGCTTCCTTTAGTAAATCTTTAACCAGATTCACCCAAACACAAATAAGACATTTTCTTTACTTAGCCAAAAGAGTTGAGTAATTGTTTCTACAATATAACAAAAAGAAGAATTGTAAGAGTGTTCTTCACAAGAGAGAACGACAAACTGACAGAACCTGTAAGTTCCAATCCACTGGTCATTATCAATATCAGGCTCCAGTTTCTCAAAATAAACTGTCGTACTTTATTTCTTGAAGCTGAAAATCATTTTTGTCACCTCAAAATCTTCGACTTGCTGATATTTTTTGAAGCGTTGAGATGAGAAATTCATTGATAAATTAGAATGAACGAGTGAGTACCAACTCATACATTTAAGACGATAAACAACTAATTTTGGGAGAATAATTGTTGTACATATTGCTAGGAACCAAAAAGTCCGTCACGCAGGGGCTGCGTAAACTAAGCAGATTTCCATCGTCAAGTTAAGTAAAAGATATATACATACTGATATCACAACACCACCGTGTATAAATACAAACGGAAATAAGAAATGTTTCGGCCAATTTCAATAACCTGCCTACAGGAAACGTTAGGTTAGAAATGTAAACAAACAGGTCTGCCCGCCTCACACCGGAAAGAAAAACATTACTGAAATATATCAGAATATAACATATTAATTTCATTGAGAACTATTTACTATATCTAGTACTGTAATTAATGAGTCAGAATAATTTTTACCCCAATCAATCAAATTTTAGTAGTCCAAACCCTCAAGACGGGGGGAGGGGGAGGTCATCAGGACATATATGCATGTATCTCGTATAATAAAGGTCTCTTGAATACAATTTCTGGTATTTAAACTTCCAAAAATGTGATTTATTATTTAGCAGAGTATTGTTTGTGTAACATGAGTAGAAGTGGCGGTTTGCTGATAGCTGAAAAATGAAAAATGCAAATATCTCGGTTAATATTCAAGATAATGAACAAATGTATATGACAATATTTATAGTACATTTAAGTTGCAATAAGATTGATTTTATACAATTTTTCGATCCGACGAATAATAACGGAGATATTTCGATTTTTCGAAAATCCTCCCCTCTAACCCCCCCCCTCCCCTTGGCCCGATTTCACCCGGTAACGAACGTTGTATTTCTTTTTACATAAAACGACGGAATATCCAAGTTGGTCACGTTTAATCAATAATTTCGACCGCTAGAGCGGTAACAGACAAATATATATATATATATATATATTATATATATATATTATATATATATATATATATATATATATACAGTTGTGAACGGACCTCATTTTCGTCATCTCCTGGGTAAGATCGATGGACATTTGAAGAAAAATTTCGAAAATCGCGTCATGAGTACAACCTCAATAGCTGATTTCTCTCAAGGGAAATTTTCTCTCAAGCTGAAAGTTAGTTTTTAAATACGTACCTATCAAACTAATCACCAACTTAGAGAAATATTGTACCCGTATATTATAAGCATACTCCTCAATTAATATGAATGGTTATTTCGAGTGAGAACTCAGAAGTCTCTGGAAAAAATACTAAGTGTGAGGTCGTCTTAGATGAAGATTCAAGCAATTACTTCCAACTATCTTTAAAAAAATGGAAACGGGTAAAAATGGTGGGAGAAATGAGATATTAAAAATATTGAACGTGGCTAAAAGTTTCGAGACGCATGAGACAGGAAGTAATTCATCTGGAGCTACATAACCACAATGATCAAATACTCTTATTGTCTAGACAAGAAAATGAGATGTTCAAACTATCAGAGCTCTAGATTCAAGAACAAATAGAAAGAAAAAAGGGCGAAGAATTGATCACAAATGAGGAGGGATATCAAGGCGCAGTAAATTGGAAAAAGCGGTGAAATGTGGATGGAGCCAAAAAGATTCAGGATCCTAAGAATTTTCACATCCTCAATGAAATTCGAGCATAAAATGTCACAAAATGATGATATTACCTCCGATTGGACACAGTATGAGAAAAACTGCTATATATTGAGGTCATTCTAACGTTCACATATTCCTCAATTGATTGAATTGCCTAGGCTAATAGACATATTAGTCTCCGAACAAAAAGCTATTGTTTCTGAGATCAGAAGGTTTTGAAAGTCTTGGACCTACAGAATACCAAGTGCCTAGGGCGCACGCTTAAGTTATATACTAATTCATTTGCGATTTCTCCAATTATTTAGCAGCATTTAAAATCGTTTCAATTGAATAAGGAATACATCTGACATCGGTTTTGATAGTGTGATTCGGCCGAAAGTTAGTTCGGCTATTTCCACAACTGTTCGCCTCGTGAAATTCGTTTAGTGACTGGTGTATGCTTCGCCTTTGTGAGATATATGCAATTATTCGTTATAAATAACAGTACTAGATACGTAAATAGTTTGTAATAAAGTTAATATGTTATATTCAGATATATTTAAGTAATTTTGTTTCCTTCTGGTGAAGAATATGTACCTATTCTTATGTATTTATAGACATATATTGAATATAAACATATATTGAATATAGACCTATTCTGAACATATCTATCTGTTCAGATCTGAGTGGTTGGCAGACCTGTTTGTTTGCAAGATAGATTTCTCAATTCCGTTTGAATTTACTCACAGTAGTGTTAAGTGTTACCAGTATGCAGATTTCTCTATTGTAAAATATCACTCGGGAAATCTGCTTAGTTTGCACAGCCTCTGCGCGACGGATTTTATTTTACATTTTCCGTGTCAGCTTTATGACTGGCCGTGAGAGAGGTGGCCCGACCTTGCTTGTTCCTTCATTATAATGCGTTACTAAAATTCTTTTAATTACTGTCCCCAAACACATTACGGTTTTAGCTTATAAAATTCCATTCTTCTTATGGTTCATCGATTCAAGGGTGCCAAGTTTCTTTGACAAATCAAATCTAGAAATACATGGAAAATTAAAGTTTTTAGTACCACTGAAAGGTTATAACCAGTCATAAAAGTTTTGTAGTAGGCAATGTTATATTTGTCTTCTACTTTAATGATTATCTTCTTGTTACTGATTTCTGTAAAGACAATAGCTTTTAGCTTTTATATATTAAGCAGCTTTTTATCACATATTCCGCATTTCACATTCTTTCCAAACAATAAAAATAGGTTTTTCAGTAAGATAATAGGGTGATAGTATTATCAATAAATTTTAATGGCGTCCAAAGTTTACACTTCTATCGTGTGATCGTAGTATACGCAATATTTTCTGGCTAAATCCTTTGAGTTGTTAAGGTCATCCGGGTCCTTAATGCTAAATGTTTATGTAACGATTCCGAGGCATTTGTTATATAGTAATTTTACATTCCTCACATAACCTGTCATAATGCTAGCTAGCGCTTGTAAAAAAATTATCTTTAAAAAAATCAAACCACCTTCAAGTGAAAGCTCTGAAAGCATAAGCATTGCTAAATTTTATATTATCTAACGAATTGCTGGGAGCAATGGAAGAGAAACGAATCAAAAGTGATGATAATAATAATGATACAAAGGTATTTTCCTTTTTGTGATATGCAAATGAGTGACTCACATCCCGCCTCCATAGAGGCTCTCGTGGGAACAACTCTGATAATTCTTTTGGTCCAATGGTTCGTTCATAGCCGCCATAGGTTATAGGTCAATGATCAAGTCCCTATTAGAAAGCACTCTAGCTCGGATTTCTTAGGCAATTGGGTGGAGAAGAGGTGGAGGGGAATTTAAAAAAAAATAATTAAGAAAACATGAACCATTCAAATAAAAATATATTATCATAAGTTTCCATTTTTATTAGGTCTTACTGCCAGGGCCAGCCAACAAACGAACAGTATTTTTTTCAATTTGACTGACTCTTCCACTTGAAAAACCACAGCTTCTACTTATGTTTGAAAGCTAACCTGCTAATGCACATTTTATTATTGAGAGTATTTTTTCTTTGCCAATATAATTTATACTTAGAGTTACACGTTAAAAGTCTCCGACAATATCCAATGTTGTTTTCAAGTTTAAATTTTATCCTGATGAGTTGGTAAAAGCTCTCCCTCCACTCATTCCACAGTTTATATCCAAGCTTTGGTACAAGGGTATTATAAATTTCCCTCATTATGTGATCACAAAACTAAATTATAACTAAGAACGATGTTTTAAGAAAATACAAATTAGCAAAAAGGAACAAAAAAACACTTATACATCCGCATTACAATTTATTTAATCTAAAACGTTTTGCAGTGCAATGTGGGTTATTTCTTCGAATCTAAAAGTATATGATACTCATTGAAACTAACAATCCAAATGTGTAACACTTGTATATCATAGTTGTGTGAAATTACCATTCATAAATATTTAGTTTATGTTTTTCTTCTCAGTACAGCTATCGTTAGTCGTGACATGTATTGTTTATGAGGAAGTTAGTAGTCCTTTAATCCTTAAATATTATGATAGAATTCAGAGAAATTAGTATTAATAATAAACTTCAAAAGTTTAAATCAGATAATGATGGATAATTCTTAAATTTATTATTTTCTAATGATATGGTCCCTTTGTGCTTTACAGTTTCCTGTTATGGAATAATGTTTTCCTTTTTTTTTCATTATATTAACGAATTTATAGTTATGCCTAGCTCAATCGGTACAATATAATTTCATACATCACTTAACCAAATTTTCCATTAGGATTTATATCATTGAGATACTTCACTAATTAATTAATAACAAATCTATTATGTGTATAATTGATTTATTGCTAACATATATATTTTAAAACTCGAAAGCAGAAACAAATGGAAAGACTATTTTTATTTTTCAAAAACGAAAGCGAGAGAGAATTGAAGGCAACTCTTAAGATTATTCTCCTTTTTGCTTTTGGTAAGAAGGTAAAGATAACAGAAAACTAAAGGGAAGTAAACACAAAAGGTGGTTGGTAATTGGTTGGTCCGTTCATGTGAGCGCAGAGGAATACAAGACCAACCATAATATTTTCATTACCTTCCAGGGCTTTCTCTCTTCTAATTTCAAATTAAACCACATTTCATTTTATTTTACATGCCAAGAGCTTCTGTTGATTCAACATACCTTTCAAAAGCCCATTTATAATCCAAATAATGTAAAACATTGGGCGGTAAATACAAAAAGATGTTATAGAGTTTTTATCTAAAATCCGGTTTAAATCTATCTACATTACATAATATAATTTGATATAAAGAAAAAATAATTTCAACAGAAAGTTATATATATCTCGTATATACTCTCTAAAAACTAATTCATAAGTTTTGTGCGGTTGTATCAGATTAGTCTGTTACAATATTTAGACACATAGAAGGAAGCCACTGAAAGGTACGATGAGACCTCTTTCATATTCAAAACAGATATAATTAATTTCCCAGTACTTGAGTGCTCTTTGGATACTGTTTTCTGAACTACAATAAAATCTTTGAGCTACTGCTCTAGAAAAACCCAACATATTACGTATATAGGGCTGCCGCTGGCCGTGCGGATAAAGGAAATTAAATGTGGCTGCAGCTTCGCTCCAAGTCTCACTCAATTACTACTCGATCAACAATAGCAGCTTGCGCACTGAGTAGCCACCCAAATTACCCGATCTGAAAGAAATGGATTTTTTTTCAATGGGGGAGGGCCAAAGGAATAGGTCTCAGAGTATTGAAGAATTGAAAATAAAATCAGATAGGCGATTAATTCAATTTTCGAAGCGTAAATACGGTGTGAAAACGGATGTAAGATACCGATCCTTTGAAGTACATAAATGAGGAAGGACGCATTTTCAAGCATTTGTAAATACTAGCTGTAAGTATTGTAGTCAAAGAAAAACTCGTTTCTGTTTTTTAAATGAAGTTATGCAGCTATTTACGCTTGAAGGTGTTATTGTCTGTGAATTTGAAGAGTAAAGCAATGGAGCATTACGTGCTTTAGTTACTGAAAATATATGTTTTGCACCACTTACATACAGTAGACTCCCTCTCGTCCGGCCTCGGGTGGTCCGGCCGCCGGATGACCCGGCCGGCCTCTGACATGCATGTCACCCACCCTTCAGGACCCGACACGTAGCGGCCCGTCAACACATGCATCCTTTCCTCTCTCAGGTCAGTTGATCGGTGCTATCAGACGTGTTCGGTTAGGTTAGTACATACCTAAGATGAGTGAAAAACGCAAACATTCCTTTGTCTGTCGAATGTTTAATTTAGGTAAGAGTACGGTTAATGACTGGCGTCCTAAAAAAAACATTCGCTACATCTAAGGAAACTTCGGCCCCAGGATTTAAATGCAGTAAAGATAGAATCACCGTGGCTTTGTGTTCAAATGCCTCAGGATCCCACAAGTTGCCTCTCTTTGTTATTGGAAAATCGGCAAAGCCCAGAGCTTTTAAGAATTTAAATGTCTTCCCTTCCGGTGTACTACAAAGCACAAAAATCATCTTGGATGGACACAAATCTGTTCACGGAGTGGTTCAAAAGTGAATTTATTCCTCAATTAAAAACCATTTGGCAAGTTTGAAGTTGCTACCTAAAGCTCTACTATTGCTTGATAATGCACCTACCCATCCACATGATGTTGAATGTGAAGGGTTTGACATAAGACTGTTATTTTTACCACCTAACGTCACAAGTGTTACACAACCAATGGACCAAGGGGTCATCGAGTGTCTGAAGAGAAGGTACCGCAGAAAGCTTCTTTCAGAAATTCTTGATAGAATGTACAGTGAAAGCAACACAGATCTTATTCAAGCCTTAAAGTCCATAAATATTAAAGACGTCATCTACATGGTTGCTAAAGCTTACGATGAAATTCCTTCTACAACTTTTACAAAGTCTTGGAGAAAAGCATGGCCAAATGTGGAAGAAATTGTTGGAAATCGTAACAATAGAGACGACAACCCTAAACCAAATGAGCCTAACAACTTATCTTTCTTAAAAGATTTGAAATCCCTTCCTCACTCTGATGATCTCGAAGAAGAAGACGTTGTTGCGTGGATTGCAGGCGAAGATGAGGAACTTCAAAATGAAATCTTAGGTGATGAAGAGATCCTCCAGGCAGTAATTTGTCAAGAACGTGAAAGAGAGGAAGAAAAGGAGAAAGAAGAAGAGGAGGAAAAATTGAGCCACGCAGAAGGAAGAGCTGCACTGGAAATAGCTGCGAGGTACATCGAGCAGCAAACAGAGGCAACGGCCGTGGACATTATGTTTATTAAGAAATGGCGTGATTTAGCTTTTAAAAAAAACTTTATCCAAAAAAGTTCAGAAAAAAATTACTGATTTCATTTAAAGTTTCTTATTTACATATGTACATATTCTTGATTTCTTTTTTATATGATTTGTATGCTTCAAAAAATAAATGTTAATGTTACATACATATTTATTGTGCTTATTTGCCACCATCCTTGAATTTATCATAACCACGAAGATGATGAAACATATATATGTAGTATGTAAATATATGTATGTATGTACATATGTACTAGGACGAAAACATCTTGTTTTGGGCGAGTTGACGATAAGTCCGTTAGTCCGGCCATTCTGGATCCGGCCGAGAGTCCGGTCCCGAGGGAGCCGGACGAGAGGGAGTTTACTGTACATTTTGTGCGATTTGTTGTCCTCGGTCATATTTTTGTGGGATATTTTTAGGTGCACATACTTGAGACACTCAATTTACTAACGGATCACACATTTTGAATGCTATTTTTGAACGTCAGATAATGCAGGTTCAGGACAGTGTGAATCATTACAGAAAAGTCAATAGAGAGGTTCGTATTTTGAATTAAGAGCAATGTCTCTGGCCATTAAATTTTTGGTTTTTTTATAAAGAAAAGTACATATATGACATGGCATATTGTGTGTGTTGCATGAAGAAATAACATGTCTGGGTATGGACCTAAAAAATGTGGTTTGGTATTAGAAGTATTTACAGTTATTTAATTTCTGGTTAAAGCTTAGCGTCATGAAAATAAATGGAGGAAAGATTTCTTCCAAAATATGGTCACAGCGGTTTGGAAGTTTGTCAGGTGATTGGAAAAGTTTATATCTATACTTTATGAAATTGCTTTCTTACACTTTGTCACTAAAAACGGTAAATCAGAACCATTTTGAAGAATTACTTTCCGTAGTAATTGTTCACACTATATTCTTTGGTTATGTATATTTCTGTGGTATATTCTTTATTCATTTTCGTGGGAGTATGAGAATTTTACACACACAAACACAGATATACACACACACACACACACACACACACACACACACACACACATATATATATATATATATAGTTTCAGGCTTTGCTTCATGAGTACATCTCAAAAAGCAGAAGAAACCACCCATGAAGTACTTTAATTGTCATACGATTCTACACGTGTACTACATTTGGAGATAGATGGACAATCATTTCTGCAGATATTTACTGACTAAAATGTTTAGTCAAGATGGAGTTTCCTTCTTACTAATATTCTAAAAAGTACCTGAATAAGATCAGATATATTAGGGTACTTAATTAAAAGTACGCCACTTAATGGATGCATAAATATTTCTTACCTGTAGGAATGACTCACAGTTACGTTCATCTCATATTTTTTCTCTATCGTCCATAGTAAGATACCTAATTATAAAAAGTCCGTCACGCAGGGGCTGCGTAAACTAAGCAGATTTCCCACGTGAAGTTTAACAATAGAGAAATTTCACGAGAGCCGAGCAGTTAATGAAACGGCCGAACTAGCTTTTGGCGGGAAAGTCACTTTGACCGTTAGCCGCCTAGATTTAATAAACATGCAAATATCTCGGTTAATATTCAAGATAGAGAATAAATGTATATAACAATATTTATAGTAAATTTAATTTGCAATAAGATTGATTCTGTACAATTTTTCGATCCAACTTATAGTAACGGAGATATTTCGAATGTTCGAAAATCCTCCCCTCTAAACCCCCCCTCCCTCTGGTCCGATTTCAGCCGTTAACGAACTTATTCTTTCTTTTTACGTAAATCGACTAAATATCGAGTTTGGTAACGATCAAACAAAAATTGACCGCGAGAACGGTAACAGACAAATATATATATATATATATATATATATATATATATATATATATATATATATATATATACAGTTTTGAACGGACCTCATTTTCATCATCTACTAGGTAGGATCGATGTACATTTGAAGAAAAATTTCGAAAATTCCGTCATGAGTACAACCTCAATAGCTGATTTCCCTTAAGGAAAATCTGCTAAAATAATTTTAAATGGAAGATGCATATGAAAATGGCTCAAAATCACTTTTGGAATATTTGACTAGCCATTTTTGGTGAACGCTTTCATTTAGACCTCGGATTATTGCATATCTGTATACTGTAAACCATGACGTTCAGTTTCTTCATCACCTTAAAAGTGGGTTTCCAATTTAGGGGTTAATCCTTTCTTGTGTTGTGGGTTATATACTAGAACTATTTTTCTTTTGGTAAATCCCTCAGTATTTGCTGCTCGGTGATACCTGGCATTCGTCTTATCACTAGCCATTTTATTGCGGCTCATTCAGATCTTGTGTCTGAAGAGAGTTTCCATTGTCTTCATGGGGAATTCCGGGCTGACACCAAATTTCAAATCTGGCAAAAAATCTGTTCCAAATAGGATTTTTCCTGGATTACGTGTGGTGGAATCATGGACGGCTAATCCGGTCTCTGACGGGTATATGCTCATCCCAGTCATTTTGGTGTGTATGGACCACTTTTCTGATATTCCCATAGTACCCTAATGAATCTATCTTCCATCAGACAGGTATAGCTTTGTCGTTCTCGTCTTTATGATGACATATAAGTCACACGTCTCTTTGAATATCGCTTATACAAAATTTTGTCCCTGGTCAGAATGCAGTCCTATTGGAACCCCGTATCGGCACCCCCAATTATTTACAAACGCGTTATCCACCGTTTTCGACTCGTGGTTTGGCTATTCACTCGAAAAGGCCACCTGCGTTGTACTGCTAAAGTTTCCCACGAAGTCTCCTCGTTGGACTCAAAAATATCCTTGAGCCTCGTCTTCCGCTGCCTCACTCCAGTAGCTTGTTCGCGACTTTCTCATGCAAGCTGGAAGCTACTTGAGCAAAGTTTACCTCCACGCCAGGTCCTTCATTGCCAATATTTTTCCCTCATCAGTTGAGATTTAATCTGCTGTTATACGATGCCAAAATATTTGACGGCCATTTCAAACAAAAACCATTTCTTTACATTTAATCTTAGTTCCGCAGCTATTGTGCGCTTCAAAATAATTCATCCAGGCTATTGAGATGTTCATCAAAAGCCTTCTCCATAACGATTATTTCGAGATACACCAAACACGTCTTCCAATTGACCCCCTTTAGCACACGTTCAGCTGGGGCGTATAGAGCCCAAATGGCATCACCTTGGACTGCCATAAACCATCGCTCGCGCTAAAGGCAGTTTTCTCTTTGTCTTCATCTACTATCGCTACTTACCAGTAGTCGCTTTTCAAAACCATTTCGTTTCGGCCAACCTCGGTTTTATTTTGTATCTATGTATAAGAGTTTCTGTTTACAATCGGCCATTTTTTCCACCATAGCGGCAAAAAATGCATTTAATTCCAAATTGCTTCTTGTAGTAGGGGTACATTCTTCTTTATCCTCAAACTCTTATGTTAGGGTTATTTCCTGCTTTTGGTAGTTCCAATTTACCCATCTCCTTTTTGAGATGTACCTCTTTTAGCTCCTCAAACCTCATTTTAGTTTTTTTTTTTTATATTTTGCAATCCTACTTCTGACATCAGTTGTTGCTTATATCAAACAAATAATAATCATTTGATAGTTATCATCTAAGTCCATATCAAATGATAGCAATAAAATCTCCTGTAGACCAATAGATGCAAATGAGGGAAATTGATGGCTAAGACAGATAGTGTTCATTCATTTGTCTGTAAAAATCGACTTCTCTTAGATAAGTCCAATGCCGATATTATTTCGGGACTCCCCTGCAAACTTGATAAGAAAAAACTGACTCAACAATCTGTGAATCCTGGGGACATCACCTAGTATTTGATAAGTACTAAATTTTCCACATCTGCTTGTTAGTTAAATTTCTTCCCTAAAAAGATTGAATTGTAAACTCGTTTTGAGTTCCCTCTCCTTTCGTAATTATATTTTGAAATTACTCTGTAATTACCCACTCCGTTAGAGCCGAGGAAGCGACTCATTTACTATTTTTTTTTTTATTAATCTAAGCAACAATATTAGTCTGACTCTGGTTTGATTGAGGAGAATTCCTGTTTTTTTCCCACAGCATAAAAGGTAGAAGATGAACTATCAATTTTACTTCAGAAAATAAAATTTGTTTGTCTTCATAAAGAGTGCAATATTTCCAAAATTTCGACACTGCACAGTGCCCCTTCTTTTCTGAAAATCCTTAGGTAACGGGTAAAGGGAGGGTAGTGCCTGGATGTGAGATTATATCTGGAAGCTGCAAAGGAATATTGATTTAAAGCCTGGGACCCACATCCTTTCTCCCTATCCCAATCCCTAGGGGTCTTTCACACAACACTATCTTCCACCTTATTGCACCTTATCCCTCTTTTTTTAATAAAAAAAAATCTCATTATATTATTTTTCTTGATAAGGATAAAAATCGTATTACTTAGTAATCCGTATATATATATATATATATATATATATATATATATATATGTGTGTGTGTATAAAATCACACCTATTAATGCGATTATATTGGTGAATTCTCGCAGTTGCTGAATATAAGGTTAAAGCAACACTTAAAAATTATAGGCAATAATGATAAAACTGAATAAAACTGCTTTGACGTATCATTCTATATCAAAGAAAAACATCTTCAATTTTGAAAAAGTTCAAAGAATTAATAAAGAACGAATAATACTAAACGAAAAATAAAAGAGACAAAAAGACAGAAATTAAATACCTATATATTCTATAACATTTTATTTTAAATTAATCGATTTTAAATTATGACAGAAAATCGGGTTCAAGATTGGCGTGTAAATAATCTATTTTGTTGTCAGCTGACTTAACCTTCTCCGGAAACCTCAGTATGAACTACCTCCTCAGAGAGCACAGTCTCAACGAATGTAAGAGGGAGAAGAGCACTTCAGAAATGTATGTAGCAATCTATAATTAAATTTAATAAACATATCTTAGATGTAGGCACCTATTAATACAATATCTATCAAAAGAATTATTATGGGATTTGTTAATAAATGTTGTTAATTTTTATATTTGCTTTTGAAAAGGGATAGTTCCCGAAGGGGAGGCAAGTAAGTCATGTAGGCATGTAGGGCAGTTTCAATAAAGTTTGAACTGTTTTTTTATTAGTGACCCTTGCCATTTAATATGGAAAATATGTATTTATGTATGTGTATATATATATATATATATATATATATATATATATATATATATATCACATATAAATGAGATTATGCGACTAAAAACTACATTTTTTAAATAAGATCAATTATACAGCCAAGAACTTCCCAAAATTGAGTATTAAAAGAAAAATGACCATTAATAATTTATTTAACATCCGTTCATTTCATGTGAACGTTTCGGTTCAACTAATAGTCTTATTCAGACAACTAAATATAAATCATAAGAATTTTTGGAGTTACAAATTTCTTCTAATTTAATGGTGCTGCTGCACACTACAAAACTTAATAGACATCACAGCCAAGTATTATTTGTTACAACTGAAGTATTATTTTCAAATTCCAAAGTCTGTAAAACCTGGTGTTACAGATATCAGTTTATTTTTTAATTTTTTTAAACGTCGAGATCAGAATTGGCTCACAAATTACGGATGGTACAAAACAATTCATAGGCTAACAAATTTTTATTGTACATATGACGGACAGTATTTCTTAATACTCAGTGTTTAAGAAAACGTCTAAATTCATGAGATGTGTGTCTTTTATATTTGGTCAAAAGGAACAAAAAACACCATGTTTCATAAAAATCTTAATAGTTTGGTGTTTTTTTTTTGCGTGTAATGTAATCTCTTTTAATCATTGGCGTTTGATGGCATCGTTTTTTTTTTGTTTTTTTTATTAAACTTTTAAAAGGAAAAAAAGAAAACAGTGAATCTTCATATAAGATTTTGTTTTGCCATAATTTGTTTGTTTTTTTGGACTTTAGTGATACATTTATCAAAATGTCTAATAAAATCTTTATAATTTCCAAAACCCTTAGGCTATAAAAAGAATGAATTATTGAACTGTCATTTCGCTCATTCTTAATCAACGGCACTATCGAAATTAATTTCAATTATAGTTGACGTCAGGGAGAGTTTTTTTGTTGACCTAGTGTGCAAATGTTGTCTTACTAAAAGACTGACAATTGAAATATCGCATGTTGGATTGTACAACAGTTTAATTTACAACGTTCGTTTATTCTGTCAAGTGTCAAGATTCGTGAAAGGTCAGGTGAATAGCGGTTGCTGATTGGAGTTGTGAAATTAGAATAATAAATAGATATCAGCTGACGTTTTCCAGTTGGCTGTTCCATTTGATTGCAGTACCTCCGGGTAAATTATCATCTTATCTTTCGTCACTACTCGCATCATCATAGAGTTGGAAGGGCAGAAACACTGACACAAACCAAGGAAGTATAAAGCGAAATGAATAATTTCACTTGTTCTATTGAATATTTTTCAATTTTTGTGTAGGCTCTAAATTTTTAGCAAGAAAGTATTTGAATAATTATTTAGCTTTATATACATATAATTCTACTGTACGTGTGTATGTCACTGAACTCCTCCTAAACGGCTGGACAGATTTGAATGAATTTTTTTGTATGCGTTTGGGTGACGCCCTAGATGGTTTAGATTCACAAATCAGCCCGGCAGATGGAGTGGGGGTTGTAAGGGAGGCCTAAAATTCAAAATAGGGATATTTCGTTTCCCATTGGTTTTTCGGAAAATATGCACAGGATAAAAGTTGTTTGTTTTGTTATTTAGAGTAACTTTTGTTATTATTCACATTTGTTGTATAAAAAGTATAAACGAGATATACACTAAAAACTTAAAGTGGGAGCCAACAATTTTATTGGGCACTAACGATTATTGGGGACAGAAACGAACTTAACAAAACTATATATGTAAGTTAGCATTAATTCTTCCACGATTATAAGCTGTATTAAATTTTTTTGGTTTGAACGGGAGTGGGGGTTTTAAGGGAGGCCTCAATAAAAATTCGCGATACTTCATTTTCAATTTGTTGTTAGGCAAACTTGCACATAACAAAAGGTGTTTTTTGTGTTATTAAAAGTAGCTTTTGTTTTAATAATATTATTAAATTCGCGATACTTCATTTTCAATTTGTTGTTAGGCAAACTTGCACATAACAAAAGGTGTTTTTTGTGTTATTAAAAGTAGCTTTTGTTTTAATAATATTATTAAATTCGCGATACTTCATTTTCAATTTGTTGTTAGGCAAACTTGCACATAACAAAAGGTGTTTTTTGTGTTATTAAAAGTAGCTTTTGTTTTAATAATATTATTAAATTTAATATGTTAATCGCTTGAAATATCATGCAGGACAACGTCTGTCGGGTCCGCAAGTAGTTTATATAAATTGAATCAGTAAAAATTTTATATTGCAAATCTGGACAATTATTGCTAAACTTTTATAAGTACACATTTTATATTGCAAATCTAGACACTTATTCCTAAAATTTTATCAGTAAATATTTTATATTGCAATTCTCTAGCGGACTGTCTTTTAAAAAAGAAACAATAATAATATTAAATAAAATAAAAGGCTTTGACCGTTGGATCTATCCTAGAGGCAAACACCTAATTTTATTCTATTCCTAAAAGCTCAGAGGCAGTGTCGCGATTTTGGAAAAACCTTTTGAAATATTTCCATTACTTGTTTTTCGTACGGATTGCCTAGGTATATTAACTAAGAGACCGAGTTATCAATAAAAACAATTTATAATAAAATTTAGTACTAGCTGGAGAATACTGATAAAAAATTTATCAATTTCATTTTTCAATAAAAGTTGGTTCAAATACTTTTGCCACCTCTTATTGTATAATAAGAGTATGGCTATTAAAATTCCAAGGATTTCGATGAGCTTATCCTTGTATAAATGAGCAGTTTATCATAAATGAGTAACCACGAGAGATATTTTTACCTCGTTGTCCTGGACACGGAGGGTAAATTATTGCAGTAATTAGTTACATTACTTAAAGCCTCTTTAACGTAAATAAAAAAAAAATAAAAAACCGGTAATATCCTCTGCGCATTTCATTCCAGTTAAGAAACTGCATCTGGAGGAATGTTGGAGAAAAAGGATGAAAGTGAATCGTCTTTTTATTTTCTGTGTAAAATGATCCGCACTGATGCAACGCATCCCATGAGGTCATGCGTTCTTTTAATGCTCTCTTCAGACTTAAAGAAATAGTAAATATAAATAAGCACTCTCGAACAGATCAAGGATGAAACGAAAACACAGTTATGCGAATTTTATTGGTTGATTTTCTCCTTTGGACATATATCTACTACTCATTAAAGTAGCAGTAGTGTATTCATTTTTATGGGTATAAAATACATCTTCTCAATGAATATAAAATTTTTATTAGTAAAATTTGCTTAATGATTTTTCTCATTTCTACCTTGAGAAAATTCATCGTGTCGTTCTCCTTGTGAAGCGATTTGAAAGGCTGAAGAGCAAGACAGCGTTTAATAAGAAACTATATTTCAATATTGATATGGACAGATTGACTGAGTAATAGGTTGCGATGGGTGGAAAAATAATGTGGTGTAATTATTAATAAGATGAGCCCGAGGAAAAATGTCAAAAGCTACAGCAAATCAGTAGGGATAGTTTGGTATATGTTTAATATAGTTTGCTATATTTTTAACGTATATACTGTGTGTGTATATATATGTATATATATATATATATATATATGTATATATCTTTATATATATATATATATATATATATATATATATATATATATATGTGTATATAGTTCTACTGTACGTGTGTATGCCACTGAACTCCTCCTAAACGGCGGAACCGATTTGAATGAATTTTTTTTTAAGCTTTTGGGTGACGCCCTGGATGGTTTAGATTCACAAATCAGCCCGGCAGATGGAGTGGGGGTTGTAAGGGAGGCCTAAAATTCAAAATAGGGATATTTCGTTTCCCATTGGTTTTTCGGAAAATATACACAGGATAAAAGTTGTTTATTTTGTTATTTAGAGTAACTTTTGTTATTACTCACTTTTGTCGTATAACAAAGTATAAACGAGTTTTTACAAAAAATTAAAGTGGGAGCCAACAATTTTATTGGGCACTAACGATTTAACTGAACTTAACAAAACTCTATATGTAAATTAGCATTAATTCTTCCATGATTATAAGCTATATTAAATGTTTTAGGTTCGAATGGGAGGGGGGGGGGGTTAAGGGAGGCCTGAATAAAAAATTCGCAATTTTTCATTTTCTATTTGTTTTTAGGCAAACGTGCACATATCAAAAGTTGTTTTTTGTGTTATTAAAAGTAGCGTTTGTTTTAAAAAAATTTTCGTATAACAATGTGTGAAGCAAGTAATTTGCATAGAAATACTGATATCCTCAAAAATTCTTTCCAATATGAACATTATTGATTATAACGAATTTTTTTTAGAAAAATTGATGTAATTTCAAAATAAAGATTAATGAAATTATTATATTATTTGTTTTTCATTTCATACTTTGTTTAATATCCTAATCGATTGAAATATCATGCAGGACAACGTCTGTCGGGCCCGCTAGTATATATATATATATATATATATATATATATATATATATATATATATATATATATATATATAATGCTACATACTTTTAAGAAAAGATTCATTCATTTTCCCGGTTGCCTGTTCCAGGTTTGTCTCTCCTCTCTCACTACAAATTTTCGATGATTATCCCGCCAGCTTTATCAGGAAACTAGTTTTTTTATTCTGTTTAATTCGGGGAAACGAGTAACTCCTCCTCCGAAGAACCTCCCATACTAAGGAAGATTGAGGAATAGAAAATATTCATTCTTACTTACCGTAATACATGAAACTGTTAAATAACGAGCATGCCACCTTTTGAATATAAATTGTGATATCTAAATCCCACACATATTCACTTCTGACGTGCATCTCACATTTGTTCATTAGCCTCACGTAGTAGATAATAAACCTAGTGTTTAAGCTTCCAATAAGAAATTTCATGTTATATTGGCTTATAAATTAATTAAATGCGAGATGAGGAGGACTAGAGGTTTAAATTAGTATGAAAGTTGGAAATTATAGTGAAATTTGATTTAAAAAAAATTATAGTGAAACTATTTACAAAATAATATTTCAACATGTCAATTTTCAGGTTTTGGAAGGTAGAAGGATGCAGATCAGGATTGCAGAAAGTGACCTTAATACTTTACAATGATTTATTTCGACAGAGCCCTTTCATTGAAATCACTTCGTAGGCCCCTTCTTCGGGAGAACCAATCAGGAAAGACGGAGTGAGTAAAATTAATAAGCCATTGCGTAAAATTAAGACTTCTCTGTGATTCTGATTTTCAACAAAATTGATAATATACGATTTTTCATTACAATATGTAATAACCGAGTTACTCTGAATTTTTTATTTCACTCCAAAGCCAATGGTTATAACCTGCCATTAATAAATTTGATCTTCGCGATGCTTACATATCGCATGGATACATCGATGGATATATCGCATGGGATTAAATATGTTTATTTTTTGCTTGTTAGAACCTGATGATGCCTAGTTAATGCCAAAAGATCTTGTTTCCCAGCTGTGCAGGCACACATCCAGCCCTATAACAAATAATTATATTTTTAAAATTATCAACTTTTATTTTCTCCTAAAATATGAGGTATGTAAATTATAAAATATTTCAAATGGAATCTACGAATAAATCTAAGAGGTATTAGTTATAGTGACCATTTATTTATTATACCTTTACTTCCGGAATAGTAGAATATCTGGTGTAACTGTATTTCATATGGAGACATACATTTGTTTTTCTTTAATAAAGCTATCTTGTGCAAGCCATTTCTTTCTCCCTTGAAAATTATGAAGCGTGAAAATATCTCTACATCGATTCATTCCCCGCAATTCAAAAAAAAAAAAAAAAAAAAAAAAAAAACACAAATAAAACTTGAGTTTTATGCTCGCTATGAATTCCCCCAGATTTTTTTCCTCGTAAAAACTATGCCTCCACTGACATATGGGCTTTACGTCTTAATAGGTGCCATAAAGCCACGAAACATTTTATTTTCCACTTCAAAAGCCCAGTTGTCTTACTTAATCGTTTAAATTTTCATTCTACGCTAGTTTAAGATGTGTACAGCTATATTTAATATTCAAAAAATACTTTTCAACCCCTATATTGAATTTTGATACCATAATCACATTAAAAAATAACAATTAACAAATTTTCATGGCATTAGAGTTAATCAAGCATAAAACACATCCCAAAGTAAATTTATTTCATTCTCATTGTTTGTTTAGAAGAGCGAGCAAAAGGCTAACTCGGCTTTATTTTAAAAAAAAAAACACTTTAATAAAAGACAAAAAACTCAATAAACAATAAATTTCATATTTAGAAAATTACTGAATCAGTAGAAAACATAATCTAACTTATATATATTTTTTAATGTTCCAAAACTAGAAAAATATTTTATTTTTGTTTGATTTATTTTTATTTAGTTTCTTTAACTTTTTTTTTTAATTTCCTCTGTTACAATGGTAACTTACTCAATACCTAATGCTTCTATGTAAATAAAAATCTCATATCCAGCTTTAATTTTATGCCTTCTTAACATAGGTTTTTTTCTTTTTTTTTAACGGAAAAAGTAATGAATATAATCTGAAATGTTATCAGAGTGGCATTGCAACTGGTAAGAAATCTGCTTAGTTTACGCTGCATCTGCTTGATGGATTTATGTTTGTTATTATTCCTTTTTTTGAAACCAAGCCTATGGCAATCTCAATAGTAAAATGAAATTTGCTACTTCGTTCTAGTATACTCAATAATCTTAATGTATATATTTCTAAAATATTCTAAAGAGTAAATATTTTTAAAATTATATCTAGGTGTTCTGTCGATGTTGAATCGTACATGCCAGGTTTAGTGCTTGTTCTGACGAGCGTTCTAATAACTCCGTATAGGATTTAACTTAATATTTCATTCATTTTCCAAGTAGTTTTGGAATTGTAAAATATTTATTGTCTGTGTATCGTTCCATGTATTATTTATCAGCGCTTTTCTAATTAGGTTGGTAACACACAAGCAAATACATAAGTCGGTAAATTTTTTAATTATCCAACTTAAACGTATTTTAAGTCGACTCATGAATGGTGTGTTTTTTTTTTCTATTTTCAGTTACCTTAATTTATTTTTATTTAATATGTACAGAGATAACGCAACAATGAATATGCAACAGAAATTACTCACAACCCCTTACACACGTTTAATAAGTTAGGAATGTTAAAAGATTTATTCATTTGGATAAATGATCACGTTTCTATTGCTGATTAAAAGACTATTTTCATAAGCAATGATAAGCGTATTATCAAATCAAATCGGGACACACTCGCTGGATTGACGAGTGGAATATGGAAAATTCGGCTTTGTACTCCTTTCTCCGTATTAATGCTAATAATTAAATTGGATGATGTGTAATTTAATTTAAAATATATTGCTTTTTAAGAGCGGAGCGGCGTTAATTGGCGAATAACAGGAATTGTAATTTCATTAATTTTATCCAACTCATTTGTTTGCTCGGTCCATTTGGTTTATTGCTCTTTTTTCCACTCTTGGCAGTGCGTGCACGTTCTAAACAACATTTTTTGCAAGCTATAAATACTAGATTAACTAATTAAACATGCATTTGGATATCGGCTGAATTTGTTGTTTGTCAAATGGCGCCACTTTTTTTTTTTTGTTAAGGATATTAAAATACTGATATAAAAACAAGCATTTGTTTATCTCAATGGAATATAAATCCACCAATCTTCGAGAAACTTTGTGCTTACAGACATAGGGCGGTAAGAATACTCACGTTACGTCAAGCAATAATTCGGTCAAGTGATGCAAACGACTTAAATATAAGGAATCTCGGTTAACACTGATGCATAAAAGCACCTTAACTAATCCTTTTTTAAAATGGCTAAACATTATTGCCCAAGTTAACATGATTTTATAAACACAGAGAGGAGGAGTTAATTGAAATATTGATAAACGCTACTAACTTATTTTACAACCAAATACTTTTGTACCTTTTGTTCACGTAATTAAAAATACTGTTTATTCATTTAATTTCTAGGTAGTGATATATTTTATTCATTTCGATTCTGCAGTCTCTCTTTTGAATGGAAATTTATTGTTCAACGAGCATATTTGTAAATAACAAATACCACATGTTGCTCAAAAACAAAAAAAATATTCAACACCAATTTTTCAATGATAAATTGATTTAATATTTTATTAGTATATTAACTTTTAGCTGATGAATTACATAGAATAGTTATGAATTGAGAGAAACTCTGCATTTTCTTTATTATAATTTGTGGGGGGAAAAGTAAAGTATGTTTTTTTTTTTTTTTTTTTTTTTTTTTTTTTTTTTTTTTTTTTTTTTTTTTTTTTTTTTTTTATAAATTGGTACAGAACAAAAGGGATACAGCACTATCCAATTGAAAGGTGGTATCCGAAGACCAAATGATCTGTAGAATTTAAAACGATTGCAATGAGTGGTTAATTTCTGACTCTATAGAACTGAAATAGCCAAGCATTTAAAAAAAAAAAATTGTAATAAATAATTGAAGTTATTTGAAATTCACAGATTTAAAAAATACAGAATTTATTTATTCAGGTTTCAGCCATTAAATTTTTTAAACTACTTAGCAAAAAAAATAATACCAACAATTCATTATATTGTAATACATTTTTAATAAGGCAAATTTGAAGCATAAAATTGTTTCACAATATCTTATATGTTTCGAATAATAACAAAAGGATATTAATAAATAAATGGTTTGGTAGGATATTGTTGTTTGCAGCTATTAAAATGTTTGGCATTTGAAAAGGTCACCCCGTTCCACTAAAAGAGCCCCCCCCCACCTCTAGAAGTTTGAATGCCAAGTAGGAAGGATCCGAGTCAGGCTATGATTTATTTATTTATTTAGGTGTGTCGCAATTTAAGCGATTCACACAGTAAGGAACATCAGAAAGAATAAATTCATTTAATTACTAACATTAATTCTAAAGCTGATTTTGGCTAGTATTTGTGACCGTAATGAACGGGTCGTGAAATAAAATTATTTATTGAAATGTGTCACTGAAGAGTGAGAAACCTTTGTATTTTTTGGGACCCATTTTAAAATAAACGATTATACAATTACAACTGCGCCTTAACGGGATTGATGTTATCACACAACGAATTTGCATGTCTCACATAATAAAGGTCTCTTGAAAACAATATTTGGTTATAAGCTTAGGATACGCTGTCGACTGCTATGTCCATCCAATGAATTACCAAAATTTTGAGGGCAAATGGTTGCCGTCTTGGCTTCTTTGAAATTAACTTAAACCATTTATTAACGTCCACTTTTTGCAACAAAGGCTAATTGGGACGGGTTATCTACAGGTTATATCCCTTTTCTAGCCAGGGTGGGACTAAGGATTTTAATTAACGATTTCCGTAATTAAATAAATTCCTCTGCCCAGGCGGAAATCGAACTCGCCACTCTAGGTTTACCATGTGGGATTAAGGTCAACGCTATAACTCACATGTCTAACCTGAACCCCGTTTTGTCTTCTTTGAGAAAACGGATTACAACACGTCTATGAATATTTCTCACTTTTACTTCCACTTCATTTCAGGATAGCTGAATCTGTTTGTCGACAGACAGACCTCAAAGACGTAGGCACCATGATGACCCGTTAACAGGACAAAAGAATATAGTCTGCTGGAAAAAAAATTGATTCGTCTTCTTCCAAAATTCAAGCCCGGTTTCCTATATTAATAGAACGGTTTCTTATATTAAAAGAGTGAAGGAGTACACTATTCTTTGATGAGCACTGATACTACTAAGTGGGAATATTAGAAATTAATTAATGTTTTCAAGATTTAGTGAGTCCTTCCTCCAAAAGTTACAAGGACACCTTCTCAAAGTAGAGCCTGTTTCTACACAGATAAAGAATATTTAATTTTCTTTAATTCTGTCATAATTTATATCACATAGTTAATCAACTTTTAAATTGTTTTCGGTTATTAGTTTTTCATTATTCATTCTTCGAGAAAATCAATCAATGACTTTTCAATTTATAGTTCGGTAGTTATACACGAAACGATATTGACGAAAATGGTTGAGCTTTACTTCTTTGCACTTCTCCAGGCTATTCGATTTCCTTGAAATGATTCCTAGGAAGTCCAGTATTATTACTCGGGTCATATTGACTCTGTACGGATGATTTGGCTTATGGGTCATGGATAGCATGAAATTAAACAGTGAGATTAAATAACCCTAAAACACACACACACACACACACACACACACACACACACACACACACACATATATATATATATATATATATATATATATAATTGTGCTGATGTTTTCGACCTGGTTGTAATTATATAGGGTGTGTTATTCTTCTCGGAGTTTTGGTCAATGTTGGTGAAATAAATCTTAGTTTATGCCGATATTTCGAGAATCTTTATTTTCTCTTCTTCAGGCCTGTAAAATTGCATGTACTACTTTATAATATTGCACATTGTTGTAAAAGGGTGTTTTTTCTTTTTATTACTTACCAAGACTAAATAATCTGTAAACTATTATACATTCTTATTGCACTATGACTAGGGTTATAGTAACCTTCCTTGTTTTGTTTACATAGCAGGGTCACAGCCTTTTGTATGTTTTATATATTTATAGTATGGTGTCTGTGTTTGTTAAACTATGTTATAATTGTTGTACTGTAGTTATATTATTTTACAATAGTTATTGCTATGCACTATTACAATTATTTCTATGTTTTATTAAATCTATGTTATTGCCACTTACCACTATGTTATTGCAACTTATATTATTTTACAATAGTTATTGCTATGTACTATTACAATCATTGTCTTGTTATTTTAAATTATAATTATTGTTGTGTTGTGTTAAAGTTATTCCTGTGTTGCATCTATGTTGCTATTTTTATTCTTATATTTATAATGTTATAACAACCATTCCTGTATGTTATAGCAATCATTGTTATGCCTATATTAAAGCTATTCTTATGTAGCACTATTATTATTCTATTATGTATTATTATTGTATTATGTATCCACAGTATTATTATACTATTATGTTACAGTTATTAATGCTGAGTGTAGTTATATTTTTATTAGAGCCACCTTCTTGTTGTATTAGATCTATTAAGTTATAATGTTATAATATGTTACAGCTGTTATAGTGTTATATATATAATGTGGTGTTATGGGGTGCTCGAGTGTTATGTATGTGAATATATGTATGGGCATGAATGTTGTATAGTGTTGAGGTGTGTTTATGGTATTATGTACCATATACTGCAACATAATACCAATGTAATCATGTACCATATACTGCAACATAATACCAATGTAATCATGTACCATATACTGCAACATAATACCAATGTAATCATGTACCATATACTGCAACATAATACCAATGTAATCATGTACCATATACTGCAACATAATACCAATGTAATCATGTACCATATACTGCAACAATAATACCAATGTAATCATGTACCATATAATGCAACATAATACCAATGAAATCAAGTACCATATACTGCAACATAATACCAATGTAATCATGTACCATATACTGCAACATAATACCAATGTAATCATGTACCATATACTGCAACATAATACCAATGTAATCATGTACCATATACTGCAACATAATACCAATGTAATCATGTACCATATACTGCAACATAATACCAATGTAATCATGTACCATATACTGCAACATAGTACCAATGTAATCATGTACCATATACTGCAACATAATACCAATGTAATCATGTACCATATACTGCAACATAATACCAATGTAATCATGTACCATATACTGCAACATAATACCAATGTAATCATGTACCATATACTGCAACATAATACCATAAACACACCTCAACACTATACAATATTCATACCCATACATATATTCACATACATAACACTCGAGCACCCCATAACACCACATTATATATAATACCCATATCATTATTATTATAAATGTATTATAAATATATATATATATATATATATATATATATAAAACAATATAACAGCTGTAACATATTATAACATTAGAACTAACTAAAATAATATAAGTTGCAATAACATAGTGGTAAGTGGCAATAACATAGATTTAATAAAACATAGAAATAATTGTAATAGTGCATAGCAATAACTATTGTAAAATAATATAACTACAGTACAACAATTATAACATAGTTTAACAAACACAGACACCATACTATAAATATATAAAACATACAAAAGGCTGTGACCCTGCTATGTAAACAAAACAAGGAAGGTTACTATAACCCTAGTCATAGTGCAATAAGAATGTATAATAGTTTATAGATTATTTAGTCTTGGTAAGTAATAATAAGAAAAAACACCCTTTTACAATAATATGTAATAACAAAGTGCAATATTATAAAGTAGTACATGTAATTTTATAGCCCTGAAGAAGAGAAAATAAAGATTCTCGAAATATCGGAAAACTAAGATTTATTTCACCAACATTGACCAAAACTCCGAGAAGAATAACACACCCTATATATATATATATAAAATTGTAACCTCTGTCTGTACATTGATTTTTTTCGCGAAATTTCACGATAACTTTTCGTTTCACATGTCATAGACACCAAAACTGCATTTTGTTTCTTTCGTGTATGTTTGTTTGTTTGTTTGTTTGTTACCTTTTCACGCATAAACGGCTGAACCGAATTTTATGAAACTTGGTATGTATATTACTACTAGCCCAACTTAGACCTTAGGCTATATTATTATTCTCTAAGACAAAGAGGAGTGGGGGTTATAAGGGAGGCCTGAAATTAAAAATAGCAATATATCGTTTCCTATTGGTTTTTTGGCAAGTATGCACATAACAAAAGTTATTTATTTTGTTATTTAGAGTAACTTTTGTTATATACACTTTCGCCGTATACCGAAGTATAAATGAGTTATACGCTAAAAATTATAGCGGGAGTCAACAATTTTATTTGGCACAAAACACTCAACCGAACTATGTAAAACTCGGTATATCTATTAGCACTAACGCTTTCATTATAACAAGCCATACCAATATTTCTAGGGACGGGCAGGAGTGGGGGTTATAAGGGTAGCCAGAAATTAAAAATAGCGATATTTCGTTTCCTATTGGTCTTTCGGTAAATATGAACATAACAAAAGTTGTTTACTTTGTTATTTAGAGTAACATTTGTTATATACACTTTTTTCGTATACCGAATAATAAACGAGATATACGCTAAAATCTATAGCGGAAGTGAACAATTTTATTTGGGACAATAGACCCAACCGAAATGAATAAAACTCGGTATGTGTATTAGGACTAACGCTTTCATTATAACAAACCATATCAACATTTCTAGTCACGGGCAGGAGTGGGGGTTATAAGGAGTGCCTGAAATTAATAATAGCGGTATTTCGTTTCCTATATTGGTTTTTTTCGGCAAATCTGAACATTACCTTAAATAAGAACATTTCAATTGTATGAAGCATTTTAAAAACAAGTAGCTGTTTCATGAGGAGCAAAGTATATTACTCCCCCCCCCCCTTCCTCTGTCTTTCACTGGAACATTAATTAATCGGAAGTAAGTAATTTCATCTTTTAATGTGTTTAAAACATCAATTAATTCACAAAAAACGAAAGTATTTAAACATACATAATTAGAATTGAAAATAGAATCTGAATATAAGGTAATGTTAGCGGAATTGAGAGTTAGGCGTTAGTCATGTTCTGTTGGTTAACCTGGAGCGTCAGGGACGGGTGGGGAGACCTTCCTGTAATCTAGAACCTTTCTCACTTCCTCTTTCTTTCCTCAGTTGTTTTACACACTTTTTTCGTATACCGTATTATAAACGAGATATACGCTAAAACCTATAGCGGAAGTGAACAATTTTATTTGGGACAAAAGACCCAGCCGAAATAAATAAAACTCGGTATGTGTATTAGCACTAACTCTTTCCTTATAATAAGCCATACTAACATTTCTAGGGACGGGCAGGAGTGGGGGTTGTAAGGGAGGACTTAAATTAATAATGGTGATATTTCGTTTCACCACAATATTTTGTGCTTAATAACTGAGATCTATGCATAATGCACAGGAGACGGGAAATATGACAATTTGGAGGACAGTCAAGACTTACATAAAAAATTAATTTTATTATTAACAAATGCCAACAACGGGTGTTAATCCTAAATAGTGGGACGGGTAAAGGTGAAAATATTGTGCAAACAAAAGCCTTGCCAAAAGAATATCATCACCATTCAGCCTCAAATGAATTCCCGAGCGAAGCCGGGTATCTGAGCTAGTACTTAAAGTAACTCTATGTTTGCCATGCTTGCCATGTACTTAAATGTTATACGGCGAGTGCATGTTGCTGATAATAAGAGGCTCAGAATAAGATTATTAGGGGATGGATTTAATCTATAGAATAATTTTTATCATAAATTTTACCTTTAATCTGAAGGACTTGCAATCTGTGATGTACACACATATTACAAAACGGCTGTTGTGGAACGACGCATTGGCCTAGAGGTTATTTAATTATGTTTTTTTTCAAAGATTATTGCTATGGGAGTTATATTCATAATGCAATGTTTTTTTCGGTTTGCTGTTATAGTTCATGTGATTAATTAGTTTTAATTTTATTACCAGTATATTTGTTCTTATTTGGTATTATTTTTAGTCAATTATGTTTTTTTTTTCTCTTCTGTTTCTTATTTATTTTTTAATGGTTGTTATTATGTTCTGCCTGTTAGGTTAAGGCGTACACTCAGGTAGGAACTCCTTCTCTGTGCTAACACCGTTTTTATAATGTCCTTTGTTTCAAGGGATTAGAGGCCCTATATTATTTGTGTTTTGAGAATTATTGTAGTATAAAGGAAGTGCAATAATTGTTATTTCGACGATAGTACTTTTCTGTTACGTTTTGCGTTCAAAACCTAAATGCACAAGCAAAATTCCACTGTGAGCGGTTGCCAGAGAAGTATGATCCGGCTCATCGCCGTTGTTTCAGCGCCCGTGTGTCTCGATTCAGTGTTTTCGGATGGACCTTCTCTCCTACGCCATTGGAATCCATTGCCCTGTATTTTTTTATAATGTGCTAAGACCAATTATCCAGTTCTTACCAACAGTTAAGACGGTGATTGCTATGTTCCCTTATTCCATTAGATCTCGTCCTTCAACGCCCTCTTCAGTGCCTTTTCTCTCAGGGTAAATGCTTCTGGGGCAAAACTGATTTATTGAAATATTTTGTTTATTATATATGTATTTTCACCTAATCCATTTTTCGCTAATCTGAACACACCAGAGTCTAACTGTTTTATTTTAGAAAATCTCCCTTAAGGGAAATCAACAATTAAAATCGTACCATGACGCAAATTTTCCAAACTTTCCTCAAATGTCCATCGATCCTGCCCAGAAGATGACGAAAATAAGGTCCGTTCACAACTGAATAATATATATATATATATATATATATATATATATATATATATATATATATATATTACGTTTATTACAAAAAGAATAAACCGAGTTTTTTATATGAGTTCTTTTGGGTTGTAAATTAAACACCCAAGCTTTATCACTGCACAATTTATTTTAAAATGCACTAAAAACTCGGTAAATAATTCTTGTTATGTAAAAATGAAGATCAAGTTCGATAGCGGTTAAAAACAGACCAATAGGAGGGGGGGGGGTTTAAAGGGGGAATATTCCGAAAAGTGTTAATATATCCGTTATGATGCATTGGTAATCGTAAAGGTCTATAGAAACAATCTTATTGAAAATGTAATTAACCAAGATATTTGCATTTTTCAGTTTTCTGCCCTCAGCAAACCCTCACTTCTTTTCATGTCACATAATCAATACTCTGTTATGTAATAAACCACTTTATTTGAAGCTCAAATACTAAATATTGTTTGCAAGAGGCCTTTATTATACAGGCATACATGAGATACATGCAAGTAGGTTGGTCGCCCCTCCCCCGTCTCTTCGTTTCAGTTCTCGGACTACTAAAATTTGAGTGATTGAGATAAAAATTAATTTGATTCATTATAAATTATAGTGCTAGATATAGTAAATAGTTTTCAATAAAATTTATATGTAATTACAATAATTATAACAGTAATTGTTTTTCTTTCAGGTGAAGAAGTTGGTTGGTTATTAAAACTAACTGAAATATTTCTCAATACCGCATGTATTTATTTACTTAATATTCATGGTGGTGTTAATGTTACCGCTATGTATCCATTGAAAAATTTCACGGGGGAAATCTTCTTCCTTTAAGCATACCCAACGTTACGGACTGTTTTATTTACAATTTTGTTTACCGCCAACGTGGGCTTGTTTTTATAACAGTATCCAAAAATTAATCTAGAAGGGGATTCAGTTTTGTAATTACGTCTGGTGTTACGGGGCAGAATATAATTTTTCCCTATAAAAAGTTCTTGAGCAAGAGGAGAATACATTTTTTTTTTATTTTCAATATTGGCAGATTTGTACATTGGACATGTTATCCACCCAACTACTTCCAGCGGTGCCAGCCACAAATTGTGTACTTTTCCTGTAGTATTTGAAAACGAAGCACATGCCATTTTACTCAATATATAATGTAATAAATAATCCCTGAATATTTATATATATCTGAGTACTACTGGTAGCCGGTGTGAGTATTAATTGAAGAGTTGGGTGTGATCAATGTACCACTGAGCCGCCCACAAACGGATTATTGGAGTTCCACTTATCTCGTGCAGCCCTTTCGCTTAAATTGAATTGTGTTTTTTCCAACTTTTTTCAATTAATTTCTACTCTTCGTTTCTCTTTTTAAAAAATGGAGGGGGTAAAAAACCTATCACAAAATATAGAATGAATCGGTACGTTGAAGTTGGGCGAAGGTAACTACCGAGGGAATCCCTTTATCCCTCTGGTTTTATTTATTTTGTTTTTAAATATTTATTTAACGGTTTTTTTTTTCAATACCATCTCGAAGTATGGGGTTATTTATATGAAATATACCGAATTCCATTCCGGTATGGGGAAAATTCCAACATTAATTAACTTTATTGTAATTGTTACTTCATTCCTGAAGAGTCAGTGTTCTCCTCATATTATGAGATGGAATTCCTGCCTCATATGTAATGTAATAATATATTTAAATAATTTGTAAACTTCGAACTTTACTCTGAAGTACTAAAATAACTTTTATTCTGGAGTCATATTAAATCATTTTCTTATGGCCGCCATAATCAATTTAATATCATTAATTCAAAAAATGAGTAAAACATTGGAGTTTAATGTTAACAATCCTTTTTGGCAATTTTTCGCTGCTAATTTCAATTTGGTGGGTCACAAAGCTCATTTTAACTTTTAAAATAACCTTTTCTACAAGGTATTTATTTATTGGCCGGCCTTCCTGTCTTGTAGTGCATATCTTCCAAACTAAAGTTCGTTATTTGCACCTCATCACTGGCAGGGTTGGTGGAAGGTCCTAGTGAAAGATGTTAGTTTAATTGCCTTTCTGTAGTAGAATTTCTCCTGATGAGATCTCATATGGACGCGTAACTAGTAGAGAAATATGTTACTTGATTCAAAATTCGAAAACTATCTACACCCTGTCCGGAATAGTTCATCTTCTTCTTCTTGCAAGTCAGTTGTTAATCGTGTAGAATAAAAACTGCAATTTGAAGTATATAATTCAGAACATAAGGATTACAAAGTGTGAGTTCCTTTCCTTTTAACACTAGTTGTACCCAGTGACCCGGAGAAAGGGAGTCCCATTGATAAGGAGCACAGTGTAGGGGGGTGGCGGAAGGAAGGGTGTGTTTACGAGAAGGTGAAGGGGCGGGAAGGCCTTGAATGAAATTCGCCGCCCTTGACCGTGGGTCAGCAGGGAGGCGGCCAAGGAGAGGGAGCGGTCAGGTGCCGCCTCCACTGAATGGGCCGTCGTTATCAATGGGTGTGTAGTACTAGGACCCTCGTCTCCTGTCAACCCCTAACCGCCCCCATACAACCCCCACCGGCTCCTCTCCTGTCGGCCCAAATCCCCAGCCTCTCGTGTCGTCTGCTTTTTTTCCCCCTTGGCCCCACACAATCCCTCTCCATTCAACAACTTGCGACACGCATCTTCAGTAAGCTTCCGCACTCAGCCAAAGAATATACACCTTTACCTCCTCATCAGCACTAATAACAGAGAAGTTACTAACAATATCTATGGCGTTTAATCAAAAGAGGTCTGATTAGTCGACTGAGTATAAGTTATATAAATAATGTATTTATTAAATCGAACAATAGAGAAATGATATCTGTCTCAACGAAATGACACATGAAGCTAAATATTTTTTTCCTATGCCAACAATAATTTCAAAGAAAATGCAGGGAAAGTTGGAACTGTCCAATTCTAATATGCCCATCCAAAAAAACAAACAAAAAAAAACAATTCAGTCTAGTTGATAACCATTATATCAGTAAAACTAATATTGCAACTAACTGCTCGCGTCATGCTAATTTACGTTTTCTTACTTCAGAGTTAACGATATGTATTCATATGATTATGTATGCATGTTCTGAGCCATTCACTTGTTATATTCGTGAAGAAAGAAATGGTGACCGAAGAAGTTTTAAGGAAATCATGTTAAGAACTTCTATTACCCGTCAGTTATATTGAAATCGTATTTAGATTAAGATAAATATTGGATTAAAAGAAGCACTAATATAAAGACGATTGAGTCACCATAGCACCAATAGAAAAATAAGATAAACTTCTGTTAAGAACTTTCTGCTAATACGAGGTAAGCTTTACCAGTAGTAATCAGGCTGCGTTAGCCCTCGTTGAAATGGTCGTGGTCTCCCGTGAAACATACTTATTATACTCTGAATAATCTGCATAACATACTTATAACGTCCTTTCTAAGAGATCCTCTTGTTAAACAAGAAATGCTTGAAACGGCGAATGGTCGAATATTAATTGACTTATATTTTAAAGCTTTGAAATATATATATATATATATATATATATATATATATATATATATATATATATATATATATATCCATGCGACTCATATAACGAGCGATTCTAATAGTTTAGCATTAATATAAAATATCTGTCTGGAAGTAATAATGCAAAGTAACCTTTAATACTAAAAATCAAAATTTATTATTTTTACTTCTCCAAAAAAAATCAATATTAACGATGATATTAGTATTGACTTCCGAGTCCAACCCCTCCTTAAAGCCAACAGAAGTAAAGAATAAAATTTAACATGTTGAAAAACATTCATTTCATTAGAACACATAAAAAACATTTCTCAGAAATATTACAACAATATTCCACAATATGACAAAAGCAAATTAATGTTTAACTACAGGAACTTCTCTTCGCCTGACTTCTTCAAACAACACATCTCCATAACTGTTGATATTGTTAGGTCGCACTCCGGCCTTTATGGCATTTTGTACTTTACATCTTCTCTATAATATGAATATATTGTCTAATATATTATTATATTATTATTTATTTATTAACGTCCACTTTTTGCAACTTTGGCTAATCGGGACGGGTTATCTACAGGTCACCACCCTTTTCTAGCCAGAGTGGGATTTCACATATAAATAATCCCACCCACCCGATAGTTTAAAATTCAAATTCTCATATAGACTATGTTGTGCATTGTTATTATTGGCCCAAAAATATAAATGTTCATAGGAATCTTCAGAGTGATTGAGTAACAAATGGGTGTACAGACAAACGTGGGGCGGACAGACAAGAGTTTCAATTAGCTGAAACGTGAAAAACCCTTATCCCGGCCAAATTTAAATAGAAAATCAGACAAACATTAGAGTGTTTTATATATATTACACACACACAAAATAGAAAATAAAATTGACCAATAAGAAAACAGAGATAAAGCAAGTGAATTTCTTCAATATAAATTTCTCATTTACTATTTAGGATACACTTCATTAGTGATAATCGATATATTTTTATTTCATAGTGTATTGGTATGAATCAGCTGACTTGACCCATAAAACTTTGTAAGCCATCCTCTGACTGGCCCGTCTAGAGGAAGGCACTGTGTAATGATGTAGCCTTTAGTTTAGTTAGCTCTTTGTATTATATTTTTTCCTGATGCGGCGTCATATGTACGTGAAACTCGTAGAGAAATAAAAAGGATTTTAAAAATTATTTTTCCTATAGGTAAATTATTTTTCCGCCATAGATGAGTTAAGGGTCAATTACAGTATATGGTTTATTGTAACACATGCGTGTGTATGTTTATGAGGGTGCTGGTGTGTCCATAGTGTAGGTAGGAGGAAGTATGGCAATTCTGTGTGAGAGCGACGAATATCCAGCTTTATTATTTTCATTTTGCGGTAATCCCCACTCTCGCCCTCCACTCAACTTCTATGGCTTCATAATTCCAGGACCGTATAGAGTATTGTTTTAATTTTGTTGACTCGTTTGCATTAATACTGATGTCCCTTTAAGTATAGATGCCTTCTGCTTATACTAGTAAGTAATTTGTGTAGTTTCCTGAAATATGGATCTCAAAGTGTTCGCTTGCCATAAGGCTTTTGTGATTTTACAAATGTTATAAGACCTTACCTTACTGAGTTTTCAATTATCCCTTAAATTTTTAAATATGAGTGTTATGACTAGGTGGTAGGATAGACTAGCCTAAAACGAATGAAAAAGTCCGTCACGCAGGGACAGCGTTAAATAAGCAGATTTTCCACGTGCGCCTCGTATTTGGATTTATCTCAAAACTTAAAAGTTCAATGAGAACAATATTTGGCATTTAAGCTTCAAATAAAGTGCTTCGTAACATAATAAAATATTGTTAATATCAGATGCGTAGGAGTGGGGATTTACACAAGACCGAAAACAAAAAAATGGAAATATCTCAGTTAATAATAAAAATCATGAAAAAATGTTAATAACAACATTTATAGAACATTACATTTTCAATAAGATTGGTTATATACAATTTTTCGATCCGATGCATGATAACGGAGATATTAAGAATTTATGAACTTCTCCCCCTCTAACCCCCCCCCCTCCGCCTGGCCCAATTTCAGCCGTTAACGAACTTGATCTTTCTTATTGTATAACACGATTATGTATCCAGTTTGGTAACGATAAGACAAAACTTGCGACCACTATAGCGGTTACAGACAAATATATATACAGTTTTGAACGGACCTTATTTTCGTCATCTCCTGGGTAGGATCGATGGACCTTTGAAGAAAAATTTAGAAAATCGCGTCATGAGTACGACCTCAATAGCTTATTTCCCTTAAGGGAAATCTGCTAAAAGTCCGACAGTTAGGGACTGGTCATTTAATTCGCCCCCTCCTAAACCTTTGCTTCCCCTTCTTGTCCGATTTCAGCTTTTAACGAACTTGGTAGAATACTTAGTAGTAAACGGGCTTAAATGTAAATTTTGATCACGATCAAACAAAACTTGCGAACATTAGAGTATTAATAGACATATATATATATATATATATATATATATATATATATATATATATATATATATATATTCTAACATTAACTTATCTCTCACTCTAACTTTATAAAGCAGAAGATGGCTCTCAGAGACGTGCCGATATCATAATACTTAATAAAAAAAGGCAAATCAGGACATATGCTAGATCCCTACAGTATGGTTTGAATCAGGAAAGTCTCAACCAATTAAAGTTTATCTAGATATAAATAAATGCCAACATTGCTGTAGGTATCTGAAAAAACAAATACGAAGTTTAAAAGTTTTGGATGAGTGTCCAGTGAACCAGTTTCAACGCCACGAACTACTGGAGATAACTCATTAAGGCCTCTCTTAGTTAATTGGAACTAGAATAAATCCATTTTTGCTTTAAAAAAATACTTTGAAGAGTAATGATCTCCAAAGAGTTCCAATGAAAAATGCCGTTATGGGAGGAGATATTCGCCACGTGAACTCTATTAGCCATAGATAAATCCTGGCCATACATAATGTGATGTTTAGAGGTAGACTTTAGACGACGTCCGAAATGGCTGTTAGAGGTTATTCGTGTAGCTATCTCGCTACAGTTCACAGCCCATTAGCCGCAGATATGATTTGCCTCAGATCGTTTGATCTTTACCTCAAGCCCAATGGTCCTGAAATGAGGCTAGAGATCTTCCCCTCCCCTCCACCGTCCTCTCTTTCGCTCTCTCTCTCTCTCTGTCTCGCTCTCGCTCTCTCTCTCGCTCTCTCTCAATCTCTCTCTCTCTCTCTCTCTCTCTCTCTCTCTCTCTCTCCTCTCTCTCCTGTTTATCACGATCTTTGAATCAGCTAACTGTCTTTCCTGTACAACATAAATATTCTATTAACTCTTTACATAGGTCTCAGGTTAGCCAAGTGTAGAATGGCATAGGCCTTAATACATTTCGATAATGTCGGTTCAGTTTCCGCATTGACGAAGGGACTTTATGAAGTGTTGTACTCAATAAATAAAATCCCAAGTTTCTCCCAGGTTAGAAAAGGGTGCCACCACGTCCAAATTAGCCGTAGTTGCATAAACAGAACGTTCCATTTGGGCAATTTCAAATTTAATTTCTTGACATAAAGATAACGACCAATATTTTTTACAAAGGGGTTTTTTTGGTGATTTAACTTTTTTTTTAGTTGGAAGACAACTCATTCGACAATAACGTCAGACTAGATATGTGTTCCTTTTATACACTGAATAAGCCTATCTACTAATTGAATATCTAATTATTTGAAATAAATGATATTCGTAGTGTTCTTAAGGACAAAAAAGATTTAGAATGTTTCATCAGAATGTGTCTCTTTATCAGCTATTGAGGTCGTACCCATGACTTGAGTTTTGAAAAATTTCCTAAAATGTCCATCAATCCTACCCAGGAGAAAACGAAAATGAGGGCCGTTCAAAATTATATATATATATATATATATATATATATATATATATATATATTTGTAAGTTAACGCTCTAGAGATCGAAATTTTTATTTGAGCGTTGACAATCTCCATATTTAATCGATTTATATTAAAAAAAAAGATCTCGTTCGTTAATGGCTGAAATCGGACAGGTGGGAGGATGAGTTTAGAGGGAGGAATTTTGAAAATTCGAAATATCTCCGTTACTATAAGTCGGATCGAAAACGTGTATAGAACCAATCTTATTGCAAATTAATTTACACCTAACCTATATCTTACCATTACAAAGAGATATCAATATAACAATTATAATACTCACACCCTAAAATGTAGAGTATTTGTCTATAATAAAATAAAAAGGCATCACTACTCAAAGTAATAGCAATTAAAGAGATGCAATAAACTCTCAATAAAAGAAGTAACAGACCGAACTAATTTAAGTATCTATTCAAATAAAATAAATTTGCTTATCACCAGGAAATCTGATGAAAAGCAGAATAAACTGGATATAAAACAATTTATCCCAGGCATCTGAACGAGGAAAGTTATAGCAATTTATTCTTCATACTGCCATTCAATGGAGAGTCAGTTGACGTAAGCGCGTGAACCAACTGTCATAACAATGACCCGCCATGTTATATGGCCACAGAAGGTTGTAAAGCGCATACACATCACGTCGTAGGATTATTGGACAAGAGAATGTGGGCTAGAAAACAAGTATAGTGCCACCGAGCATTCAAAGTCCTCCGTCACGCAGAAGCTGCGTAAAATAAAATAACCTTCCAGGTATAACGAGGCTTCAGTCCATTTTCGTAATGAAGAATAATGTAAATACTTGTACGAAGCAAAAACCTACGATTATAGGACAGATTGGCTGTATGAGATGTATTATTATCAAAGTTAGGCACATGAAATACATTAGAACTCACTTTTTAGCAGATTTCTCATCAATCAGCTATTGAGGTTGTACTCATGACTGGATTTTCGAAAGATTTCTACAAATATCCATCGATCCTAACTAGGAAAAGATGTTTAATCGTTACATGTAAAAGCAAGATCAAGTTCGTTAATGGCTGAAATCGGACCAGTGGTAGTGGAGGTTATAGGGGGGGGGGAGGATTTTCGAACATTCGAAATATCTCCGTTACTATACGTCGGATCGAATAATTGTAAGGAACGGATCTTATTGAAAATTAAATGTACTATAAATATTGTTATAATGTATTTATTCTCTTGAATATTAACAGATATATTTGCATTTTTTCCGCCTTCAGCAAACCCATCTTCTACTCTTGTCACATAAACAATACTCTGTGTGTACTAAACCACTTTATTCGAAACTTAAATACCAAATGCGTGAGTGAAGAGACATTTATTATGCCAGTTACATGCAAATATGTTCTGTTGACCTGTTGGCACACCAGTTTGTTTATAATTCTGACGCTTTCCGTTGGGAGGTTAAAATTTACTGAAAGATTTCTCATTACTAGTTGTATATATTCACTTAATAATCACGGTGGTGTTAGGTGTTACCAATATGTAAATTTATCTATTGTAAAACTTCACGAGGGAAACTGCTTAGATAACGCACCCCTTGGGGCGGGCTGACTCTTTTTATAAGTCTCCATTATTGAAAAGTATAAATTAAATGAAGAGCAATGGCAGGTTGTGGTAGTGGTTTAAGTTTTTTGAGGAGAGATGCTAAAAAGTAGATATTCCTAAACAAGACTAAAGATCTTGCATGATCTGTAAGTTAAAACTTTTTGGAAAGACAGAACAGAACATAGTAATGACCTGTTACCAACTTTTACTGACACATAGGTTGAGAATAGGTGGACACATGAGTAGGTTTAAAGATTGTACTTCGGCATGGCAGACCATTTCACAGGCCACTGTAGTGGCCTTCCTACCAACCTCTCATATTCAGCAGCTGTATTCCTATCACCCCTTACCCTCTATTCCCATTATTACCCTTCATTCCACACCCTATTTGTTGAACTATACATTTTTTGGGTGGTCTATGGGATCCATACTTCCAAAGACACTTGGCGAAATCCTCTTTAAAGAACAGATGATTCCAAGTAACCCGGAAATTTCTTGATCGACATTGCTTCTTGTAAGCTAATAATATATTTCTTTGACAGCTACCTTTCAGTCATAGAAGAAACTGAATTAGATATTTGTGAATTTGATTTCTACTTGTTCTCTTTTGCTATCCTCTAGGTACTTGTTAAAACTAAACAAAGTACACTAAACCAAGAGCAACAATTAATAAAGAGAGAAAACAAATGAAAATAACAATGGATCCTCCCGTTATACAAATGAGAGAATGTGTGAGCTTTTTTGACCTCAATGAATAAAAATTATAATGGATAAAAAGGAGACATGGTCTCATAAATTCCAGACAAATATAAAAATTAAAGTATCATCAAGGGAAACAAAAGAAGAATAACAATTTTTGATCTTTTTTCCAATATTAAAGAGATAACTTTTGCCAGAAAAAAAAAAGAAGAAGAGAGATTTCATGTACACAAAAAGAAAATAAATTTAAGAGAAAGAAAAAGTAATTTACGTCAGGAAGTTGGCCGCGGAGTCAACCCTACCCCCTCCCCTCCCAAGCTTTTCTTTAGGAACTAACAAAGAGAAATTTCAAGACACAAGCAGCCCTCCCCCTATCCAGTCTGAATATCATGCGTTACTAATTTAAGAAAGACTAGGGACTGGGAAAGGTTATACAACTGTTTCACTAAGGTTACATTATGAACCTTTCAAGGGGGGGGGATGGGTAGATTGAGGGTGGGGGTAAGGTTTTCAACGCCCTTTGATGTGACGTAAAGCTAACTCGATTCCCTTGGACTGATGATGAACGCTAAAGAATCCGAAATGGCTGCCTTCCAACATCAGCCCTTCCTTCTAACTCTGCATAATAGGCTTAGAGCCAGCTTATAATTGAAATGCATATTCATATGTAACTTATGAAACATTAATGAACTCGAGGGTGAGGTGCGCCTTCCAGCGACATTTTGTCCTCTATGTTTGAGTTATCGCTAATGGAGTGGATTTTTCCGAAAATAAACGAAGAAAAATTAACTTATTCTACATTAATTAAGTTCAGAGCCGGTAAGTGTCAATGATAACACGTAATTGGGGGGGGGGTGGATCGTTTGATAGGTATAAATTGTATAGATGGAAACGACAACCACATATATTTAATGATTACAATGATGATCTTATGAAATAGTTTAGTCAATAATTTGTACCTGAATTTGAAAAAAAAGTCCGTTTGAAAGGGGGTGCGTAAACTAAGCAGATTTCCTATATGAAGTTTAGCAATAGAGAAATCTGCATACTGGTAACACAACACCACCATAAAAATGCAAATATCTCGGTTAATATTCAAGATAGAGAATAAGTGTATATAACAATATTTATAGTAAATTTAATTTGCAAAAAGATTGGATCTATACAATTTTTAGATCCGATGCATAATAACGGAAATATTTCGAATTTTCGAAAATCCCCCTCTAAACCCCCCCCCCTCCCTCTGGAACGATTTCAGCCATTAACGAACTTGATCTGTCTTTTTACATACAACGGTTAAATATCGAGTTTCCTAACGATCAAACAAAAATTGCGACCGCTAGAGCGTTAACAGACAAATATATATATATATATATATATATATATATATATATATACAGTTTTGAACGGACCTCATTTTCGTCATCTCCTGGGTAGGATCGATGGACATTTGAAGAAATGTTTCGAAACTCGCGTCATGAGCACGACCTCAATAGCTGATTTCCCTTAAGGGAAACTGCTAAAAATGAGCAACTCCAGTTTATGTTTTCAGGAAGTGGCATGTTTGAAGTGAGTGTCAAGACATTACACTCTTATATACACATATATAAGCTCAACTCAAGCAACCCCAATTTTTATTTGGTGTGTAAAAATGTCTATATTTAAAAGTTCATGTACAGTTGGTGAAATTGAACCAAAAGCAGGGATCTAGAGAAGTAGTAAAAAGAGCTTAATATGTGGACTCAAAGTTATTTAACCAATATTCTTGATATAATCTGATATCACACAATTCTTTTATAGTTGTATAGAATCTGTTCGTACAGACAACTGTAATTTAATTAGTTTATTGAATAAAATCCTTAGTACCATACCACCCTTGCTCGAAGAGTGGTAATCTAACTCAATTGTCCGTAGTTATGTACAGTACAGATGTTAATAAATTACATTTACAATTCTTGTTCTTCTCTAACGCGATTACTATTGGGTTTATTTGTATGCATATAATTGTGGGCTATTGGAGGCTTAATTTGTGGATGACGCTTAAAATGGACGCCATTACCTCCAGTTGATAATTTTTATTAGGCATAGTACTTCCAGAGCCTACGCCTCAACATCAGTGCTCAGCTCTGTGCAGATTTCCCTACTGAATAGATCAGCTATTGAGGTTGAACTCATGAAGCAATTATCGAAAAGTTTCCTCAAATGTCCATCGATTAACTATTATACATATTAACCGAGGTATATGGATGTTTTAGTTGTCAGCTTTGAGTAAACCACACTCCTAGTCATGTCGTATTAATAATAATCTACATACCGTAAACGTTTTTAGCCTGTTTTTAAAAATTAATTCACAGATATAATTGATTGTTTTAGTGTTCGTGTTATTAGTTTATGTTTTTCAAAATTTTCTTATTGCTAGTTGTTTTAAGCAGTTTTTTCAAATTTGTTACAGTTTTTTTTTAAATGCGGTTAATTACGTTTATATATATATATATATATATATATATATATATATATATATATATAGATATATATATTTTAAAATGTTGAATAGCCATGTATGCTTTTAAGTATTGACTTCCTCCGTTCTTCTGTGATATTCAGTGGCCCTTACCTTGTATTTTAAGTATGCTTACTTTTGCTATTAATGTTATGATTGCTAATTTAAATACTGTTTGTTACATGTTCTCCAAAGGTTTTTGTTTATGCCAGCAGGCACTGAAGATGGAGCTGTTGCTCTGACATTGCACTCCGTAAAAGGGATTGTAGAGGAAGACAGGCCTAATGTGCACATCCAGATTAATTCGGTCCCCTACCTCCTAGCTTCCCTAGAAAAATAATAATAAGTTGTAATATCATGAACCACTTTATTCGAACCTTAAAACTGAATATTGTTTTTATTGAACTTTATATTTTGTGTGAAATATATGGCGAGAAGAGTCCAATAGTGTCATAACAGTATCTGGGAAATCTGCTTAATTCGCGTAGCCTCTGCGTGATGGATTTTTTAAATGGTCAGCTTGGGTCTTCCTTACTATTGCATACCCGAGACTAAGCTCCAGCAATGGTTGACACCTCAGGAGCTTTTGGTTCCTTGCTATACTCTCTGATGTAATAACCTCCTGTGTGAGCTAATATTCAAACCATATACGCCAGTCGGGCTGGAATAAGAAGATTGAAATTCTAAAACTAAGAAAGTTTCAATAGTTTTCAGAGGATTATGATAGGGCATTCAATCTCTCGATGCACTTTGCCCTTCCTCCTCCCCACCACTCTAGAACTGATCCCTTAACTTTACTTATTGCTATTTTTTTTTTTTGCTCTAGCTATTCTAGATTCTTATATATTCCAAAGAAAAAGGATTCTTTTAGACCTTTAGCATTCTGCAACTGCCGGGAAGTTAGTATATAGAACTAGAGTATATAGAGAAGTGAACCAATTCATTCCAATGCTTAACAGCTTCATTTGGCCGTTCACTTAATATTTTATTAGACTCCGCGGATAATTTTTTTTTTTTAGTTTGAAGTATAAAAGTAATTAATACTTCTACCAATATGTATTCTCTGCAATGCATTTTAGTCTTGCAATATAGTATTTCATGTTATAAAGCAATAATGAAGTCGTACTTATACTTGAGTTTCGTCTGGGAACCTTATTAAAAACAAAACAATTCCAATGAGATTAAATTGCAACCGAGTTGCAATTTGAAACCTCTTAGCAATATGTTTGCATCAGTTGATAACCCCGTAGAGCTCAGTACCAGAGAGTGAATTCCTTTTATTGAAGTAAGAAAATTATTAATTATTGGATTAAATAAATTACAGGTGGCATGTTCATTTATAACGGGGCTGAGTTAGTTGGAGCCACGGGTGGATATTTACTCTTTTTCCCCGTAGGATTTATGCAGGTGTAGTGGAAAGGTCATGTGTTAGTACCGCTCCCAGGCCGTGTCAGACTATCAGAAATTCTCCGCGATAATTGGGAGACATTAATCAGAGAATCATTAGTGCAAATTGTAAATTAAGGATAAATTATACCACATATTTATTTTTTTGCAGAAATATCTACGGAGCGTGGCGAATTCCACTATTCAGAGAAAATGCTTTTTCTTTTTAGAAACCTGTTTGAAATAGTGTATTCACTTGACCAGTAGTGGCTGTGGTAGCGAGCGGACAATCATACTTAGACTTAAGGTTTTACAGATTTCACTTAAGGGAAATCAGCTGTTGTGGTTGGGCTTAAGACTTGATCTTTAAAAACACTCCTCAAATGATATTATTATATAAATATGACCTATTAACATATAGTTGAAGAGTAACTTTGAAAAACAATTCTTGGAGACAACTTTATTCAAAAGCCATTTTTCCTGAATGTAAATTTATAACCATTATCAATATTCATCACTTCATTAACAATTACCAATGTTAATTACTTTATTGCCCTTGACACCTTAACTTTCCGTGAACAGGAGTGAGAGTTCAAAAAACAGGGTAGGTAAAATGTATCACAAAATGCCTGTTATGTCCAGATTAGGAATAATAACGGAGCTATTTTTTTCTTTTTTTAGTAGTCACCATGATAAAACTTTCTAGAATGGCTGAAGGCAAAACCATAGTCTGGTATGGCCACTATTAATTAAGTAAGAAACTAAAATCGCTTTGCTTTTTATTAAAAAGTGTTAATAAATACCTCCCAATTCTAATATATGTTGATTATTTCCATAGTTGGTTATCTTATAACATTTTGCATTGGCGTACACAAAATCCCATATTTTAATATTTAAAACTTAGATCACAGCATAAAAAGTCAAGAAAAAGCCGATACCATCAATTTTCCAATAAATAATAATTAAAATATCTCTGGAATATGCTGGACGGTAGAGGAACCAATTGACCATGATCAATAAAAAGGCCTCTACTATTGTTTTTAATTTTATGCAGAGTGCACTTTCAGAGTCAGCGCTCCATCGTCAGTGCCTGATTATACCAGTGTAGCCTGGATAGCAACCACCGGGCGACTACGGAGTCCTTTTTATCGATCCTGAATAATTAAAATGTTAATGCAATAATGATAACAATAACATGTGAAAATATAAAACAAACAAGTTGAAATATATAGCTTAATATTTTTACTATTAATTGATACAGTATTTAACAGACATTTTTACTCTCTGGGAATTCTTTACTGGTTAAGATATGCGGATTCATAACGTATTAAATCTGCCTGCAACGTTTTCGTTTTGTCTTTCACAATAATTCTCCGATGTCTCAACTGGCTTCATCAGGTGGCTGACGTAGCTCATGACTGTGTTGTGAGTCCAATATTGTGCAAAATCTTACAAAACGTCTAGATCCAGGCCGAATGTTAAACCTGTATATATTTATATTTTATTAAATAATTAATTTGATTTCAAAATATTCTAATTTTGTAATTATATCCTTAGTTTTAAATGTAACGCAATCAGCTAATAAAAATTCAATCTCTATAATATTGGATTTTTGTTCATTCCAAAAAATTAGTGGAAAATGAGATGAATTATTGTAATCTGTGCACAATAAAACCAGTAACTAACTCACTCGACCATTGTTTAACACGCCACAAGGCGATGGAAACGGAACGAGAGAGTATATAGCCGTCTGGCCTCAACTGCCTAATGCTGATATGGAATGAAAACTCCTACAGGTTTCAGCAGACCCTCAATACTCTGGTAACCCCCTCAGTAAATGAGACCATAATAATTTGACAATTATTGTCATCTATGACCGAAGGGGTTGAGAAGCCCCTTCTTTAATCAGAGATGAAAACCATCGTTAGACAGTCTTGCTTCACGTCACTCAACTGCTTCATGTTTGTCACTGAGTTGCCATAAGTCTTTAGCCACTACGTTGGGATTCATTCAATAGCCACTTATAGATTCGGGTTTAAAAACTCATACCCGAAGTAAAAGTTTTTTCAATTGCATTTATTAATGCTAAACGTTTTTGATTCCACAGAGCAGGCCTGCTCCCGCCAAAATGCTTAACCGCACTGAGCTTTGAAGATGGTGGTTTAAAACCGCCTAAAACGTTTAGTAACAACAAGTGTAACTGATGAAGCACAGAGTTTTCATTCACCCGAAATTCATACATTTACAATTTCAGCAGCGTTATTCATTGCAACAGGCGGGTTGAGTTGCTAATTTTCCGCATCTCTATGTAGGGATTTGAACCATTATAGCCTTTGTTACATTCTTTAATATAAATATATTCACCGTCTTCCAGGTTTCATTGTTACTAAGTAATTTATTAATCTCATTCATAAATGAGAATTAGAATATTCAATTAACAGGAAATCATTTATTGAATAATAAATAATGATTCAGAATAATATTAAATTAAGTTCTTATTAACATAAAAGCATTTATAGCATAAAGTATTTAAATAATTTCGTTTAAATTATTTATTATTGTTAATATTAATTAGGTCAATTAAATGCATCTCAGTTTTAATCTAAAAATAAACAAATTCGTTAAGTTGGGGACATTGCGCCAATATTTGCAAATAGTATTGTTACGTTTATTACAAAATCAGTAATAAACGTTGTTTATTAGAGTTCTTTTCGATTGCAAAATTAAACATACACAAGTTTGACAGTTTTTATCATTGCACAATTTATTTAACTTGGTTAATTATCCTTAACTTCTACTCACAGAATGCACTGATAGCTTCACGGAACAACACAGTTCTTCACAGAAATCACTTTGCCGCACTGCAACTAAAACGCACTGTTCACTAAAGCCGCACTGGACGCACTGTTGATCACTTGAAGAGGGCTGAGAACAAACTTAACTCGGACGAGCTCAGCCGCTTTTATAGACGAGCGAGGAATACCAAAGTGGAATGGTCTAGACTTTCTTGACCGTAAACGGCTATTGCCGAGGACGGGCTGGACCATCTGTCGGCTCCTTTGATCTACTTACTACTCCTTAAATATGTGATTAACTCTGTTTAATTTTTCATATACGTAGTTTTCGCAACAGTATATTTAAACCTTCATTCAAGACCGAATTATTATTATTATTTTCAACTTATTCACTATTACAACTGATCTGTGGGTTCCATTTTTTTAAATAATTTAAATAACACATCCTGTGCATGGAATAGTTAGATTAAAAAATATTCATTTCACTTTAATACAAACGGAAGTGTTTAGTTAAAGGTATAGAGGAAATGGAAAAGTTTCATGTATGTGTTATTCCATGTATTGTGTAGTCAGAGTTCAAACTATAAGTGATTGTGCCATGTCGTGTTGGGTTTCATATTTTGGTCAGCAATAAATTTAATAAATAAAGGAAAGAATTTTGGGAGCAAAACATGCCATCTTCCCTGGAGTCTAGTAGCACTACTTAATGCCCTAAGTCCATCTATGGTCTGTTGGTGCAAACGAAAATCTCTCCCAGGAAGCTCCTCTTTATTAAATACTTCCTCTGCTTTAGTTCATAAATAAATAATTGAAAAAAAAAAATATTTTGGTGTCACTGGACCCATAACACATTTAAAACACAAGTCAAGACCAAATTAATATAATTTAAACTTATTCACTATTAGACCAAGGATCTAAATGTTCCTTAAGTCCTTTTGATGTGTAAAGGGGTGAACCATGGACGTTTTTTCAAGGAAACCGGTATACTGAGAAAGGTCATTTTAATGCAAATTTTTGAAGACATGATAGGAGTAACAAAGATGGAGGAGTCTCCAAAGCTTTAAAAATAATGTACATTCAACTATTAATAAGGTCAGATTTCGGAATTTAGACAAGTATGTCGGAAGGCTTTACAAAATATTTTTGTACATCATACTAGGCAACTCTATAGAGAGCGCCTGGGTTGTGTAATTGGAAGATATTTTTTTTAAATTAAAGGTCCTAGTTTTTATTTTTTTTAATAGAAACAGTGCACGAGGATAATAATGCTAATCAATTATTTCAAAGTTTAATTTATATGTTGTAGAACAGAAATAGAAAGGCATTCTATCGTAGTTATACCCATAAGAAGATCTGTTCAATTATGCTTTAACCGTTTTCTTAGTTATTTAAGAAATGTTCGTCTACTAGAGTGATACAAGAAATGATTTCAAGTGGCCCGGAAGGAGAGGGTATAATTATACCTTTGCTAGGCACACGCTTTCGGGTAGTATCTTCAAGGAATTAGATAGGTCTGTGTGACTCCAAGCTTCGCCCATAATGGTTTCAGTACAAGATGAACGTTTGTCGTAACATTTTAATAGAAGACCGAACAGTGGAAGCCATTTGTAGGAAACAACGATTGGCTTAGTGCGCAACCAGAAATCGTCTCCCAAACACAATAAAGATTGAATAAACAGGAAAACAGCGAGACAACAATATTCCATTTTCAGTATTTTGATCCTTTAAAAGACCAATACCTCGGACTAAAATTATTTATCAAATTTAAAAAGAAATGCAGAAGATCTGTCTTAGATTTAAATATAAAAAAATAATCTTATTTGGAGTAGAACATCGACTATATATTATTAAATATATTTAAATATCATTGAGTAAACGATAGAAAATTCTATATTATGCTTAGACTAAAACGAATGCTAAGTTTGTGAAGGTTGTTGGAAGCCTAAATAAAGGGCTTTTACTGGGATGAAAGGGGCACAAATTGAAATAAGTTTGATTGCATTGCTCCATCGATCGAAGCTCCCCTCCCTGCTTCACCCCCTCGGGCATTCCCGCTCAAACGGCAAAACTCAACTCTAATAAACACTATTAAATCCTACTAAAGGTTCTTGCTCCTTTGTTGGATTGTGAATTACATTCCACAGCCGTTTCTCTGCAATTGCTCAGTTGAGAATTTCGTTTTGGATGACTATGAAAAATATGTTTTTGATAATAATTCTTGTATTTCTCATGGTTGGTAATGCTAAGGCGAAAATCCAAGCTAGACTTATGAATATTGTTATGGAAGCTCTGGCCACCCTTCAGCGTAAAGCCGCGCTTCTTACTATATTAACCTAGGAGAACTATGAGGTAGCGTTCGCAATACCTTAGTATCATAGACAGTACTAAAATGTTAAGAAACTACATTCAGTAAGTACTCTACAAGTAAAGAATGAGTAAATATTTAAATCCTACATACTCCCTTTGGATATCTCAATGGGAGATTATTACATTAGCTTGATCCATGAAAATAATACAATGAAGAGACTCAAAACAGCATGCTATGTTTTGATTTTGTATTCATGATGGGACTTTCAAAACATTTCTTCAAGTATCCGTCGATCCTACCTAGGAGTTAACGAAAATAAGGTCCGTTCAAAATTATACGCAGCTAACGCAGCCCCTACGTGACGGACTTTTCCCCTTACCCTTCTCCTTGAGACTAGTAAACAACAAATACATCAAGAAGAAAAAGCCCGTCGCGCAGGGGCTGCGTTAACTAAGCAGATTTTCCACGTGCGCCAAGTATTTGCATTTATCTCAAAACTTAAAAGTTCAATGAGAACAATATTTGGTATTTTAGCTTCAAATAAAGTTCTGCATGACGTAATAGAATATTGTTAATATGATATGAGTAGGAGTGGGGCTTTACTGAAGGCCGAAAACTAAAAAATGCAAATATCTCAGTTAATTATCAAGATACTGAAAAAAATGTACATGACAACATTTAAAGAGCATTACATTTGCAATTAGATTGTTTTTACAATATTTTTCGATCCGACGCATAATAACGGAGATATTAAGAATTTTCGAAATTCTCCCCTTCTAACCCGCCCCCCTACCCCCTCCCCCTGCTCCGATTTCAGCCGTTAATGAAATTGATCTTTTTTTTTTGTATAAGACGATTATATATCAAGTTTGGTAACGATAAGACAAAAATTGCGACCGCTAGACCGGTCACAGACATATTTAGTTAGATACTAGCTCAGATACCCGGCTTCGCCCGGGAATTCATTTGAGGCTGGATGGTGGTTGTATTTTTTTTTTTTGGCTAGGCTTTACTTTGCACAATATTTTGACATTTACCCAACCCAGTGTTTAGGGTTCAATCAATTTTAGCAGATTTCCCTTAAGAGAAATCAGCTATTGAGGTTGTACTCATTACGGAATTTTCGAAATTTTTCTTCAAATATCCATCGATCCTACCTAGTAGATGACGAAAATGAGGTCCGTTCAATACTGTATATATATATATATATATATATATATATATATATATATATATATATATATATATACTAGCTAAGGTACCCGGCGATGCCCGGGAAATCATTGCTGACTGACTAATGATTGTATTTTTATAGCAAGACTTCAATGTGTACAATTGCACTTCCCTCCACGATTTATTGTTTTTTCAAAACAGCCAATCCTAAAGTGTAACTTTCAGGGTTAATAGAATAGAAATTTTAGTTTTGAAGAATACATGAAAATGGGTTCCTAATTTATCCCTCACGACTTTTTGACTCAAGGTTTTTGAATAATTCAAACCATAATCATGGGTAACATTTATCACAATTAAATGTCATCTATAATGAACATATTTCCTGCCAAAAATCAAACCAAGCACATATAGTTTTAGCATAGTTTTATACATAAGATTATATTCGTATTAGTAAGCCTCAGTGGAAATCACTTCCCTTCGTGGCAGCATTCCACAGGAAATAACTAAACTCAATTACCTCCCGTCCATTTCCGCTCTCGCAGGAGCGTTATCATCGTTGTTTTCCTTAGAATATTGATTCAGAATATTATTTTAATAATTTATCTCCCTGATGGAACTAAATAATAGATCCCTAAACATAATTTCATTTATGTTCAAAAAGCTAGATGAGGGGAAGAGAGCCCCCCTGCAACCTAGTAATACTTTAAACATTCATATCGAGTATATATTAAATACCAGAAATGCTCTTATAGTTTATATTCTATTAGAAATAAATAAAAAAGTTATAGGGAAAATAAATAAATAAATGAGGAGGCGACGGAGATTTATAAGCTCACTAACCCGAATCATACTTGTAACTATCATATAAGACTAAAACATAACATCTTTTGTCATAATATCCATTTATTAAAAACACTTAAATAAGCAGTAATAAAATTAATGACTCCCGCAATGGATTTAGCGTATATGCCGTGTTAACTTCATTTACGGCAAAAGTGAATACAAAAAAAGATACTTTAAATAACAAAAGTAAACAACTTTTGCTATGTGCACGTTAGCCAAAAAAAAATAGAAAATGAAAATTGCGAATTTTTTTCTCAGGCCTGTCTTATAACCCCCACTCCCGTTTGAACCTAATCATTTTAATATAGCTTATAATCATGGAAGAAATAATGCTAATTCGCATACCAACTTTTGTTAAATTCGGTTCAATCGTTTGAGCTCAACAAAATTGTTGGCTCCGCTTTAGATTTTAACGCATATCTCGTTTATGTTATACAGCAAAAGTGAACATAACCAAAGTTACTTTAAAAAACAAAATAAACAACTTTTGTCATGTGCATATTTGCAGAAAAAACAGTAAAAAAAGAAATATTGCTATTTTTAATTTCAGGCCGCCCTTATAGCCCCCACTCCTGCCCGTCCCTAGAAATATTGGTATGGCTTATGATAATTAAGGCGTCAGAGATAATACACATACCGAGTTTTATTTAGTTCGGTGGACTCTTTTGTGCCAAATAATATTCTTGACGCCCGCTATAATTTTTAGCGTATAGTTCGGTATGCGAAAAAAGCGTATATAACAAAAGTTATTCTAAATAACAAAATAAACAACTTTTGTTATATGCATATTTGCCAAAAAACCAATAGGAAACGAAATATCGCTATTTTTAATTTTAGGCCTCCCTTATAACCCCCACTCCTGTTCATCTCAGAGAATATTAACATAGCCTAAAGTCTAAGCTGGGTTAGTAGTAATACACATACCAAGTTTCATAAAATTCGGTTCAGCCGTTTATGCGTGAAAAGGTAACAGACAAACAAACAAATAAACAAACAAACAAACAAACAAACAGACACCAAAGAAACAAATTGCAGTTATGGTGTCTATGACATGTGAAACGAAAAGTTATCGTGAAATTTCGCGAAAAAAATCAATGTACAGACAGAGGTTACAATTTTATATATATATATATATATATATATATATATATATATATATATATATATATATATATATATACTAGCTCAGATACCCGGCTTCGCTCGCGAATTCATTTGAGGCTGAATGTTGATGGTATTTTTTTGGCAAGGCTTTATTTTGCACAATATTTTGACATTTACCCGTCCCAGTGTTTAGGGTTAATACCCGTCGTTTCTGTGGATTTGTTAATAATAAAATTAATTTTTTATGTAAGACTTCACTGTCCTCCATATTGTCATATTTTCCGCTTCCTGTGCCCCAGATTTGAATTATTAAGGACTAAACATTAACATACATTTGAATTAATTTTTCCAGGTGAGGTATCTGGTAGTTCATATTGAAAAGAATTCTTGAGCAAATTTCTCTAAATAACAAAATAAACAACTTTTGTTATGTGCATATTTGCCGAAACTACAATAGGAAACGAAATATCAATATTTTTAATTTCAGGTCTCCCTTATAACCCCCACTCCTGCCTGTCCCTAGAAATAGTATGGCTTTTTATAAGGAAGGCGTTAGTGCTAATACACATACTGAGTGTTTTATTTAGTTCGGTTAAGTCTTTTGTGCCAAATAAAATTTTTCACTTCCGCTATAATTTTTAGCGTATATCTCGTTTATAATTCGGTATACGAAAAAAGTGTATATAACAAAAGTTACTCTAAATAGCAAAATAAACAACTTTTGTTAAATTCATATTTGCCGATAAACCAATAGGAAACGAAATATCGCTATTTTTAATTTCTGGCTTCCCCTAAAACCCCCACTCCTGCCCGTCCCTAGAAATGTTGGTATGGCTTCTTATAATGAAAGCGTTTGTGCTAATACACATACCGAGTTTTATTTATTTCGGTTGGGTCTTTTGTCCCAAATAATATTGTTGACTCCCGCTATAGTCATAAGCGTATAACTCAATTAAACTTTGGAATACGATGAAAGTGTTTGTGACAAAAGTTACTCTAAATAACAAAATAAACAACTTTTGTTATGTGCATATTTGCGAAAAAACCAATAGAAAACGAAATATCGCGATTTTTAATTTCTGGCCTCCCTTATAACCCCCACTCCTGTTCGTCTCAGAGAAAATTAATATAGCCTATCTCTCAAGTTGGACCAGACTGCTCACGGTGTGCCAATTTAATTTAAAATCGGTTAAGTAGTTTAGGAGTCCATCGCGGACAAACATCGTGACAGGAGATTTATATATATTAAGATATATATATATATATAAACACACACACACAGTTTTGAAGGGACCTCATTTTCGTCATCTCCTGGGTAGGATCGATGGACATTTGAAGAAAAATTTCGAAAATCGCGTCATGAGTACGACCTCAATAGCTGATTTCTCTTAAGGGAAATCTGCTAAAATTGATGTATCAAGGAATCCATAGTCAATAATTTTAACAGCTGTTCCTTCAGTCATATGGATTCAGTGAGAAGCTGTGAGGACCAAAGAGGTATAACATGCTTCGTTCCAGATCCTAGCATGCATATGAAGGGCATTATGAACCCTACTTCGGAAGGGAAGTTATCAAGCTCTCGAGTAGCAAGGTGAAATGACTGAGGATTTCGACCTTAATTAGGGACGTAGGTAGATAATTACTTGTCTGCCATAACTCATATACTATATTGTTGGTTAAGGTAATACAGGGATCAGCTGAGAAATAAATCGCTAATAATCGAAGTAATAACCAAAGTCCTGGAAGAAAGCCGTACATTTCCTGGAAATCAACTAGACTAGAGTATATATATCTTTCCCCTTAGCTTCAAATATATCAACCTCCTCAAGCTGACCTGCTTGAAGAAATCGATCACAATATAACTAACACCTTATGCGATCGTCTTTATACCTGGGATAAAGGAAAATCTCGCAAGGGAACTATTATGATACCTATCCTCATGCATAGGTGTGACTGATTGACACCCACTCTTGAAGGAAAAGTAGAAAATTTTGAACTCTTACATGGAACCCAGACGATTATAGGAGAGATATTATAAGAAACAAATCTTCTTAAGATATGAGATCTATGATGCTATAATTAGATTAATTTAGGCGGGGGTGTGGTGGCGTGATATTCGACCACGCGGCTGAACGAAGATGCGTTGAGACAAAGTAACATAGGTCTGGGCACACACAGAGTAATCAAGCTCTATCAATCACACGCACACACACACACACACACACCCACATTCATACACAGATATTTAATGGCTTCCAAAAATGAATACGGTGTGCTCGCAGAACAAACAACACTATAATGTCCTTACAATAATACCACTATAATGTTAAGGAAATAGAGTGATATTTCTAAAGTTACACAAAATAAAAATCTGACTGAAAAACTGCTATCCCCGATCAATTCAATGGTTTTTAGCAGAAAATTTAACATATCTCCGTTACTATTCGTCGGATCGAAAAATTGTATAGAACCAACCTTATTGCATGTTAAATGCACTATAATTGTAGTTATTTACATTTATTCTCTATCTTCAATATTAACCGAGATATTTGCATTTTTCAGTTTTAAGCCTTCAGCAAACCCCTACTTCTACTCATGTTACATTCGAAGTTTTAATACCAAATATTGTATTCAAGAAACCTTTATTATACGAGATAAATGCAAATATGTCCTGGTGACCCCCCCCCCCCGTCTTAAAATCTTGGACTACTAAAATTTGATTGGTTGAGATAACAATTATTTTGACTCATTATTAATTACAGTACTAGATATATATAGTAATTAGTTCTCAATAAAATTAATATGTTATATTCTGGTATATTTCAGTAATTGTTTTTCTTTCCGGTGTGAGACTGGCAATCTGTTTGTTTACATTTCAAACACTTCTCGTCGGCAGGTTATTGAAACTGACTGAACCATCTCTTATTTCCGTTTGGTTTTATTCACGGTAGATTTGTGTTACCAGTATGTAGATTTATCTATTACTAAACTTCACGAGGGAAATCTGCTTAGTTCACGCAGCCCCTGCTTGACGGACTTTTTCTAGTGATATTAAAAACATTAATATTCACTGGTTGTTTTGTCCATTCGTTCTATTCATACAAACTAAAACAATGCAAATTGTAGCGTGAGAAATTTCTTTGTGTGGTTTAATCTATTTTTTGTATGAATTAAATTAAATAATTAAGATTTTAACAAAAACCTTGACGCCATATGACATCTCAATACTTCTGGAGAAGAACTTATACGTCATAGGGGATATAGGTAAATCTCCCACGAGAGTTAGATGATAAAGAAACCACTAAAAAAAACACAAACATCCACTGGCAGACTGGACTAGAGAGATTCAGGCAAACGACCACAGCATTAGAAGAGTGTTGTAGGACTTTTTCTATTATTCCCATCATGGCTACAATCTTCGAGCCATTAGGTCGTTATTACACCTAATCTTTCACTTAGCCACTTTTTCATTCCTAACGGTCAAGACTTATGAAAAAGCTAAATTGAAAAAATAATAAAAATCCTTCTTCCACGGTTGCATTCTTTACTTCCATGGTCGTTTGTAAATTATGTCCATATTTTCCTTTTCTTTCTCCGTATGTTACAACTCATTCCCCCTGGATTATGATAATTCTAAAGTAATAATTTGTCATTATTACATTGAATAGCATTTATTTATTGTTCATTTTAAAAATACTCTGCGGAATTTTTAAGGCAAAAATCTCTCGAATATTGAACACATATCGTAAGAAAGTAGATGCACTAAGTATACTAATGAGATTGTCGTCGCAAAGGCGAAAATGTTTTATATACCATTCATAAATTAAAAAAAAATAAAATTATTATATTAAAATACTAATATTACTAAGTATGACATATCCCTTCTTTCACACTGGTTAGAAAAAGGGTGGTAACCTGTAGATTTCCCCATTCGATAAGCTTAGTAGTATAAATTGGAAATAGCATACTATTATTTATATAAGATTTGATAGTAGTTGTTAACATCTTTCAAAATAAAATTATAAATTACACTAACCAACCCACACAAACACACATGGTTATCCTTCTTAGCTACTTGGCAATTAGTGCAAAGTAAAACGCCAAGTAACCAAGGAGAATATAAAATGAGGTATCTCCAATAATAGATCTCTTAATACAACATCGGTACTTATCGATTATGGGAAGGCCACCCTTTCAAAGACGATTATTAAATTATAAGTAAAATAAAATCACTTTATTATTTAAAATAACACTACTAGAACTTATAAATGGCAAATATTTTATCTGTGAATTTACAGATAAAATATTTTCTGGTTCAAAACCTCTTGGCTATATGCTGTTATTGCTAAAGACTGTTCATACTTGACGAGGTTATCTTAGTCATCATTCTGATTCTTCTGTTATCAGAAAATGAGTGATCCTTTATTAACACCGCATTGTGATCGTTTATTATTGCTCCACTTGAACAACTACCTTGCCAGAGATTATATGGCCGACGACGGTCGGGGCGACCTCTTTAGTCGGTTACTCCGAGACTTCGTCCAGTTTTGGGCTAACTCTAATTAAAAGTTGAAGGGTGAGTGCTAGCAGAAACCCCACTAGCCAAAAAGACTGAAAAATGAGTTTGAGGTGCCATTATGTAGAGTACAGAATTACACACATACTGATAGGATAGAAATCGTCAAACACACCTCTCGTCGGACTATTTCCGGAGTTAAAAATACGGCGATTCGGCAAAAACCACACTAGTTAGGAACGCTTCGTCTAAGGACGTTCTACAACTGGCCGACTACCTGGAACATCCTGCAAGCAAGGAGTTTTACACAAGACTGTTTGCCAATTATTAAATAAAATGAACAAGTACCTCAATATGCCGAACACTATTTCTTCTACATGATCATGTTTTCTTTATGATATTTGACTTTTAGGTTTTTGTAGAATCCCATCAAAAACCCCATTAGTCCGGAACATTCTTCTTCCCCATTGAAAGAGGATATATTTGATCATCTGTAAATTAGTATAGATTGCATTACTGATCTCCAAGGAGTTCATTAAAAAAATACCAAACTTTTACTCCCTCATGGAATAAAGATAAACGGTTTTTTTTTTTTTTTCAATTTACCAAAAAAGTGTTTTTGACTAGTGGGGTATTTGCTAGCAACCCTTCAATTATAAGTTGCCATACATTTTGTAATTCCAATAAATTCTAAAAGTTTTATTTGAAATAATATTTTTTTTTTTTAAATTATGATTTAATAACCGTCTTTAGATGGGTTGCCTCCCGATAATCAATAAGTACGACTACATCATCCAAAGTATAACTACACCATCCAGGAAGAGGTATGACGGTACCTAAAAGAATAAATGCTTTTGGTCATCATGAAGGTGATGTCAGTCCGACCATAGATAGCCTTAATGTAGGTATAATCTTATTCCACAGGCATTGCATCTGCATTTCATCTACCTCACCTTTAATAGGATAGTCAACTCCCTCAACATTATTACATTATGTACATACAGACATACATATATCTACACATATATATATATATATATATATATATATATATATATATATATATATATATATATAAAATTGTAACCTCTGTCTGTACATTGATTTTTTTCGCGAAATTTCACGATAACTTTTCGTTTCACATGTCATAGACACCATAACTGCATTTTGTTTCTTTCGTGTCTGTTTGTTTATTTGTTTGTTACCTTTACACGCATAAACGGCTGAACCGAATTTTATGAAACTTGGTATGTATATTACGACTAACCCAACTTAGACTTTAGGCTATGTTAATATTCTCTGAGACGAACAGGAGTGGGGGTTATAAGGAAGGTCTGAAATTAAAAATAGCGATATTTCGTTTCCTATTGCATTTTTGGCAATAATGCACATAACAACAATTGATTATTTTGTTATTTAGAGTAACTTCTGTTATATACACTTTTGTCGTATACCTAAGTATAAATGAATTATACGTTAAAAACTACTGCGGAAGTCAACAATTTTATTCGGCACAAAGACTCAACCGTACTAAATAAAACTGTCGGTATGTGAATTAGCACTAACGCCTTCCTTATAAGCCATACTAACATTTCTAGGAACGGGCAGGAGTGAAGGTTGTAAGGGAGGCCTGAATTTACAAATTTTATTATTAACAAATCCACAGAAATGACGGGTATTAACCCTAAACACTGGGATTGGTAAATGTCAAAATATTGTGCAAAGGCTTGCCAAAAAAATACCATCACCATCCAGCCTCAAATGAATTCCCGGGCAAAGCCGGGTATCTGAGCTAGTATATATATATATATATATATATATATATACACACACACACACACACACACACACACACACACACACACACACACACACACACACACACACACACACAACACACACACACACACACACACACACACATACACACGTATTAAATATATACTCAGGGCTTCCCAGAGGACACCTTCTGTAGATTTCAGATTTTTGTAATAACGTAATGACACTTGGAAAGTTATAGAATTATGAAGTTTTCTCGTTTTAACATCTCGGCCCCCGTAATCTCTTCCAGTGCTCCTGGGTTTTTCAAATCAAATTATAAAACAATTTCACCTCAACGAAACACTCGACTCACAAGCTAAACGAAAACAAAATCACGTTTTCTCATAGATAACAGCAGTTATTTTAAGGAAAAGCATTGTATTGAGTAATACAAAATTTTTGAAACGAGGTTTGACTATTGCCGATATGAGTGTCCAGTTGGACATGGATAAATCTCTAGAATAACGGTATGAAACAAATAGTTTCTTATTCTGGCATTACCGACCTCGTACCCTCCAAAGACCTGAGTTATGAATTCACAGACGGAAAATTGTATTTTTTTTAATGGCCATTTTCACTGCACATTACTGTCTATATCAACGTTGCGAGAAATAAATTACAAATCCAATGAAAGTAGTACATTAAACAGAAAGAAAAGAAAAAAAAATCATAAAAAACAACTTCATATAATTGTGTAATAATGTTTATGGACTCGATTTCGTTCAACTTCAAACGTATTTTTAAGAGGACATTGTTTAAGATATCAATCAGAATAAATGTGTGTAATTAATTATTATGTTATATACAATGTTTTATTATAAAAGAATCTTGGTGCATGCAATTTTTTTAGCAGATTTCCCTTAATGAAGTTCAGTTATTGAGCATAGTTTACAAAGGCTTATTCGGTGGACATAATTAAATGATAGGACAAAAATATTTGTGGGCACACTAGCAATGAGTACCAAGCAAGCTTATAAGATTGGCAAAAATGATCTTGAAACCCCCTGTTTGTGTACAAAAGAAAGTGTATAATAATTTAAGGTCAACCTAAAATTAGCTGTTATTGACATGCTTAGGTGGATATGATTCAAAGCACCTTTTTTACACAATATTAACTGTGTCGTAACTAAGAAAAGACATTGAGGTGAATGCTTTTATTTTAATTATTTACTAAATATAAAATATAGTATTAGCAGATTTCCCTTAAGGGAAATCAGCTATTGAGGTTGTACTCATGACGCGATTTTCGAAATTTTTCTTCAAATGTCCATCGATCCTACCCAGGAGATGACGAAAATGAGGTCCGTTCAAAACTGTATATATATATATATATATACATTTGTCTGCTACCGCTCTAGCGGTCGCAATTATTGTTTAATCGTTACCAAACTCGATATTTAGTCGTTTTATGTAAAAAGAAAGATCAAGTTCGTTAATGGCTGAAATCAGACCAGTGGGAGGGGGGGTTTAGAGGGGAGGATTTTCGAAATATCTCCGTTACTATACGTCGGATCGAAAAATATTACAGAATCAATCTTATTGAAAATTGAATTTACTATAAATATTGTTCTATACATTTATTCTGTATCTTGAATATTAACTGAGATATTTGCATTTGTATTCTGCATGTGCTCGGCAGCAGTGGCTATGTTCGGACTTTCCGCCGTGAGCTCTGGAGGCCATTTTTGTAACTATTCGTCCCTCGTGAATAGGTTTAGAGGTTTCTGTACTACTACAGCTGTTATTAGGCAGATTTCTCTATTGTAAAACTTCACGTGGAAATCTGCTTAGTTTTCGCAGCCCCTGCGTGACGGACTTTTTTAAATGTTCTAAGTGGGAATTAGGAAATACATATTATTTCGTATAGCAATTTCTAATAAAAAATATATCATATTTAGTGATCGTTGCGGTAGGAGTGATGGAAGCAATATTCTCACAAAACGTAAACGAGTGTTTTTCACGTGGCAATCTGATGCGGGAATCAGGAGAATCGCCCATTGCACATGTAATGGGAATTTCCATGCAATTACATTTTCAATCTAACTTCGATTGTAGACGAGAGCCAATTGACGATAAAACGCAAACAAACGTACAAAAGGCCAATGATAAATCTAACTGTGGCCATCCATTTTAAATGGGCAGGCCAAGTTAAGCAGAGTCTTTACAATTCTACTTGTTGCTGCTATGGAACAACTGCGGAAGTCCAAGGAATAAGGGATCGTACGTAGCGCCAGGAACAGAACCTGCAATAGTTACCAATTGGAACTCACACGCATAAGAATACTAAATAATTATCGGAGCTTAAAACGATTCGACGTCCGAGGTCACCTTCAGTCGAGACCACCCAACGCTAATGGCACTAAAGATGGAGCTTTAAAATATTGCTCTGTCGCTGTTAAATATACTGTTTGTGCATGGAAACCATGTTTTTTTTTAGTTTTCTTCTTGAAATAATTATAATTCAATATTTAAGAACAATGCTTTGGTCCTTTTTTCTATAATTAAAATTGAAACATTGCCGAAACTGCTCGTTGAGGGCTTACCTCACGGCAGATGCTTTTATAGGACGCCATTTTTTCATGAAATGGATTGTAGCTTGGGCACGATACTTCTTAAATATATGTAAATCGAGAATAAATAATTAAATCTAAATTAGCTCACTGATAATTCATATATAAAATGTATCATCCATTTATATATGGTGTTTCAATGTATTTAAGGGCTGTTGGTCTATTTAAAGAAATATAATCCAAAATTCTCTTACTCTAGTTTTTAATTCATTCAGAGCGTTATGAGAGTGGATGAGTATGTGTGTGTGTGTGTGTGTGAGTGTGTGTGTGTGTGTGTGTGTGTGTGTGTGTGTGTGTGCGTGTTTTAATTTTATCTGTAGATAAAAACCTGTAAAATGTTTTATATCATATTATATTTTTTTATTTACTACATTTATATGATTATTCTGATATTCACATGGTTATTACTTCTCATTTACTACTTACCTCCAATGAAGCTTTTCTTGTATAACACAATTGGAATAAGGAAAAAGTCCCTCACGCAGGGGCTGCGTAAACTAAGCAGATTTCCCACGTGAAGTTATACAATAGAGAAATCTCCATACGAGAACAGAACAGTTATGGCAAATGGCCGAACTAGCTTTTGGTGGGAAACTCAGTCGTCCGTTACGGCCCAAATTTAATAAGAATGCAAATATCTCAGTTAATATTCAAGATAGAGAAGAAATGTAAAGGACAATATTTATTTTAAATGTAATTTATAATAAGATTGGTTCTATATAATTTTTTGATCCGACGTATGGTAACGGAGATATTTCGATTTTTCGAAAATCCCCCCTCCCACTGGTCCAATTTTAGCCATTATAAACTTGATCTGTCTTTTTGCATAAAACGTTTAAATATCGAGTTTGGTAACGATCAAACAAAAATTGCGACCGCTAGAGCGTTAACAGACATATATATATATATATATATATATATATATATATATATATAATTTTGAACGGACCTCATTTTCGTCATCCCCTGGGTAGGATCAATGCACATTTGAAGAAAATTTTCGAAAATCGCGTCATGAGTACGACCTCAATTGCTTATTTCCCTTAAGGGAAATCTGCTAAAAAGCCTTAGTCATATATGCTTCTCCAAGTTGTTTGTACTCGTAAAATTAATCGTGCTCGTATAAAATAAATATATTGAGTTCTGCTCTTTAAGCTTTCAAAACTGTCAGACCGAATTATGAAACCTGTATGCCAAAAGTTATAAATAATATTTTAGGGAGATATTTTTCTCACTAAAATGTTCTTAATTATTTTATTCTGGGAATGTTATGGCAAAACATTAGCTTACAGGAAGAGGTAAGACATTTATTTACGAGAATCTATAATAAATGATAAGGTATCTATAGTAGGTACAAAGGCAACATTGGTGTGGTGACCCCAACAGGTCAGTTAGCTATGAAACATTATACTATAAAACCGTTGACTGGACTTTGCCGATTTCCATTTGCCCTGGCTGTGAACAGCATTGTAGACCTCCCAAGCTTAATCACTGGGGTAACAAGATAGTCCCTTATTTTGCTTTGTGTGCAGCCTGCAGGTAACCGCTAATTAGATGGGCCTTAATTGTCCCCAGAAGTGTCAGTTTCTCTGCTCTCATTTTTAAACATTTATTTACAGCAAACTAATATTCCTTCATGAAATATGACCTGCACTAAAATTCGCAGTTTAAAAGGCCTCTAGAAATGTATGTGGTAATTTAAGATTTCATAAAGCTTCACCACATTCTTACCTGACATATGTCCTAAAAATGGAATATATATATTCTTGTTTTAATTGGAAGTCAGTGGTACTTAAAATATTGTTGATTGATTTGTGAAGAACAAACTACCAGACTTATGTTTATTTTTTCAATAACATTGGTGGTGTTTTTCATTCATCATGGATGTTTGCTATTTAGATTCGCAAAGCCAATTCACAAAAGGCGTTGTACGATTTGGTAAGCAAATTGAACATGAAATAATAATATATTCTTGGAAAATCTCATGCAAACACCATTGATAAACCACATGCAGACCATACCTACCAAAAAGCCTTTGGCCATTGCACCTCATAAGCTGTTCAAAGTCAGATTTACTGCAACAAAATGCAAAATTAGTATATTTGGAGAGCTATGACCCTGGGATAAAAAGGTAAAGCTAATTTTTCTAATAGTAATACTTAAATTAATACAATTATTTTTTAAATTTATTTATTTATCCAGGAGCACCCGCAACTAGGCGATTTGGCTCAAAATTTAACAATGTAATAAAATCAATATAATAGAAAAATTGATTCAAAAATAAAAAAAAAAGATTAAACACGATAAATACACATTAAATACAAGTAATAAACACAACAAATATTATATTATACTACAAATATTACATTAAAATAGTATAAAAGGTAACAATTAAAAAATGTTTTATTATTAAAAAAAAGTTATTCTTATTTTATATTATATATTTTAATCCTATCTACTATATAGGATTAATATATATAATAATAATATTGAATTGTACTCTTATAAACTCAGCAATCTTATATTCTTTGTCATTCTTAATTTTTCCTAAAATAAATAGATTTTAGATAAGTCCGATTTGTTGAAGACTATTATTTCTTGTGGCCTTAAAAGTTAAGAGTAGATTGAAAGTGACGAATCAGGTGATGAGGCAGAAGATTCTGAGGACACTGATAGTGAAAGTGACAGTGATATGGATGAAGATGAAGACTGATTATTATTTTAATAAATAAAATAATTCTGTAAATATTTGTAAATATATTTGTTTAAAAATCAACCTTTAATTCAAATACCATTTCACTATCTAGTCATTTGTGCCAAGATTCACATACCTCTATGTACGCAGGCAAGGAGTAAATAGTTAAATGGAGTATATGCCTGAAAGTAAGAAATATTCTCTCTTTGAGACTTCCGTTCAAGTGGTGGTTTACTAATGGTTCATGAAAATGTAGGTAGTGATAAAACTGACTACATTTTGTGGTGTTTGGCAACTTTTACTTTCTCGAATAGATTTACAGTCCTGGCAAATACCTCGAAACTCATTAGCCATGTGAGTCTTACATTAGCTTATAAAAAATGGTAAACCTAGAGTCACAACTCCAATTCCTTCATAGGCATTAAGAGGAATTCATTCAATGACAAATTCACAAAATAAGATCCTTAGTCCTATTATGCCTAGAAAAGGATGGAAACCTGTAAATAAGTTCCGATTAGTCTCACTAGCACAAGGTGGATGTTAACAAATAACATAAAATTGTTAATACCATCCTCCCCCCCCCTTCTCCCTTAGCCTAAGTAGCATAAAAGGAACTGACAAAACTCTTTTCGTGTTACAAATAGAACATCAGAGTGTTCAGTAGAAGGGGAACTGTCAGGACAACCATGGCAGGTCACTCTGTCTCCCAACCTTCATCTAATTCCCCTGGATCTCCGATAAAAAAAAAAAATAAAAAAATAAAAAAAAAATAAAAATTCGTGTTACTTTTACAACTCGTGAAGGAGCATCATAAAGAATCTAAAACATGTAAAGTGAAAAAATAAATAAGTGGAAGATATTTCATGTATTTTTCATCTATAATTGACGATCAACCATTTTACCTTCAACAAAGATTGGATTGAGATTACATTTATATTACCTAAAATTATATTAAATTCACACAAAAAGACATGTCAAAATCAAACAGAAGAGAAGTTAAATTTTATATTATTGCCTTTCAAGTATGTTGATAGAAATATATGTAAACCCATTATAACTAAATAGCAAGAAAATTTTATGGTCACACATTCATATATAATCGTATGCACAAATATCAGCATTGGTTGTTTAGCGACAGCTATTCTGTAATTTGCCAAAAAATATATCTAAAGGCCGTATGTTATGTACCTTACGCCTGTATTGGGATATATATGGTGAAAACCATGCCTTCCTCATCATATTCTGAAGAGTCAGATAAAAATAATACTTATAGATGAAATCATCTTTGTGGGCTAAATCCTGTTAGAGAATGAATGCATATGAACGGCTTAAAACGCCTTCAAGCCACTCTACGCAGCCCCGCATAGCTCGCGTGTAAACTGACATCAAGGAGCATTAATTTATTTATAAAAATGTCATATATTTGAACATTTTACGGGATAATGCAACAACAGGACTTGTCCCATTTTAAAATATTTACGCAAACGTTTCTTAAACGTATATCCAATTGTCACAGTAAACATAAATAGACATTATACTCCGCTTCAAAGTATGCTAAAGTTAAATAGGGATGAACAATTTATTTATGACAACTATATTTTAAATATAGAAATTAATAATTATAAAAGCTATTTAAGGCTCCAGTAGCACAACAATGGCGTATAGCTATAGATATGCAACAATACCATTTTGAAGAAATTCAATCTAGTTCAAAACGATTCAATGAAATGAAATGTATTATTACCTAGAGTGGCGAGTTCGTTAATCGCCTGGGCAATAGGAATTTATATAGTGACGAACTCAATAAATTAAATCATTAACCCCATCCAAGCTAGAAATTGCTCCATTTTTGAGGAGCTGGATGGTGAAGGAATTATTATCTCAGGTAAGAAAAAACGCCTCGTTCCTTCACTATACTTTATTCGTTGTGACAGAGCGCTTTCAGAGCATACGCTCCATCATCAGTGCCCTGCTGGCAAACAAATACCATAAAAACGTTGTACAATATGTCATTTAATTGAGAAATTTAGAAAATATATGTACATGTCGATGGTCAAGAGTTAAAACATACAACTTTAAATTACAACCTAAAAATTAGTGTCCCAGTGAATATTTACAGAAATAAGAAAAACTATTTTCACAGATTAAAATGAAAAATTAAAAACTTGTCAGTAGAATATATACAAAATTTCAATAAATAGTTAAAATAAATAAATGAATATTTACAGTTAAAAAGTCTAAAATAGAAAATAGTAAAAAACGAATAGTCCAATTAAAATTAAAAAACCAAAAAATGAAAGAACAACCACCGGAGGAGCTACAGAAAGCAATACATACAAAAAAAAAACTATTTTTCTTCTTTTACGTTTTTTGTATGTATTGCTTTCTGTAGCTCCTCCGGTGGTTGTTCCTTCATTTTTTCATTTTTTGGTTTTTTTAATTTTAATTGGAAATAGTAAAAAACGAATATACTATTTATTCTATTTTAGACTTTTTAACTGTAAATATTCATTTATTTATTTTAACTATTTATTGAAATTGTGTATATATTCTACTGACAAGTTTTTAATTTTTAATTTTAATCTGTGAAAATAGTTTTTCTTATTTCTGTAAATATTCACTGGGACACTAATTTTTAGGTTGTAATTTAAAGTTGTATGTTTTAACTCTTGACCATCGACATGTACATATATTTTCTAAATTTCTCAATTAAATGACATATTGTACAACGTTTTTATGGTATTTGTTTGCCAGCAGGGCACTGATGATGGAGGGTATGCTCTGAAAGCGCTCTGTCACAACGAATAAAGAATAGTGAAGGAACGAGGCGTTTTTTCTTACCTGAGCTAGAAATTGCTGGTAACCTGTAGATAACCATTCCCAATTAGTAATAGTAGCAAAAAGTGGACGTCAATAAATGATAATAATAAATGTATTATTTCCACTAATTGTTAAAAAAAACAAATGTCAAATATTTTTTATTTATTTATTTATCAACGTACCTAATTGGGACGGGTTACCTAGAGGTTGTCATCCTTTTCTAAGCAGGCTGGGACTAAGGATTTAATTTAATGAGTTCGTCGCTAAATAAATTTCTATTTACCCCGGCGGGAATCGAACTCACCACTCCGTGTTCACAATGTGAGAAAATTTTTGATTTTGCTATTAAAAAGTTACTAATATTGTATACTATATTTTTTTTTCTGGAGTGGTGAATTCCCGCCTGTGCTTAGGAATTTATTTAGTGACGGAATTCATTAAATAAAATCCTTAGTCCCACCCTGGCTAGAAAAGGGTAGTAACCTTCAGATAACCCGTACAAAAGTGTTGATAATTAAATAATAAAAATATTATTTTTTATGTATTTAAATCCTGTATCTCCCACTTCATTATCTTTCAAACTACTTAGACATTTAGGGAGTTTGCGGTGTTAGCTTAGTTCTTAGAATTGAGGCATCTGCCTAAGTAGCAGAATGTAAGAAGATGGGACTTCAAATCCTAACCAATCCATAAAAACTAATATTTATAATATATTTTTTAAAGATGTAATTAATGTATATATATAAGCATAAATCATGAAAACCGCAGAAATGCCGAACTACCAAAATCCTTTGTCGGAAAATGAAAATCGGAGGAAATCCCTAGAAATGAACAAAATACATATTTGTTTCTAATGATATAACATAGAATCGATGATTCAAAGTACTAAAGTAATTTTCCAGCTTGTGAATTATCGATTATGAGACTCATTACACGCCAAAGAGGCATTAGGCACAACATTTACCATTCCTCCTTACCAACGAACTACTCATTACTGAACAGTAATGGCCCCAAGATTAGCTGTAGTTTACATATACTACGGATAAGACATGTAATTTACTCTTAACATGAAATTGCTGCTTGCCTTAGTTTTGTAGCTCATAGACGCTGAAATGAATGCAACATTTAAGTTATTGGTCGTTCATTACGCAGAATATTTAAACTCATTACTAGCCCGGCTCTATTATTTACCCCATTATGAGGTTCGAGGAATATTTTTAAAAAATACATTTAAAAAGGGGTTCAGGCTAGCTGAGTTTGTTATGGCATTAGCTATACTAATCGTCATTAAATTATATAGATACAAAAACGCTAACCACTCCACAAGCGCTTTTGCACAATCTTTTCTAGACATAACACGCCATACATAGTCGGAATATCGACCATCATAACACATTTCAATGTATGTGCGATTAATTGAATACATCAATTAAATATCTGACACATTGTAAAAGGTTAATAGATCCATGATTTTGTTTGGCATTAAAATGAAAAAAAGTCTCAGTACACTCTCACCATTGAAAACGTCTGTCCCGCTAGGGCTGCGTACACTAAACAGTTTTCTCCCGCGCAGAAAACACAACTGATCTCACTTCTTCTAAACTTCATTTTTCTACTAATAAGAAGTCTATTTAAATAGGACATGAAATTAAATCTGGTCAGGCAATGTTTAGGTTCTCATGTGCTCGAATTGAAAATACCATTAATAGGAATGGGGATTCACAGGATAATGAAAATAACGAAAACTTAAATATTCAAATTAGAGAAAAATTACATTTGTTACAATATTAGTTATGTAACATATCTTAATACATCTGATAATAACGGAGATATTTTGAAGTTTTTATTTTTCCCCTCCTCCTCCTTCAATTTAAATTGTTAAAAAGCGGAACTTTTAGATGGCATGAATTGGTTATATTTCAACCAGATAAATTAAGGCCTCTAAAAAAAATACGGGCTCAAAAGCGATACCGTTAATTCACAATTTTTTCTATTTATCTCACGTAGTAAATGCCAGATGAAAACAAATCTTAACGTTCTAGTTTGAAATAACTTGGGAGCTTGATATTATTGTTAATATCAGATCAGTTGGAGTGGTTGTCATGGAAAAAATGAATAGAACAATTATCGTACACACACTTACTCTCGCAATCCCTCCCACCACCCCTACACACACAAACGTATATGTGCATATACTTGTAGTCCGAATTGAAAGATTAGTGTTTTTTTTTTCTTCATCTGGGGTATCAGCTATCAGTAGGGCATCGAACATTTTGGTTCAAGATCTAGGTTTTTCCTAGTAACCAACAGTACAAGCTTGCGCTCCAAATGGGAAAATTCACTAAAGCAAGCAAATTACTGCAAACAAATGTTAAATAAATAAAAATAAAATATCTCATTAGAACTGTTCAAAATAATATATCTTCGTATTAAAAAATCGTTTGTAAATATATGGATATTAACCGACTCAAGTCATCTTTCTCAATCTTTTTACAGCGGGACCGGGCAATGGATTCATATTACATTTCTCATATGGATGATTTCATTTATGGTAAGAATAAAATTTTGCATAATAATATTTTATATATAATTTTGTAAAACTTTTTAGTAATATTCTATAATATATAGGAGTCCTAATATTTGACATTGTCACCAAGACCTTATCTATATAATCAAGCAATTGAGTCAACATTTTTTTAATAAAAAAAAAGGAATACTTACATTAATGAAACATTTTTTTTTTGCTTTTAAATAATTTCGTTAATAAGTATAATTCAGGAAGTAGAATTGTAAGTGACATATTTCTCCACCCTCCTCCAAACTGTCACCACCATATGTTTAACTTCTATTCAATGCCTGTGTATTATTAAATCATGGGTTATCTGTCGGTTGGTGTCTATTTTACTAATTTTAGCTCCTGATACGATTCCACTGATCCGTGCATTTCGTCGTATTTTATTTATTTACATTCCACATGTTATTTTTTTTTTGGTATATTTAGATCGAACTCTTCTTTCATAAAATCTTTATGCGTTTTCAAGACGGAAAATAATTTTTGATTTAAGGTTCCATGGTTCCTCGTTATTTGATAGTTTCGAGTTAAATCATTATTTATTCTCAGAATTGGTTACCCATGTTAAATTGCATAGGACCGAAGAAGTTTTAGCCTTAACTGGATTGATTAGAATTTTGTTTTGAGGAAACTGTTGGGCTGTGTGCCAGAAGGTAATGGTATTTACTGAACAAACTGATAGACTCCCTTTTGTGTGCTCCAGAGGTTGGATCGATTTTAATTCCAAATCCTTTCCCTTTATACCACCCTTTTACTCAATAACTCTCAATTTCTCGTATAATGGCACTTTTTAAGAATCCCAGATTGTGTAGCACAAGGAAATAATCTAGGCCAGCCAGAGGAAATGAAGAATGTGCTACAACTTGAATAGCTAGTGGTGGATTGAATGCTTGAACGAGCAGAGAGAGGCTAAATAAATTATTTGTCCTTTTCCTAAGGTCTGACAACTGTGTTTCAGTAATATTCTATGTGTGAATAAATACCAGCTGACTGCTCAAAATATTTCCCAAGGTATTCCTAAGCAGAGGTGGCAGATGACGTACAGAATTATAAAAGTCCGTCACGGAGGGGCTGCGTAAACTAAGCAGATTTCCCACTTGAAGTTTTACAATAGAGAAATCTGCCTAATAATAACGGCAGTAGTGGAGGAATGTGTGGACCTAATCACGAGGGACGAACAGTTACGGAAACGGCCGCACTAGCTCTCGGCGGATAGTCCCGAACACAGCCGACCACATACACAATACAAATGCAAATATCTCGGTTAATATTCAAGATACAGAATAAATGTATGGAGCAATATTTATAGTAAATTTATTTCCAATAAGATTGACTCTATACAAGGTTTCGATCCGACGCATAATAACGGAGATATTTCGAATTTTCAAAACTCGCCCCTCTAAACCCCCCTCCCACTGGTCCGATTTCAGCCATTAACGAACTCAATTTTCCTTTTTACATACAACGATCAAATTCCGAGTTTGGATACGATCAAACAAAAATTGCGACCGCTAGAGCGTTAACAGACAAATATCTATCTATCTATATATATATATATATATATATATATATATATAATTTTGAACGGACCTCATTTTCGTCATCTCCTGGGTAGGATCGATGGACATTTGAGGAAATTTTTCAAAACTCGCATCATGAGTAAGACCTCAATAGCTGATTTCCCTTAAGGGAAATCTGGTAAAAACGAGTTTAAGGATGACCTGAAGAATTAGTTGAAGGAAGTGTGTACCTACAATGCATGATCAACCAACGTCAATGATGCTAGTAGGATCCAAAAGTACTGGGCATAGTTTTCGGTTTCGCTGGAAAATTTCCAAAAAAGGAGAATAAAGTACCAGATAAAAAGACTTGAAAGAATTTCCCTCTTTCTAATATACAACGTGCTATAAATATGCTTTTGATATAATTAGCATAAATCAGTTTTTTTTAGCCGCATAGAAAATATAAATAATTACACTAACCTCCTCTTTTCCAAAGACACAAATTCCATTCAAGCAGTTAATTAAAACTCATATTCTTGGAAGGTTTTTATGGAATACATTTTGGTGATAGTAGTTTTCAAAAAAAAGAACAATTTTAAAAATAATTAAATTTTCGAATACCCTGTTTCGAACTGATATGTTACTGAATTGTATAACATGAACTCTTTTTAAAGAGTATTTTCATTTCATACTGTTCCCAATGTAAACTCTGAATGCCATTATTCCAGAGAACTCATCACAATTCAATTACTTTGCTTTGTTTCACGTTTATTGACAAAAAAGAGAAAGATTAATTGGAAAGAGCTGTCAATGGAAACCGAAAAACATGTTGAATTCAGTTGCTTTTTCTTGCAGATGTCAAAATGCTTTTCTTATTCATCTTGTCAAAGTGGATAAGTAATTTGAATAATGAAACATCAGGGGAACAAAAAAAGCAACGTAATATAGTTCTAGAGAATATATAAAACCCTACTCTTTCAGATAACAAAATAAAAACGGAATAAAGTTATATGATGAAAACCCTCATTAACGAGCACTGTTAGAATGCCCACAATAAAGCAATAGTGAAGATAATTCCCGAAAAGTTAAAAACCTTTATAATTACAAGAAAAACTTTTAAGTTTTTCTTGTCATTATAACACACTAACACTTTAGTGTTCCGTTATAAAAATCTATTATGTAATGAAGATTACTTTCTGTAATTAAATCGGTATTGCGGCTATACCAACATTTTGGAAATATTACTATCTCTTTGCGTCCAATCAAAATTCAAAAAAAGTCCGTCACGCAGGGTCTAGCTAAACTAAGCAGATTTCCCTCGAGAAGTTTAGTAATAGATAAATCTACATACTGGTAACACAATATCACCGTGAATAAATACAAACGGAAATAAGAAATGTTTCAGCCAATTTCAATAACCTACCCACAGGAAGCATTAGAAATGTAAACAGGTCTGCCCGCCTCACACCGGAAATAAAAAAAATTACTGAAATATTTCAGAATATAACATATTAATTATATTGAGAACTATTTACTAGATCTAGTACTGTAATTAATAATGGGTCTGAATACTTGTTATCTCAATTAATCAAATTTTAGTAGTCCAAAAACTTTAGACGGGGGGAGGGGATCACGAGGTCATATTTGCACGTATCTCGTATAATAAAGGTTTTTGAATGCAATTTTTGGTATTTAAGCTTAGAATAATGTGATTTATTATGTAGCAGAGTATTGTTTATGTGACATGAGTAGAAGTGGTGGTTTGCTGAAGGCTGGAAAATGTAAATATCTTGGTTAATATTCAAGATAGTGGAAAAATGTATATAACAATAACTACAGTACATTAAATTTGCAATATGATTGGTTCTATACAATTTTTCGATACGACGTATGGTAACGGAGATATTTCGAATTTTCAAAAATCCTCCCATTTAACCCCCCCCCGCCCCCTGGCCCGATTTCAGCCGTTAACGAACATGATCTTTCTTTTTACATGAAACGACTAAATATCGAGTTTGGTAACGATTAAACAATAATTTCGACCGCTAGAGCCTTAACAGACTTAAATATATAAATATATATATATATATATATATATATATATATATATATATATATAGAGAGAGAGAGAGAGAGAGAGAGAGAGAGAGAGAGAGAGCGAGAGAGTTTTGAACGGACCATCATTTTCGTCATCTCCTGGGTAGGATCGATGGACATTTGAAGAAAAATTTCGAAAATTGCGCCATGAGTACAACCTAAATAGCCGATTTTCCTTAAGGGAAAAATGTATGATAACAATAATAATAAATATGTAAAAAGGTATTATTAATTCTTCGCAGGTGTCTAGGGCATTTTCCTGACAACAGGCTTCTCTACAAGTCACAAACGTTTTCTCGTAAGGTCAGACTAAGAACATAATTTCGTAAGATCTTAATAAAGAACGTATATATAGTCGGCTATATGTACGACCTTTACTACTAATATAAAATATATTGCCCAGGGGGATATCGAACCCATAACTCTAGGTTCACTTATGTATTAAGACCAATCTCTTAATTTATTAGAGAAACCCGAGCCCCGAATTATGGTAAGAGCAGTAAAAATATTAACCAATCAAGTACTAATAAAACTCGGGTTGTCAAGTATTTGAAATATTATAAAACAAAATACATTTTATTGTTGTTATTTATTATCGCCTACTTTGTGATACAAAGGCTAATTCCGGGTATCTATAGAACACCAGCCTTGGTTTAAGTGAGATTAAGACCAAAGGCTTAATTCGCATGGCTAGCCTGAGTCCCAAACACATTTGTAAACAATGAATATTTAATTATGTACATATGCATTTTTCGGTTATTAAAGAAGATAATATGTTTATGATATGCAAATACAGAAAGATAGTTTAAAAAAAGAATCAACCAAGTAGCAAGGGAAATCTGCCATGATGTCCTGCTCATCTTAAGACATTATCCTCCCTTTCCCTGTACGTAAATATGTAGTAGATGTAAAAAGGACTTAAAATTTAACCTGGATATGAGATGTCCAGGTTCTGGAAGTGAAAATTATATAATCATATTAGTAGCAGCCTCGAATTACTGAAGACAAGAATTTTAGAAAATTTAATTCGCTACAAGATTGGTAATATTAGCAGATTTCCCTTAAGTGAAATCAGCTATTGAGGACGAATAAGAGGTCAGTTCAAAACTGTATACATATATATATATATATATATATATATATATATATATATATATATATATATATGTTCTACCGCTCACAATCATTACCAAACTCGATATGTAGTCATTTTATGTAAAAAGAAAGATCATGTTCGTTAACGGCTCAAATAGGACCAGGAAGAGGGGGGGGGTCTAAAGGTGACGAATTTCGAAAATTCGAAATATCTGCTACTATACGTAGGATCAAGAGGTTGTATAGAAACAATCTTATTGGAAATTAACTTTACTATAAATATTGTTCCATACATATGTTCCCTATAATGACTATTAACCCAGAAATTTGGTTTTTTATTCTTACGCTTTTAGTAAACCCCCACTCCTACTTGTGTCATATAATAAGCTGTTATATCATGAACCACTTTCATAAGCTTAAATACCAAATATTGTTTTCAACAAAGCTTTATTATACAAGATACAAACAAATAAGTTGTGTTGTCAACCCCCCCCCCTTCTTTTGTTCTTGGATTACTAAAATCCGAGTGATTGAGATAGAAATTGTTCTGATTCATTTCAAATTATTCCACTAGCTATAGGAAATATTTTTCAAAAAAATTAATGTGTTATATTCAGATATATATCATTCATCTTTCCGGTCTAGAATAATTCTATCTATTCAGAGCTGCGAAGTTGGCTGCCCTGTTTGTTTACAATTCAGACTCTTCTCATTTGAACTTGTAAACTGCCTTAATGATTTCTTATTACCGTTTGTATTTATTCCCTTAACGTTCACGGTGGTGTTTCCCGTAGATAGTATGTTGATTTATCTGTTGTAAACCTCCCCGTGGTAAATCTGCTTAGTTTACGCAACCCCTGCGTGATGGACTTTTTTTTTAATCCAAGTGGTAAGACCAGACAGACGATTTGGCAAAAAACAACCAACAAATAAGACAGCAGAGTGACAACAGAGAAATGTATATCCAAACGGACCTCATTCTCATTAAGATTGATTTACACTTTAAGAACTTTTTCAAAAATCGTGTGATGAGTAAGACCTCAATAGATGATTTCCGCCTTGGTGAAACTCAGTAGGTACCCTCCCACTATCCTTTCAACTGTCTCCGTTAACCCGCCATAAGTACTCACCATTGACATCACCTATATCAACATTAATCTAACCTGTACAGAGCCAAGAAATATTTTAGTTTACCAGTCTGATTTCCTTCGATGATCATTTCTCTTAGCTCTGAAAATGAAAACTAATATTCAGATCTTTTAAACTTGATCCACTGAAAAATACGCCGATAAGATTTAATTGAAAGGAACTAATACGTTTCCTTCAATAAAAACTGTACTCATTGAATTTACAAATTTGTTTAAAATGAGACCATGTTATATTACACAATTTTATGAAGCAGCTTGATATTTGAGTAACTTACAAGTGAATCAAATGCATAAATATGTTTTTCTTTTCCATGGACTTTATTTTAATTTTAAAATAGAGGATTATTTGATGGATTGTGAAAGAACCCGGAGGAACATTATACTTGCATTACTGCCATATTTGTATTTCCATAATCTACCACTTTTTTGCGGCATTTATTCGACCCTCTAATAAATTCAGCGAGTCTGTCCGTAATGAAGGAGCTGCTCACAAGTTTCACTTCTTTGGCCAAAGAACTTCTTGAAATGTTTGAAGAATGTGGCTTTCTCTGACGAGCTTGTATTTTCTTAAGGCAGCTTTTTGTGTGTCAAAGAGTCGCGCCTTACATAATTCAAGTGTGTCTTAAAGCCGATCCAAACCCAAATCGAATTGAGTAGTTTTTGTGGCTCACTTTTAAAAGATTTTCCTTAATGGAAATCAGCTTTCGAGGTTGCATCTATTTATTACGCGATATTCGAAACCTCTCTTCAAATATCCACTCATCCTACCTAGAAAATAACGAAAATGTTAAAAGATGATCGATATTATATATCTATCTATATTTGTATGTATATATATATATATATATATATATATGGCTTATGTGTGATATATTAACCGATGTATCTATTATTTTTTTAATATTTTAGTCTGCAGTAGACCTCCACTCCTCTTCATCTCATATTAACAGTAAGTTGAAATAATGTGTAAAATCTTATTCGTAGATTAAAGAACAAATATGGTTTTCAGCGAACTTTTTCTATCTGAGAAACACGCAATGATATTCGGTTTGACGTCATCAATACATATATTTTCTAGATACCTGAATATTTGATTGATTGATAACATACTCAATATTTCAACGATTTATTAAAAAGCTAGAGAGAAAATCAGTTGACAGCCTTAATCGAGTCTGTGGCAAGGGGAGGGTGGTAGAGCGGCGTTGAAATGAAAAATTCGAAATAATTTCGATATTTTGGGTTGGATCGGAAAATGATATATTCCATAACGAATCTTGCAAATTATTTAATCGCGTACAATTGTTGCTCTGTAACGTATTTTTCTCATTTTAATGTTAATAAGCTTTTTGTATTCCAAATCATAGGATTTTCAGTCATTTTATTAGGAATCATCATGTGATGCCCAACGTATATATGAAGTTTCTGTTACATAGGATTCTTATTATAGTAAAATATAGAATTTGAAAGTACATCAGCGTGGTTATTACTTGATTCATCTAGATATTGGAATTAATGTTATTTCTTCTGAAATTACACTTTTCATACCGTCCTACTTGCTATATGTTTTATATAGAAACATGAGACATATCTTTTTTGATGTAATATAAATATTTTTCTTGCCTGAAATTAAAAGCAAAGTTAAATTAGTTTCGTATTGATCCAACATCAGCTTCGTCTTTCAACCTAACAAAATAAGGAATGATGGGGGGAAAAGTAACGAAAAGGGTTGCAAAATAAAAGTACTAGAAAGGAAAAAAAAATGGAAACAAGATAAAACGAGAAAACTTCGTTCGAGAAACGACCTTTGAAGCTGAACCTAAAAGGGAAGATATTGCACAATATATTAGGGTAATATTTCAGCACTTTGTGGCAGAGTATTCTTCAGCTAAGTTCCTCCCTGCCTGGGGCTTTGATCATTTCATACTTAACGGAGCAATTTGTATCACCCTCTATACATAACCTCTATATCCACCCTTACCAAGTAATCTACAACCAGTCTGCATCCATATTATTACAGTTTCCTAAGTTTTTTTATACCGTAAACCATTCTTACTTTCGCATTAAAAATACCTTCTGTTCATTTGAGGACAAATTAACTTAACCAGCCTGTTTGTTTATGTAATTGTTTATTTGCCGATAACGGTGTTAGTTACTTCTTTTTCCCCAAATAAAAAAAAAACACTCACACAAGTAAACATATTTTGAGGAATGTGTCTGCCTATCACATAAAACTTGCAATAAGGAACGTAACAACACGCTAAAATGGAATTAAGATTAATATAAATTAAATAATTACTTGATATAAATTAAAAACGTATTATTACAAAATATTTCTACCCAGGGACTAATGATTTTATGTAATGAGTTCGCCACTAAATAAATTCCTATTGCCCAAGCGGGAATAGAACTAACCACTCTATGTTTACCATGTGGGATTAAGGCCAATGCTTTATCTCACATGCTTGAAACATAAGTTAATAATTGTTTTAGTTTTTATCTGTCAAATAAATGATAAGCTCCATATAACTCAGTTTTGTTATTTTTACTCATGATCTACAGAAGTAGAGGTAATTCAGTAAACTCCTGAGCTGTAGCTATTAGGAAACCTTTATTTAATTACAAGTACAGTTGTTAATAATTTTTGTTTCAGTGTGTATATATATATAATATCATTTTTAATATGTATCTTATTATACAATATTGCTTTTAATTTATAACTCAATAGCTAATTTTCCCTTAAGGGGAGACTAAAAACTTCCATGAAACGGTTAAATATTGAGTATGGTACACATGGTATAAACACTCTGCAGTAAAGAACATCTTCATTGATGAGGTTATAACAGAACGCATAATTACCTCAAAAAGTAAAAAGTTAATGAAAACAATATTTGGAATGAGACTTTTGGTTTTGTAACAGATTATTTTAAATATGACATGAGTAAGAGTGGTGGTTTCTGAGGGGTGAAAACTAAAAAATGAAAATATCTCGGTTAATATTCAGAATAGAGAAATAATGTATTTAACAACATTTGTAGAATTTTATAATAACATAAATATTTGGAATTTTAAAATTTCCCCCTTCTAAACCCCCTCCGGTAACTGGTCCGTTTTTATTCATTAACGAACCTAATTTTTGTTTTACAGAGCCTTTTAAATATCGAGTTTTTTAACAATCAAACAAAAATTGCGACCTCTAAAGCGTTAACAGACAAATATATATATATATATATATATCTAATATATATAATATAAAATTGTAACCTCTGTCTGTACATATGGATTTTTTTTCGCGAAATTTACGATAACTTTTCGTTTCACATGTCATAGACACCAGATACTGCATTTTGTTTCTTTGGTGTCTGGTTTGTTTGTGTTGTTTGTTTATTTGTTTTGTTTGTTTTTTTGTTTGTTTATTTGTTTGTTTTGTTTGTTTGTTTGTTTGTTACCTTTTTCACGCATAAACGGCTGACGGCTGACCACCCCGAATTTTATGAAACCTTGGTAGTAAATAGTTTACTATGAATACTAGCCCAACTTAGACTTTAGGCTATATTAATATTCTCTAAGACCGAACAGGAGTGGGTGGTTATAAGGGAGGCCTGAAATTAAAAATAGCGAATATTCTGTTTCCTATTGCTTTTTTTCCAGTTTTTCAGCAAATATGCCCATCATAACGAAAAGTTGTTTATTTTTGTAATTTAGAGTAGTAACTGTTGTTAGATATGCCAACTTTTGCCGTATAACGGAAGTATAAATGAGTTATAACGCTAAAAAACTATAGCGGGGAGTCCACAATTTTATTTGGCACAAAAGACTCAACCGAACTATACCAAACTCGCTAGTGTTGAATTAATACTAACGATTTTCCTTATAATAAGCCATAGCTAAACATCATAAACATTTCTAGGGACGGGCAGGGAGGTGTTCCTTCTAGGGTTAACAAGGGAGGCCTGCCATAAATTAAAAATAGCGATATCCGTTTTTACTATTGCTTTTTCAGCAAATATGCACATAACAAAAGTTGTTTATTTTTGTTATTTAGAATAACTATTTTGTTTTATGCACTTTTGCCGTTATACGGAAGCATAAATGAGTTATACGCTATAACGCTATATCGGGAGTCCACAATTTTATTTAGCACAAAACACTCAACCGAGCTAAATAAAACACTGGGTAGAGTGTATTAGTACTAACGCCTTTCCTTATAATAAGCCATATTAACATTTCTAGGGGACGGGCAGAAGAGGGGGTTGTAAGGGAAGCCTGAATTTAAAAATAGTGATCTTTCGATTCCTATTGGGTTTCGGCAAATATGCACATAATAAAAGTTGTTTACTTTTGTTATTTAGAGAAATATGCTCAACAATAATTCTTTTCAATATAGAACTATCAGGTACCTCACCTGGAAAAATTAATTCAAATTATAATATTTTGTCCCTTAAATAACTTAATCTATGCATAATGCACAGGAAAACGGTAATTAAATTATGAAAATATCGAGGACAGTGAAGTCTTACATAAAAAAATTAATTTTTTATTATTATCAATCCACAGAAACGACGGGTATTAACCCTAAAACACTGGGAAGGGGGTAAATGTCTAAATATTGTGCAAAGTAAAGCCTATGCCAAAGAATACCATTCATGGTGTTGGATGACCACATCCAGCCGCAAATGAATTCCCGGGCGAAGCCGGGTATCTGAGCTAGTATATAAATATATATATATATATATATATATATATCTATATATATATAAATATTGTAACCTCTGTCTGTACATTTGATTTTTTTCGAGCGAAATTTCACGATAACTTTTCGTTTCACATGTCATAGACACCATAACTGGCATTTTGTTTCTTTGGTGTCTGTTTGTTTGTTGTTTTGTTTATTTGTTTGTTTGTTTGTTTGTTTGTTACCTTTTCACGCATAAACGGCTGAGAACCGAATTTTATGAAATTTGGTATGTATATTACTTACTAACCCAACTTAGACTTTTAGCTATATTTATATCCTCTGAGACGAACAGGAGTGGGGGTTATAAGGGAAGCCTGAAATTAAAAATAGCGATATTTCGTTTCCTATTGGTTTTTCGGCAATTATGCACATAACAAAAGTTGTTTATTTTGTTATTTAGAGTAACTTTTGTTATATACTTTTTTTTTGTATACCGAATTATAAACGAGATATACGCTAAAACCTATAGCGGAAGTGAACAATTTTATTTGGGACAAACGACCAAACCGAATTAAATAAAACTCGGTATGTGCATTAGCACTAACGCTTTCATTATAATAAGCCATACCAACATTTCTAAGGACGGGCAGGAGTGGGGGTTGTAGGGGAGGCCTGAATTTAAAATAGCGGCATTTCGTTTTCTATTCGTTTTTCGGCAAATATGAACATAACAAAAGTTGTTTATTTTGTTATTTAGAGTAACGTTTGTTATATACTTTTTTTTTGTATACCGAATTATAAACGAGATATACCCTAAAACCTATAGCGGAAGTGAACAATTTTATTTGGGACAAACGACCCAACCGAATTAAATAAAACTCGGTATGTGCATTAGCACTAACGCTTTCATTATAATAAGCCATACCAACATTTCTAAGGACGGGCAGGAGTGGGGGTTGTAGGGGAGCCCTGAATTTAAAATAGCGGCATTTTGTTTTCTATTCGTTTTTCGGCAAATATGAACATAACAAAAGTTGTTTATTTTGTTATTTAAAGTAAGTTTTGTGATATTCATTTTTGTCTTTTAACAATGTATAAACGAGATATACACTATAAACTAAAGCGGGAGTCAACTATTTATTTGGGCGCTAACGGTTGAACCGAACTTAACAAAACTCGGTATGTCAATTAGCATTTATTCTTCCATGATTATAAGCTATATTAAAATGTGTAGGTTAGAACGGGAGTGGGGGTTATAAGGGAGGCCTGAAATAAAAATTCGCGATATTTCATTGTCTATTTGTTTTTCGACAAACATGCACATAATAAAAGTTATTTACTTTGTTTATTAGATTAACTTTTTTTTTTTTATACATTTCTCCAGGAACGATGTGTGGAGCAAGTAATTTGCGAAGAAATATTGATATGCTCAACAATTCATTCCTATTTGAACTATCAGGTACCTCAGCTGGAAAAATTAATTCAAATCAATGTTAATATTTCGTCCATAATAGCTGAAATCTATGCATAATGCACAGGAGACGGGAAATGTGACAATTTGAAGGGCAGTGAAGACTTACATAAAAAATCAATTTTATTATTAACTAATGCCAACAACGGGTATTAACCCTAAACACTGGGACGGGTAAATGTCAAAATATTGTGCAAATTAAAGCCTTTCCAAAAAAATACCATCACCATTCAGCCTCAAATCAATTCCCGTGCGAAGCCGGGTATCTGAGCTAGTATATATATATATATATATATATATATATATATATATATATATATATATATATATATACTCCACTAAATTTACGTTTTTTTTGTTTAATTAGAAATAGAAAATATATGATTAGATGAGATTTGTAGTATGTCATTCCAGCCCTTGGGAAGTCTGCTTACTTTACGCAACCCCTTCCTGACGGAATATTGAATTTAATATTAAATAGATCTATTTTTAATACTATTATAATCATTCTCTGAGTATCTCCCCTTATACCTTTTCAAAAATTATTACTTTTATTTTTTTTCCGATAAGAGAATTTAGGACAATTGTTAGTGGACAAAATATAGTAACGTCACTATCTAAATTTTAGATGTATCTCCCAAACTCATATCGGGAAATAATTATAAGGTTCCAAATTTGTAATTAAGAATTCATTTTTATTACATTTTCAGACTCTCGGAATTTTATATTCCTCGACCAATTTTTCAAAACTGAGTTACTGTCTGTAAATTTCAAAGCATCAAGAGTTAGTCAAAGGGTAAAATATAAGAAGATTGAGAAAATTATTTAGTCTTGAAGTTCAAAAAATCTTTATTATTCTATGTGCCCAATCATCGCTTAGGCATATTTCATGAGAATGACTAAACCCGAGGTTAGCACTTTTGTTATTCGTAGATGGGCAGTACAGTGAGTATGTGTATATATGATTCTAAATACTTTTATAATAACAGATATAATATGAAGAAGCTTATAAAACGAGCTCTCTAATTCCTGATGGAATATGTCATTCAGGAAATGTCAAAAAGACAGAAAAACGTTGGAGCGGAAATGAAGTGGAATAAAATATCAGATGAAAAGCCCTGGGGTAAAATGGGAGAAGATTGCATCTGGCCGTTAAGCGAGCTGCTTAGCGTCGTTATGGCTCTTTTGATTAATACTGAATGGAATCTGGGTTATACCTATACAGCAGTTCCATTCATAAAAACAGATATTACCACTTTACCTCCAATAGCTACTCCCTTTATTTAATAGCAAGTTTTCTCCAGGTATAAATTAGTTATACCTAGTTATAGTTACAGTTATTATACACTATATTAAGGAATATAAAAGAGACAATTTGTTGTAATATTTAATTCCAATCAAATTGTAAACTGTTGATGATGAGTTGGAGATACATGGCTAATTAAATGATGGGTTTTAATTTCTTATTTTTAATTTTTCTTTTTTTAAGTTATTTGTTATTCCGAATGGTCAGAATTTCTATCTACAATCTATCAAGAGACGAAAGTATGAATGATGTAATTTATAAGGCCCATTTTCCAAGTATAAGTCCCTTGATATGTATGTGTTGTGCTTTAACCAATGAAAAACGAGTCTACGGCGTTTATTTAATTTAAATAAATAAATAAAAAATTGTTTTTAATTGTTGGCATTTAATTTTGAACATTTTCCATTCATTTAAACAAAAAATCGATTGCCTTCTGTCAAAAATATAATAGGTATAAGAAAATATTTCATATTATACAAGAAATATATTACTATCAATTGAATACTTAAGTTTATATAAATAATAAAGTGGATATATTGATAATATTTTTAAACGGTCCCATTTAGCTTTACCCGTTTATTTGTAATTATTTTATTTTACAATTAATAAACATATTTAAAATTTTATGGCTCCAGACATAAAAATATTCTTTAGCAGTTATCAAGTTAAAAATTGTATCCAGCGTCTCCAAAACTGCTCGTATTTGATTGAACAGAATTGCAAAATATCATCTAGAGAGGATTGTATTAAAATTCATTCTATTCTGCAACACCATGTCGTCCGCAATAAAATTGTTAACTTGACGATAGAAATATACGTCAGTGCCAAGCATAATCAAAATACAGTTCTAAAGTATAAATCTGATAAAGAATATTTTTATGTCTAGAGCTAGAAAATTTGAAAATATTTTTATTAATTGTAAAATAAAATAATTACAAAGAAACGGGTAAAGCTAAATAAAACCGTTTAAAAATATCAATATATCCGCATTATAATCGATAATTCTTATATACTTATGTATTCAATTAATAGTAATATATATCTTGTATAATATTAAATATTTCCTTATACCTATTATATTTTTGACAGAAAACATTCTAAGTGTCTTTAAATATATGGAACACGTAATAAATAAATGCCAGTAATTAAAGACAACTTGTTATTTATTTATTATTATTAAATAAACGCCCTAGAAACAAAAAAACAAAAGAAATCCTGTAAAAAAAAGTCGCTCCTGGCGAGATTCAATCTTGAGATCTTGTGGTCACAAAAAGAAGACTTTGCCCTTTGAGCCATTTGAAGTAGTTGCCAACACCTCAAGACTTTTAGTCAAATCTTTAACATTTTCTTTTAGACGAACACGTGAGAAGTGAGTTCTCTCGCTTTAACAGAATTTTTTTTTTCATTAGGTACTACAAACTAAAACATGTTCGTTCAAATCAGTAGGGGTAACGCCATGCAATCCCGTTGTTAGTATATGGCAAAATGTCCTGCGAAGTAGTATTAAATCATAGCTAATTACTTCATAGAATTTAGTTTATCATTCAAATATCTGTACTTCTCGTTTTTGTTCAATACTGAAGTGTATGATTTTGTCACAATGTTTAAGTAGCTAAGACCTATCAATCGCTATACTTGACTTAATATTAGTGTTAACTAGGTGAATCCGACTAATGCCGACAGCACAGATATTTTGTTGTTTCATTAAATCATATCAAATTTCTGTCAGGTGGTAAAAAAAAAACCAACATACTCAGTAAAATTAATGATATCCTAATGACCCAACGACACACAATTTGATATCAAAAATAGGATGAGAATGTATGAAACACCACATTTCTTCAATACACTTTATAAATACTTTACATTTGCCGCGTTTTTAGCAGATTTCCCTTAAGGGAAATCAGCTATTGAGGTTGTACTCATGACGGAATTTTCGACATTTTTCTTCAAATGTCCATCGATCCTACTTAGTAGATGACGAAAATGAGGTCCGTTCAAAACTGTATATATATATCTATATATATATATATATATATATATATATATATATATATATATATATATATATATATATATATATTTGTCTGTTACCGCTCTAGCGGTCGCAGTTTTTGTTAGATCGTTACGAAACTCAAAATTTAGTCGTTTTATGTAAAAAGAAAGATCAAGTTCGTTAACGGCTGAAATCGGACAAGTGGGAGGGGGGGTTTAGAGGGGAGGATTTTCGAAAATTTGAAATATCTCCGTTACTATACGTCGGATCGAAAAATTGTATAGAATCAATCTTATTGCAAATTCTATTTACTATAAATATTGTTCTATACATATTTTCCGTATAATGAGTATTAACCGAGATATTTGTATTTTTTGTAATGAGTTCCGCTTTCAGTAAACCCCCACTCCTACTAGGGACATATTAATAATAAGCTAATATCTCATGAACCACCTCATTATTAGGTTAAATACAAAATATTGTTTTCAACAAAGCTTTATTTTACGAGGTACAAACAAATACGTTCTGTTGAACACCCCCCCCCCCATTTTTTTCTTGGTCTACAAAAATCTGACTGTTTGAGATAGAAGTTATTTTGATTCATTTCAAATTACTCCACTAACTATAGTAAATAGTTTCCAATAAAATTAATGTTTTATATTCAGATATATTTCTTTAATTGTTTGTTTTTCCGGTCTATCTATCGATACTGCGCTACAAGGTTGGCTAACCTGTTTGTTTACAATCCAGCCATATTACGTTGTAGGGACTATTAACTTATATTGTACTCGTAAATTCATTAAAAGATTTCTCATTGCCGTTTGTAATTATTCACTAATATTCACGGAAGTGCTACCTGTATGTATATTTATCTATTGTAAACCTTCGCTGGCTAACCTCCTTGTTCCTTAATCATGTGAAAATCTCATAACCGTCTGAATCGTATTTTGCCCCCCCCCCCTTTCTGTTTTCTTCCCGGATTCCTAAATTTGGAATGGCTGTGATTAAAATTATTCTGATTTATTATTAATTACAATACTAGATATAATAAATAGTTATGAATAAAATTTATAACTCATATTCAAATATATTTCCCTAATTGCTTTTATTTCCGGTAAACCCAACTTCAGGCTAACCTGATTGTTTACAACTCAGACTGTTTGCTATCAGGAAGGTTCTTACCATTTGACTTGCCCTTTATTTGTTTACTTAATATTCACAGCAGTATTAAGTCTTATAAATAATAGATATTCTGTGGTACTATTTAGTGTTGGTGTAATAAGTGTACAGAGCGCTGCTATCATTAACGGTAAGTGCATCTTTTGTGTTCTTGTTGTTTTTTGAGATTGAATTGTTTTTAATTTAATCTCGGAGCCTAACGGACGAGAGTTACCTTCCCGCCAAAAGCTAGTTCGGCCGTTTCTTTGACTGGCTCGGCTCTCGTGAAATTTCTCTATTGTAAAACATCACATGGGAAATCTGCTTAGTTTACGCAGCCCCTGCGTGACGGACTTTTTTGATATTTTAGCAGATTTCCCTTAAGGGAAATCAGCTATTGAGGTCGTACTCATGACGCGAGTTTCGAAAAATTTCTTCAAATGTCCATCGATCCTACCCAGGAGATGACGAAAATGAGGTCCGTTCAAAATTTTATATATATATATATATATATATAAATATATATATATATATATATATATATATTTGTCTGTTAACGCTCTCGGGGTCGAATTTTTTGTTTGATCGTTACCAAACTCGGAATTTAATCGTTTTATTTAAAAAGGAAGATCAAGTTCGTTAATGGCTGAACTCGGACCAGTGGGAGGGGGGGGTTTAGAGGGGGGATTTTCGTAAAATTCAAAATATCTCCGTTATTATGCGTCGGATCGAAAAATTTTATAAAATCAATCTTATTGCAAATTAAATTTACTATAAATATTGTTCTATACATTTATTCTGTATCTTGAATATTAACCGAGATATTTGCATTTGTATTCTGCATTGGTCGGCAGGAGTGAGCTGTTTGGTACTTTCCAAAGAGAGCTCTGGCGGCCGTTTTTATAACTATTCGTCCCTCGTGAATAGGTTTAGAGGTTTCTTACAACTACAGTTGTTATTAGGCAGATTTCTCTATTGTAAAACTTCACGTGGGAAATCTGCTTAGTTTACGCAGCCCCTGCGTGACGGACTTTTTTTATATCAGCTATCGAGGTCGTACTCATGACTCGATTTTCGAAAAATTTCTTCAAATGTCCGTCGATTCTTCCCAGGAGATGACGAAAATGAGGTCCGTTCAAAATTATATATATATATTTGTCTGTTAACGCTCTAGCGGTCGCAATTTTTGTTTGATCGTTAACAAACTCGATATTTATACGTTTTATGCAAAAAGACAGATCAAGTTCAGTCGGCAGGAGTCGGCTATGTTCGGGACTTTCCGCCGAGAGCTAGGGCGGCCGTTTCCGTAACTATTCGTCCCTCGTGAATAGCTTTAGAGATACCTTACTACTACTGTTGTTATTAGGCAGATTTCTCTATTGTAAAAGTTTACTTGGGAACTCTGTATAGGTTTAAGCAGCCCCTGCGCGACGGACTTTTTTTTATTTAAAGCAATTTCAGAGTACCTAAAACTTAATAAATAACAGAGCCAGCCCTTTGTCCAGGAAGGTATCTCTTCTCTACACTGGCTTCGTCTATATTATGTAGAACACTGTAGTGCGACATTAATCGATATCGGTTACAATCGATACTAGAAAAATGAACGTTCGATGCTAGTATTATCTTTTTTCTTAAAGAAAAAAAGGAAACGCGAAACTTAGAACATTAGTAAAATGTATTGAAGATGGGTGGTTTCATAAATTCGGACGCATTGCCTATTAATTAGTGATATCAAATTAAGACTTACCTCATTCTTGTGCGAGGTGCTCAAGTATCGAAGAATGTACTCGATAAAATGACTGAATAGAATTAAGAAATTGTCAATAATAGAATAATAATAGGAATTTCTAACTTCCATACAGAAATATAGCAGTATATCTAATTAAGTAGGATATTAAGTTAATCTGGGGAAAACTGGAATGAAATTAGAACACTTTGGATTATCCTAATTAGAGCAAAGATCCAATAAGCTTTGTGCTTATAATGTTTGCTCCAAATTGGTGTAGATGGGGCAATGATTAATCAAATTATTTAGCTCTGAAGTTTATATAACCTTCATACTTCAGTCGACAACCATTTTGGTTATAAAATCTCAATGAGTTCTTCTACTTGTCAGTAAATAAGTCTTTCAATATAATTAGACTTCCCGAGAAACTTCAAATTACATTAAGATCTAAATTGATGTTAAATAAATCAATTTATTTGCGATTTCTTGAAAACTAAATTAAATGTTGTTCTTTTCTTCAATAATGAAAAGTTCCAAGAAATGTTTCCTCAAAAGAAAATTATACAATAAAGCATTCCTATAAAAAAACTTTTATATTAAGCCTGTCGGAAACTTCTTACAGTGAACTTTTTAAGCTCTTGAATCAAGTTAAAGCTCTATTGTACATTATTCTTCGAGGTTCTTTTGATATTGAGTTTTCCTTTCTACTTTAATATCTCTTCACGAATTATTTCTTCATAACAAAATATAAGCAATAAATGAGATGTATAAAAACGGTATTTCATAAGTCACAACATATGAGATGGCATTTATATCACGAAAACTTGATTAAAAAATGTTTGAATGTAGAACTGGGTCAAACCAGCGTAAAAGACAATATTAAATTTCACTTTAAAACAACACATTATTTGATAAAATTATTTATCAATAATTAATCAAATAATGACTCATGAATTAATTACTGCTATTCTACTGCTCTCAAAGAAAATAAAAGTAAAGAGTAATAAACAAATTAAAATACTTTTCGATATTAGATAAGATTAAAAAGTCCGTCACGCAGGGGCTGCGTAAACTAAGCAGATTTCCCACGTGAAGTTTTACAATAGAGAAATTTCACGATAGCCGAGCAGTTAATGAAACGGCCGAACTAGCTATTGGCAGGAAAGTCACTTCGTCCGTTAGCCGCCCAGATTTAATAAAAATGCAAATATCTCAGTTAATATTCAAGATAGAGAATAAATGTATATAACAATATTTATTGTACATTTAATTTGTAATAAGATTGATTCTGTACAATTTTTCGATCCGACGTATAGTAACGGAGATATTTCGAATTTTCGAAAATCCTCCCCTCTAAACCTCCCCTCCCACTGGTCCGATTTCAGCCGTTAACGAACTTGATCTTTCTTTTTACATATAGCGACTAAATAACGAGTTTGGTAACGATCAAACAAAAATTGCGACCGCTAGAGCGGTAACAGAAAAATATATATATATATATAATTTTGAACGGACCTCATTTTAGTCATCTCCTGGGTAGGATTGATGGACATTTGATACCATCAACCAAATACCAACTATCGTTTTCAAGAGATATTTATTAAACAAGATACATGCAAATACATATGTTCTGGTGACCCCCTCTTCTTATGTTTTTGGACTACTTAAATTTGATTGATTGAGATAAAAATTATTCTGAATCATTATAAATTACAGTACTAGATATAGTAAATAGTTTGCAATCAAATTAATACGTTATATTCAGATATATTACAATAATTGTTTTTTTTTTCCGGTAATAAGTAGGCAGAACTGTTTGTTTACATTTCAGATGTTTCCCGTCGGAAGGTTTATTATTATCGTTTGTATTTATTCACTTAATATTCACGGTGGTGTTGTTTTATCAGTATGTAGATTAATCTATTGTATAACTTCACGTGGGAAATCTGCTTAGTTTACAGAGCCCCTGAGTGACGGACTTTTTCTATGATCGATGCTATATCCAGTCTAAGAATCAAGATTGTTAGGAAGATAGATCAAATAATGAAATGAACATAAAGATATGGCACACATCTTATTATGTTTTAAAAGACATTTGTTGTCTGCGTGTAGTCTATTGGTTGGCTGATTTAATTTATTCTATGGAATGGAGTAGACGGTGCATAATTATATAATCAGAAAATTATCAGAAAATCTATAACCCATTTCATGAAAATGGAAAATTTAAAATCACCGATTGGAGTATATTTCATAAGCACAAATCACTAAATAAAATTTTATTTCCTAAATTCCTGATGTAGTGTCTGAAATAAGGGAGGTGTTATTCGAGGAGCAGTTGAATAATTAAAATGTCCTATTATGTTTAATAGGATGTAATTTTCAAAAAATATGTGCATCAGTCATTCATATAAAACCTCCAGAATAGAATACTGATAATAAATAATCATTGAAGACTAAATAATAATTTAAAATATAAATAATTAAATGTTTGTCTTTTTAATTACTTTATTTGATTACTCTTATATATTTTTGAATGGGCAACTCTACTTTAGCAAATCGGTACTAAATATTCATATATATTGACACAACTAGAAACAATTACAACTACCGATGGACTAGAAATTACAGTTTGTCAAATGATAGCGAAAGCAACTGAGGTGTTATTAGATCAAATGTAGCACTCACTGGGTGTAATTACGCCACGTTGCTGAATCCTTTGATGTTCTAGTTTTAATTAAGCCTATATAGAAAAGCCCGTTGTCCCGGCGGAAATGAGAATGTTTGCCTATGGGGGAACACATTCATTAGTTTCACCTCTATGTATGGAGTATTTTGTGTACCTCGCTGGTATATTCTAAGAACTGGAGGGAATAACCAATGATCGTGGAACTCATTAGGTTTTAGCGTGGACGTAATGCACTTGACATTTCATTAAAATCCCATGGTCTCACCCCCTTTACTAGCTAACATCAAAATTAGACGGCGCCTATATGTACCTTTGCCAAGTCAAATTAAACCTTTTGGGCGACAAATTGAGCGTTTTCCATGATAAATTGAACTTTATCAAAACCTAATTGAAATATATCCTAATAAATTTTTTCTCCAAACCAGAATGAATTACTTCCAAATCAAATTCAAATTTTTCTAAAATAAGTCACCCTTTTTTAATTTTAGATTCCAAATTTGTTGAAGACAACGTTTTACATTGAATATTTTTTGAGAACTTATTTTTCTGTACTTAACATCAACTCCGATATTCTATCAGCCTCCTTCAAAACACACACACACGCAAACGAGAGAGAGAGTGTGTGTGAGAGAGAGAGAGAGAGAGATGCTTTTATTGTCATAGGTCCTCTCTTACAGACAATAGTCATGTATGTTAACTATTTATAATAATATAATCAAACTAAACTTATAAATTAAATTAAAACTTATACAACAAACATAAAGATACAAAAAAATATATATATATATAACTAATACACAAACAAATATATCACATCTCGGTCGTTAGAAAATGATTAATGAAGAGTGTGAGAGAGGGAGAGAGAGAGAGAGGAGAGGGGAGAGAGAGAGAGAGAGAGAGAGAGGAGAGAGAGAGAGAGAGGAGAGAGAGAGAGAAGAGAGAGGAGAGAGAGAGAGAGAGAGAGAGAGAGAGAGAGAGAGAAGAGAGAGAGAGAGAGAGAGAGAGAGAGAGAGAGAGAGGAGAGAGAGAGAGAGAGAGAGAGAGAGAGAGAGAGGAGAGAGAGAGAGAGAGGAAGAGAGAGAGAGAGAGAGAAGAGAGAGAGAGAGAGAGAGAGAGAGAGAGAGAGAGAGAGAGAGAGAGAGAGAGAGAGAGAGAGAGAGAGAGAGAGAGAGAGAGAGAGAGAGAGAGAGAGAGAGAGAGAGAGAGAGAGAGAGAGAGAGAGAGAGAGAGAGAGAGAGAGAGAGAGAGAGAGAGAGAGAGAGAGAGAGAGAGAGAGAGAGAGAGAGAGAGAGAGAGAGAGAGAGAGAGAGAGGGGGAGAGGGAGGGAGGGAGGGAGGGAGGTAGGGAGGGAGGGAGAGAGAGAGAGGGAGAGATAGAGAGAGGGAGAGCGAGATAGAGGGAGGGAGGGAGGGAGAGAGAGGGAGGGAGGGAGAGAGAGGGAGAGAGGGAGAGGGAGAGAGAGAGAGAGAGAGAGAGAGAGAGAGAGAGAGAGTGAGAGAGGGAGAGAGAGAGGGAGAGGGAGAGAGAGAGAGAGAGAGAGAGAGAGACAGACAGAGATAGAGAGAGCGAGAGCGAGAGAGAGATATTGATACACAGTTACACTTTATTGTCATAGGGCCCGTGGTCCTCTCTTACAGAGAATAGAAATACATGTTTATTACTATATTATTTACAAATTAGCCCTAAAGACTATATAGAAAGGATAGACACATTAAGTATTTACTGTTAAACATACAAAAAATTCTTCTTATTCTGTATCCCATATTATTTATATATTCTTCATAGTTTATGGCAAGGGTTACCAATAAGGAGACTCCTTTTTATTGGAGACCCTAGCGATAACATTTGAAGAATATATACAAAATTGAAACTAATATAAAAATGTTTTGTTTTGTCAAACCCACATCTTGGTCATTAGAAAGTGATAAATGCATGCCCTTCGGAGTGATGATGATGTTTTTATTTCTTTAGGTAAAGTGTTCAACTTGAAAGCATTGCCTCCTTATCCTTGGAATATTTGTTGTTATCTCATCGGTGGTACTTTGCTCTAGTAACTCATCGTTGTTCTAATCCAGGATCGTCAGAATTTCTGCCGTTATTTAATCTAATTATTATTGTTAAGGAATATTCTGAGATTTCTCAAGAAGAAACTATTCATACTATATCTCCCTTTTCCAACCTTAAAAATACACTCCACTACCTTTGGAAAAAAAGAGAACAACCTACCCTGCGGCCACAATTAGGTTATCTAATTGACGATTTGTTGAACGAACATTGTCTCTTGTTAGAACTGCCCGGCGTGAAATAGGGACCTCATTTTCGTAATCCCCTGACTAAGACCGATGAACATTGCAAGACATTTTTCGAAAATCGCGTCATGAGTGCATGCTCAATAGTTGATTTCTCTTAAGGAATATCTGCTCAATGAAAATTAAATCGAGAAATGTTCCATTTGAACGGATAAAAAATGAATTAGGTTTGCACTGAGTTCAATAAGAATAAAAATATGGAATTAGTTGAATTTGACTCAACCTCTCTCCAATCTATTTGAAGTTAACCTGGTAATAGTCTAATTGGACAAGGAAAATGTATGCTGGTGGTATAATGTACAATACGCTCACACTACAGGCACATTACATTGGCCTAAGAGATGTTATTATATAGCAGGTGTATCATGGCGTTGACTAGAAATTATGTCGTGTGACTTAGGTTTTAAGGAATTAAAGACATTATGTAATTATCCATACTTATTAGAAATGGGTAGAAGGAGATATTGGTTTATATCTTCGAAATGTGGCAGTGAAGAAAAACTCGTTTCATCTCCATAGTATAACGTATCTCAAAGCCCACAAACCCAATTAGTATTCCTTTAAGCAATCCTCTTTCAGAGAAAATTGGAATTATATTGGGAAAAACGTATATCTAGATCCCATGAGAGAGCAAGGAGAGTCTCTAAAATCTTAAAATCTCCCAAATCCGAAAATCGTGAGCTACCATTGGAAAGATCTGGGGTTTACCGGATACCCTGTTCATCCAGTGAAGTAACATATGAACACATATTCATTTATATAATACCCTCAAACCTGCATCTCTTTAGGCCAAAAAATTGTTATCATTCCAAAAATAATTGTCAAAACTATTATAGATGTATGTGGGGCATTTGGGTGTGCATCTAGCTGTGGAAGAAAGAAAGTAAAGACTTACTATCTCGACCAGCCATCTTCCCATTCAATACAAATGATTTGCACTAAATATGCAAACGTGCCTTTCAAGTGTTTAATTATTTAAATAGGTTCAGCCATGTTCTGTCGACAATGGGACACTATATCACTGCCCCTTCTGTCAAACAAACAATAAAATAGTCCCTTTTTCAACTTCGTTCTCATCTTTTTGTGGGGCATACAACTGCAACTTCACTTATACAAACAGAGTATTTTTTTTTTAATTGATACATCTTTTATTACATTAATTTATACATGTTATCATGTGGTGGAGAATGAGAAGTTGTACAATATATTATAGCCTAAATTCTTTTTTCTGTAATCATTGAATAATGGTAACATTACTAAACTGAAATGAGTGAAGAAAGTGAAACATTTTGCAATAGAGTGAAGAAAGTGAATTGCCTTCTTAATTAGTAATAAGTATAAATTAAAAAATAATTTGAAGTTGGAAATTAAATGCTTTTAAATGTTTCTTAACATTGTAAGAATTTATTTTAACAAAATAAATTGAAATGTGAATGAATTATTGGTGGAAATAATCAATATATTTTAAAATTTAAATATAATAATAATTACCTTCCTTGTTTATTACCTGTACTTGTTTATAACTGCACTACTTCACAATCATCACTAGTTGTTTTATAACTATGCTTATAACCTTTCACAACCATGCTTATAACCTACCAACAACATACCATAATCTTCACAACATCCTAATTTTGTTCATATTCTGGTTAGATCTGATCATGTATTACACGATTACAGAAAAAATTTAATATTACACTCGTGACGAAAGTAGAATTTACTACTCTCGTTGAAATTACCACACTCTCTCCGCTCGTGTGGGTAAACGTTTCACTCGAGTTGTAAAATGATCTACTTTCGTCACTTGTATAATAAATAACTATTATTATGCGATAAAAAATCAATTAATTATTTTCTGTTCCGGTCTAGTAAGGATAATCCAATTTTTGACCAAATACCAAATGTTTCGTCTAGATCTGCCTAGATTCACAAGTAAATGTATTCTGGTTATGGGTTTCATAAACCCAACCCCAAATCTTCATTTGGTACCAAATGGTTACTATCAAATACTGATCACCTATTTCCACGCTTGTCTACTCTTCAATGGTTGTGGAGTAATTCACTAATACTAGAAAATAATACACATATCAACGTTTTCGTGAGAACTTGTTTGCTTCCATTATGTTCACAAATAACTTAATGGAAATATTATTATTATTATTATTATTTATTAACGTCCACTTTTGGCAACTTAGGCTAATCGGGACGGGTTATCTACAGGTTACCACCCTTTTCTAGCCAGGGTGGGATTTAATGGAAATAGAATAGACACTTTCTAGTTTTATTTTTTATATATTTATTTATTGGAGCTTCGCAGCTTTGGCGATGTTGCTCTAAACAAAAGCTTCGTAACTTAAAAAACTAAACAAAACAAAACTGAAATGAAAACAAAACAATTAACAAAATTAAACAAAACAGAAAATGGAGCACAAAACAGAAAAGGTAAAAAAGAAACGGATGAGGAACACAAAACGTAAAAGGAACACAAACCAGAAAAGGAGCATAAAACACAGAGGAAAAACCGAGGTGGGAAAGAAATAGAAACGCAACTCAAAACAGAACTGGAATAAAAAAAAGAACACAAAAGGCGAAATTAAACACAAAAACTGAATGAAACACAAAAACGGAACTAGAACTCAAGAATGGAAATGGAACTCAAAAACAAAATGGAACTCAATAAACATGAATGGAAATCAAAAAAACAAATATTGAACACAGCAAAGAAAAAAAATAAATGAACAAGAAAACAAACAAAGACAAAATTCAAAGCTAGGAGCAAAACTGTAAATCAAAAGTATTGATATTGGACAATAGAGAAATCATTAATAAAATATTTAAATATTAAACAAATAAATCAATAATTAAAATAAAATTGTTTAAATATTAATCAAATAAATCAATAATTAAAATAAAATTGGTGTATAAAATGAATAAAAGAAATTTAAAATGATTAAGGTTTAACTAAAATATAAGTTTTTACTGGTGACTACATAAAACTCTGTACCTCCCTAAAACACACTGGAGTGAGTGAAAACTCATACACCCACACACAAACACACACACACACACACACACACTCACACAAACACAACTGGCACGCGCACATGTATAGGAAATTATAAAATTTATTTTAAAACGCAAACAATTTTAAATGGATTATATTAGTTAAATGTTTGTGTATATGTTAATGTCTTTTAGATGTTGTAGTATAGTGGGTATGTCTGGGCTACCTTCAGTGAGTAAGTCATGTAGGTCGTGGGGTCTGTAAATGATCTCGTCTCTTGCAGTCTGTCAGTATGTGTTTTATTGTAAGAGTCAAATTACATACATTGCATTTGGGCTGCTCCCTTTTTTTCATTAAATAGTTATGAGTATTAAAGGAGGTACCTATGCGGAGCCTTGTTAAAATCACTTAGAATTTTAGAGTACTCCAATGATAGAATACGTTCTAGGAAAAGAATGTTTAAGGTAAAGAATGTTTAAAGCCATGTTGGTTATGTGGTCTTGTATAAAGGATAGGAGAGTGACCACTTGTTGCTGTGTCCAGAGAGTCCCACACAAACCGTGTCGATGCCCACACTACCCAACACCACCACTGTTTTGTTGTATTTGATCTTCACACCACACTCCCAATAGGGATAAAGCAACTCGTTTCAAAACAATATTCTCGCTGTTCCTTTTTCTCTTGAAATACCTGAAATGGAATAATTGACTCTATCAAGAGCATAGAATCGATCCATGGACAAATCAAATGGCGACAGTAACTAAATGAGACAATATGGTTTCTTAAAAAAATGTATTACGGCAACTATCATTGTATCATATAAAATTTTACTCCCTAGAAGAAAATATCTGCGAAGAAGCGGCCATGTCAAGACGTCCAAGTTAGTAGCATTTCGTCATTCTCTGAAAACAACTTCGAGTGTCCAAAACATGTCTAATCCTTTCTATTAAATGAAAAACTTATGGTCCTTTATTGATAATATAGCATCCTACCACTGTAATTAACGAACATCAGGTATGGCCAATAGTTGAATGGAGACCGCTCCGAAAGCTAGTTCACACGTTTTCCACCAGAGCACGTCAGTCCAGAAGCCTTTAAGAGGCGAGTCTCCTGTGAAATTGGCTTAGGCGTCACCCTCCTTCCGTAACTCACAGCGGCCGCTTTGGACCTGGCGTGCGGCGGACCTTATTCTTAGTCTTAGTTTCTTTTATCATATAGTTATAGATTTCTTCTGTTCTTTCTAACCTCCCCTCCTACCATCCCTACCCTCTCTTCTTTCGTTTTCTCCTATCCTCGCAACCCACCCGGTACTTCCAGTTGCCGGGTAACCCACGATCCTTTGTTCCATTACACCCATACCATATCACAACACCCCCTTAAAATGGAACTAGAGTGTTCAATAGAAGGGGAATTGTCGGGACAACCGCGGCAGGTCACTCTGTCCTTTTACCAATATCCTTTTCTGACAACTGGATCTCACATAAAAAAAAGTCCGTCACGCAGGGGCTGCGTAAACTAAGCAAATTTCCCATGTGAAGTTTTACAATAGAGAAATCTGCATACTGGTAACACAATACCACCGTGATTAAACACAAACGGTAATGAAAAATCTTTCAGTTAATTAAAATAAATTCCCAAGTGAAACGACTTCTGAATTGTAAGAATAATTTATATTTTTATAACACAAATTTTAGTAGTCCAAGAACTAAAGAAGGAGGGGAGGGGCGCGGATGAACAGAACGTATTTGCATAAATCTCACAAAGTAAAGAAGGTAAGGTAAGGTTAGAAACGACAGGTAAGGTTAGAGGGAACTTCCACCTGAGCCGAGCCAGTGACGGACATGGCCGACCTAATCCGAACTATACCCGACCACAGACTTCATAAAAATGCAAATATCTCGGTTAATATTCAAGATAGAGAATAAATGTATATAACAGTATTTATAGTAAATTTAATTTGCTATAAGATTGGTTTTATACTATTTTCCGATCCGATGCAAAATATATATATATATATATATATATATATATATATATATATATATATATATATATATATATAGTTTTGAACGGACCTCATTTTCGTCATCTCCTGGGTAGGATCGATGGACATTTGAAGAGATTTTTCGAAACTCGCGTCATGAGTACAACCTCAATAGCTGATTTCGCTTAAGAGAAATCTGCTAAAAAGAAAATTTAGAATCTTTAATAGGCAAAGAAGGCAAGGAATCTGTAATCACGATAGAGGCTGAGAACAGGCAATATAGAATGCACCACTAATATATTTATTTATTGGAACTTAGCAGCTGTGGCGATGTTACTCAAAACAATAGCTTCAAAACGAAACAAAAAAGAAACGGAACACAAAAAAGTCCGTCACGCAGGGGCTGCGTAAACTAAGCAGATTTCCCACGTGAAGTTATACAATAGAGAAATTTCAAGATAGGTGAACAGTTAAGAAAACGGCCGACCTAGCTTTTGGCGGGAAACTCACTCTCTTCCGTTATCCGCCCCAATTCCATAAAAATGCAAATATCTCGGTTAATATTCACGATAGAGAATAAATGTATATAACAATATTTATAGTATATTTAATTTGCAATAAGATTGATTCTATACAATTTTTCGATCCGAAGTATAGTAACAGAAATATTTCGAATTTTAGAAAATCCTCCCGTCTAAACCCCCCCCCCCTCCTACTGGTCGGGTTTCAGCCATTAACGAACTTGATCTTTCTTTTTACATAAAACGACTAAATATCTAGTTTGGTAACGATCAAACAAAAATTGCGACCGTTAGAGCGTTAACAGACAAATAAATATATATATATATATATATATATATACATACAGTTTTGAACGGACCTCATTTTCGTCATCTACTAGGTAGGATCGATGGACATTTGAAGAAAAATTTCGAAAATTCCGTCATGAGTACAACCTCAATAGCTGATTTCCTTTAAGGGAAATCTGCTAACAGGAATGGAAAATAAAAAAAAGAAATAGAACACTAAAGCAGAATTAAAAACGAAACCGGAATGACACACAAAAACGGAATTAGAACTTAAAAACGGAAATGGAATTCAAAAAGATAACTACGACAAAGAACAAAATACATAATAAGGGAAAAAACAAAGACAAAATTCAAAACTAGGTACAAAACTGAAAATCGAAACATTGAGTCACATTGGACAATAGGGAACTAATACAAAAAATATTTAAATAATTAATAAATAAATAAATCAATAATTAAAATATAATAGGTAGTAAAAGAAATTTAAAATAACTGAGGTTTTGATAAAATGTTTATTTTTGCATCCAAAAATGTTGTAAAAATAAAAATGTAAAACTTAAATTAAAAATATATCACATTTTTTGAATATATGTATATATTCTTTAAATGTTTGAGAATAGTATCTATCTACTCCCCTTTGTAAGTAGGTCGTGTAAATTGTGTGGTATCTGTTAGTAATTGCGTTGCCTGCAGTCAGTCAGTAGATGTTTAACTGTCAGAGCTACATTACAACATCTACAAATCGGTTTGTCTTATTTGTACATCAAGTTTGAGCATGTTAGTCGAGTGTGTCCAATTCTTAACCTTGTAAATATTACAAGTATTATTGTCGTAGGGCCACGGGTTCACTGAATATTTCATTTCTATAAGCTTACAAGTCGAGTTAAGTCAGTGACCCTGCAATTTGTGAACTGTTTATGTCTTTGTTACTTTGCATAAATCCTGTGTAGTTAGTAAGTTTATGTCAATGGTGTTCTTGGTGTCCAGAAATCCATAACATAGTTATGTGTATATGTTTAAGTCTGTTAATGTTAGAGACAATTTATGTGATTACAGGATGTGAATTGTAAATATTTCGCAGCGAGAGCAATGAACTTATAGAATCTGTGCATAGTAGGAAGTTTTTCATGAACGATTGTCTCTATATTGGAAAGAGCGAGTAATATTGCATGTAGTTCTGCTGTATAAATGTTTGTGCCATCAGGTAGTTTAATACTGAGAATATGATTGTCAATGACTGCCACTGCACCTGTACCACTGGCAGTTTTGGAACCGTCTGTATATGCATGTAGTGTATTATGTGTGTGGTTTGCTATAATGAATTTGAAAGTGTTTTGATAAAAGATGTTGGAAAATAAATCGCTCTTTTTATATTTGGTGAAAATTAAGTCCAAGGAGGAAATGGTGGTTGCTTGCTAAAATACAGTTCTCTTTTTAAAACCTTGGAGCCATATGTACTGTCTAAAGTACGACTGAAAAGAGGTTTATTTTTGTAACGTTTTTGGATGCACATATAAAAAGGGGGTTGTTTAAAAAGCACATTACACATAGTGTGTTCAGAGATTTTGCCTGTTTAAAGCAAATTTTGCGCCTGTACTCTAATGGTGATTCTCCAGCCACTGCACAAAGGCATTCTATAGGACTAAATATAAATGCACCAATTGCAATTGTTAGTCCTGTATGGTGTATTGGGTCCAGAATTTTTAGAGTTGTCGGACTGACATATATAAAGGAAAGATGGAATGCTAACAGCAGCTAAAGATGACGTGCCTATGAAATAAGCAACTGGTCATTGTAGAAGCTCTTCAGATGGAGATATGAACGTCGCTGTTGAAAGGAAATATGGCCGAGGTACCATATCTGCTGGACGTGGAGATGGCATATGAAAAAATCAAGTGGCTATCAATCCCCGAGTTGATCGAGTTAATTGGTGATATGTCCACAGAACGCAGATAATTAGTTGAGAACACCAGTGTTTTTTTCTTTCCGGCCAGAAGTTGACAGACCTGTTGTTTACACATCAGACGATTCCAGTCGGGAGGTTATTAAAATTGGCTGAAATATTTCTTATTACCATTTGTATTTATTCACGGTCGTGTATTGTCACAAGTATGAAGATTTATCTATTGTTAAACTGTTTAGTTTAAGCATCCCCTGCGTGACGGATTTTGTTTTTGTGGAATTGCAAAGCAGTCTGAAGGCCGTGTGGAAACAGCATTAACTGCTTTAAATCTGGGATATCCAAGGACAAAACATTATCTGTAAATAAATTAACGTACTGGTCAATGAAACGTATATCATTAGGCATTACAAGATTATAATGAAGAATATTACGTATATACTTTACAGTTATCATTCTTAGAGAACGTAACTAATGAATAATAAGCATTTTTGTAAAACTTCAAATGTAATTACATTAATCAATCATTAGGCCAGAAGCTTGTATGGTATATAAGAAAAAGTATAAAAATTTCTCAATACTATTTAATGCACTGGACTTAAGGATCAAATAACTAAACAAATCAATAAAATAGTTAAAGTTTGAGAATTTTCCTGAGACTACTAGAAGTTAGGGCTTCCATCATAAATCTTTATCTCAGGATTATGTGAAGCATGCTTAACTTGCAAGTTAAACGTGTTACCTAGAAGTAATACATTATAGAAAACTGTCTCTATTTCACTTTAAGTAGAAGAAGGGATTTATATGTTCTTGAGTTTCAAAATAAAGTTCTATAATCTTATCTCATTGAAAATTTAAGATTTAATTTTGTTTAAAATTTATAAGTTAAATAAATTGCCTTTATTGCTTGTTCACACAGAAGTTGCAAGTTTGGACTTGTTTTAACATAAAGATGCAATAGAGTCACAATTAGTTTTCAAGTGCTTAAATTAATTTTTTTTATTTTTCCTTGAGGCCAAATTTAATTTATTTTTTATAAATTTGAATTTATTTTTATTTAATTTTTCTGTTGTGCCTGATTAAAATTTTAAAAGAAAAAATACTTATAAAGCATAAAGACAGATGAAGAAATGAATTAAAATGAGATCCACTGTAAAAGTTTGAAATAATTCCCAAAACAAATTTTTCAATCCGACAACAAATTTGTGGCATTTGTTTTTACACCAAAAACATTACTTCACAGCGTGCAGTCACACAGAAAAGCATAATTGTTCACTTTATCAATATTATCACAATCTAGTCACGAGGCTGAAACCGAAGTAAAGTAGTCAGCAACCTCCAAAGAGGTTTACTCACACCTCAGCCACGATGGTGCCGGGTGAATTAACCGAAACTCGCGTCCTTATTTAATATATTACAATTAAGAGACGCTGTACCAAACAGTATTATTCCCAGAAGTTAGCTTTCATGAATCGTGTGGCCTGATGAATCCCCAAAAAATATTTATTCTTTGTCGTGAGGTAACTGAGGAGCTATTAAAAAGAAAAAAAAAAAGAAAATGGCACAAACTTCGGTGATACTATAATCGCATGTCGAATCGCACTTGCAATCCTGAGGCAAGTCTCTGGGCTATATATCCCGTTAAGCCTATACCCCAATATTGTATGCTTATAACAATCAGAAATAGACTAAAAGAACTTATCTTTAATAAAGAATCAAGCAAAGGCACAACTGATTAACTTTTCGGTGTAATAGCACAATAGTGCTCGGGGCAATTTTCGTAACAGTGTGTAATTAGAGACTCATGAATTTTGTAGTACGTCTGGTACAATAATTTCCTACCCCATTTACGTTTGAATGGATAGCATTGTGTTAATTAAATTATCCCCGAATGGGGCCCTGGAACAATTTCAAACCGTATGAATTATTCTACGTGTATCTCACAGAAAATTGAAGTCAATATCAAGAGGGAAAACAAATATTTTATATATAGGATGTTTTAGCACTTTACACGTTAAACACTTTTTAATAACTTCTCCAGTATAAATGAATTTAGATATTATAAATGTAGTTGGGCTTTACAGGGAGAAAATTGAAAAAAAGATTTTGACATCTCAAGAGCCAAAAATTAAAAGAACAATATTTATTTTATCGATTATCGAATTTCTTCTAGGAAAAACGTAGTTAAGGTCGTATATAGGCCAAAGAATTCAAAAATTTTCGCAGATTTCCCTCATGAGAAATCAGCTATGGAGGACGTACTTATGACGCGATTTTCGGAATTGTTCTTGAAATGCCCATGGATCCTACCCAGGAGATGACGAAGATTAGGTCCATTCAAAACTGTAATATATATATATATATATATGTGTGTGTGTGTGTCTGTTACCGCTCTATCGGTTGTAATTATTGTTTAATCGTTACCAAACTCGATATTTAGTCGTTTTAGGTAAAAAGAAAGATGAAGTTCGTTACCGGCTGAAATCGGACCAGGGTTTAGAGGGGGAGAATTTTGAAAATTCGAAATATTTCCGTTATTATAAGTCGTATCGAAAAATTTTGTAGAACAAATCTTATTGCAAATTACATTTACTATAAATATTGTTATATACATTTATTAATGTGAATATTAACCGAGATATTTCTATTTTTCAGTAATAAGCCTTCAACAAACCCTCACTTCTACTCCTGTTACATAAACAATACTCGGTTATGTTATAAACTACACCCTTCGAAGCTTAAATACCAAATATTGTTTCCAAGAGAATTTCTTATACGAGATATATGCATGCTGGTTCCTCCCCCCTTCATAAATTGTTGGACTACTTAAATTAGATTGATTGAGATAAAAATTATTCTGATTCATTATAAATTTCAGTACTAGATATAGTAAGTACTAGATACAGTATTTAATCGAATTAATAGGTTATATTCAGATAATTTACAATAATTGTTTTTCTTCGCGGTAAAAAGTTGGCTGAACTGTATGTTTACATTTCAGATGCTTTTCTTCGGGAGGTTTCTTATAAACGTTTGTATTTATTCACTTAATATTCACTGTGGTGTTGTGTTAGCGGAATGTAGATTTATCTATTGTTCAACTTCACGCGGGAAATCTGCTTCTTTTAGGCAGCCGGACTTTATTTTTGTATGTGAATGCCAAACAAATAAATCTGAAAAAGCTTCTTGGAAGAGTGGTACTAATGTTGATGCAAATATAATAGTCCATTTACTTTTAAAATTGTTATTTTATAAATTTGAATATTAATTGTGAAAAATATATAATCCTTTTTATTTATCAAAACTAGTTTAGCCTTAAAGCTGAGTAAAAAAAAATTATTTTTGTTCTACAATATATACTAACTGTATATTGTCATTATAACTCTAAATGTTTTACTTTCTGTAATTGAATACCTGATCAGGAGTCCATAAGCTTACTGGTAAAAACAAAGTGATTAGAAGACAAAACCTTATTTTTAATATTTTTCTTTTTTATATTTCTTTATTTAAGTACGGTCTTCGGTTAAATGGAACGAAAAACATCAATTACTGGCCATGATCTTAATTTGGGCATTCTTTTGAATTTGATAATGTAAAAATCTTAGAAAAATAAATAAATACAACTAAAAACAAAAGAAAAAATGCATATATATATATATATATATATATATATATATATATATATATATTTGTGTTTGTGTTTGTGTTTGTGAGTGTGTGTGTGTGTGTGTGTGTGCGGGGGGGGTGTGTGTAGGAAAAAGGCAAATAAAAAAAATTGAGATTAGGAACTTAAGCCGTACTTTTTCCAATAATAAAGTTTTTGTGTTTTTTTTATAATCTTGATGAACTATTAAATTTAATATTAACATTTAATATTAAATTTACTTCGTAGGGAAATTTTTGTAATAGGAAGATCGATTCTAAGTGCAAATTTAAGCAGTATCGTTAGTAACCATTTATTGATTTATTAAGTAGATGCTGTTTCTTAAATGTATAGAAGCTGATGTAGAGTTAGGACGACTACGTTTTTGGCGGTATGATTAATGTATTCCTGACGAAGAGTTAAATAAAACAGTGTGAAACAAGTAAATAATTAAGTGGATGAAGATATAGTGGAGTTTTTTTATAAATTCTGACATATTTTCCACAAGTGATATCAGTATGTTCATGATTTGTCTAAAACTTTGCTTAAGATGTTACTTAATGCGAAAATATTCTTCCAATCAATAATAGTCTCCTTTTGAATACAGCCCTCATCCATTTGTGAAATGATAGTGCTAGGTTTAGCTGAATCAGTGATTCTCATTGTATTCAATGGCTAATATTGATCAGTAAACTGTATTTACATATTCATCACCCGGCTTGTTGTTTGGGGAAGCCATGTTTACTGTGGTCTGTTTGGTCTTGTTAGCGGTCCCTATACTCACCGAAAAGTTTGTGTGGTTATTGGCTCCCTCAATTCAATGCTCACGTGTCAAGTCAGCCACGTGAACATCTACCGTAGCACGTGTATAATAATTAATGGAACATTTTATTTTCTTGAATTGAATTTGAGATTTGATTCATATCACTGCATACTTTAGAAATTAAAAGGGTTTTCATTGATTAATTAAAATATGCACCCCGCCTTGAATAACCAATCCTCAAGAAACCGGCTCCACGTTTCTCGACAGCTCAGCTATTACCGGCAGCTAGTTAACTCCATTGTTTATTCTAGTAGTCTGTAGGTTTAGTCTAATTAATGATAGTATTTTTTAGTATTTATTTAATAAGTATGTCTGGAAATTTGTTGTATTTTTAATATAGTAGTTGTAATTTTAATAAGCTTTAAGTTTAATGTTTATTTTTTTGTACAGTGTACAGTTAAGTTTCGGTCTCATTTTCAGTGATGTTACTTTTGGAAAACTGTGTTTCGACCTTTCGAGTCTGTTCAATTAGGCGTGTGCTACACGTGAGATTTCGCTCCAAATGCTAACCTAGGACAAAGTTGAGTAAACGGAAAAGTTAAAGACTGTTTGAGAAACAGTTCGTATGGTATAAGGATGAATATTCAAAACATCTTGTGAACTTAACGTCGTATAGTCTAATGTTACAAAAGCCAGTGAACATGAATGTAGGGGGTGAGTAAGAATTTTTATCAAATACTTATTTCTCTCCAACGTCCACTATATGTATTCTGAACATAGTTTTGACTAATCATTCATTAGATTATCTCTTTATCATACACCTCATTTATTTAGTTATAATAAAAATATGGACAATATTAAAAGAATAAAATGTGTTCCTCGATCTTTTGAGTCTCTGCTGGGAAAAGGTGCAATCCGCTCAGTGAAAGTTGGATGTCGGATTCATGGAAATAATTGTTTCTTTTAAGCTTCAGCAGTGATGATGTTAACCCTCCGTTAGGCGCGGGTCATTTTCAAACGACTCTAGGCGCGGGTCACCTAGGAGGTGACGATGGAGAAATATGTTGGTAAAACTGCTTCTTAGGGCAAAAATAGAGTTCCAACATATATAAACGTTTATCTGAACAAATAGTAAAACATTTTATGTTAAAAGTTAGCAAAGTAACACATGAATATGTCTTACAACTATCAAAAATATTAACTCATTTCAGGTAACATGAAGCAATTTATGAACAATGAATTCTTTAGCTACTAGAAAAAATATACAAAAAAGTACAATAAGAATGGTTTAGAACTATTTAATCATTTGATTTCTCCTGGAATAACAAATACAACAAAACATTTAAGATAGAAAAGGAAATTAAAACTTTACACGTCGAATCTTTTAGTTCTACTCAGGTGAGTTTCTTGGCCAACATGTTTTAAATAAAATCTTCTAAATGCATTCTCGCTCCTCTGTATGTGCCAGCTAAGTAAAGAAGAAGGCTTATATAGGCTTTTATTACTATAAAGTCCGTCTGTTTAGCATCCCTCTGCCTAGAAAATTCTGGCTCCACAATTTTTATAAATTTGTTTGTGCCGTGCACAATACTATTAATAATCATCTTATCAAAGAGACAGAACCAGCAGTCAAGTTCATTAGTTGCCTCCTTTGCCGCCCCTTTCACTCCCGGAAGGTGTCAATAAATTATGTTTTCCTATTTTACGCAATGGAAAATGGGGTTTCCTCCACTCAATACGGCCAACGATCTTCTTTCTGTTCACACTTCTCAGTGCAACATATTTTTCGTGTGACTGCTCATCCTCCCCATCACTTTCTGATTCCAGTCAGTTTGTTCAGTCTCTGAGTCTATACCCCGTTTTTCCTAGCCGTCTTCAAATTCCGAATCTGTGCCGTTCTGTATGTTATCGTCTTCTTCGAAAGGGTCCAGTAACGTGTGGTGGCGTCTAGCGATGCCATTTTGATTACTCAAGTCAAAAATACGTATTTCCTGGTCCATTCTTTCTGAAAAATGTTTTAAAAATGCATTGTTGATCGCGGTCACCTAGAGGTAAATTCATATTTTCTAGGTATATTTAACTATACAAAAACAATCAAGGCACTACAAATGTCAAATGATAAATATGTCTAAGATAAAAAGATTAAATATAGAAACAAAAGAAATTGAAATACTTACAATTTTGGTCGCGGTGCACCTGTGGGGTGATTTTAGCACAAGGAACGCACTGTGTACAAACTTCGAAGGTCAAACCTATACTGTTTTGAGGAGGAAGGGAAGCTAGAAGCATTGCTGGAGGCCGAAGTCGTTGGGTCCACTCAATCGGAAGCTATTGGAAAAACACCTCAAAGATGCACCTGTCAGGACGCCGCGACTAACGGACTTAACCATACGTTCATAACAGGACGTGATGATTAGCCAAGCCGAGAACAGTGATGACAAATTATGCGAATGGGTAAGTCGAGTTTCTTACTCACCCACTCAAAATCTATCATCTGAAGGGCCATCGTAAAGGATAGGCTTTGTAACCTTTGAGTTGGAAAATCGGGATAGCAAGTCGAAATCTGCACAACTTGGCTCAAAATCCAAATGATGACTTATCTAGGAAACTGTTTAAACAATGGATAGTTTAAAATAGAAGCTACGCCTTTGGCTAATAATAATCTTCGAAAATCTCTACATTGGTAAAAAAAATCATGAATAAGGGTTTTACCAGATTTCCCTTAAGGGAAATCAGCTATTGAGGTCGTACTTATGACGCGATAACGAAAATGAGGTCCGTTGAAAACTATATATATATATATACTAGTGGGCCAGGCAGACGTTCTCCTGCATGTTATATCAAGCGATTAGGGTATTAAATTTAATAAAATAATGTTTAAAACAAAAACTACTTTTAATAACACAAAAATCACCATTTGTTATGTGCACGTATCCCTAAAAATAAATAGAAAATAAAATATCGCGAAAACTCGGTACGTAAAAAGAAAAGGAAAAATGAGAGAAGGAAAAGAAGACGTTTTAGATCTAAGATTATCTGGTAGAATGCGTACTACACGTCTTTACAAAGCAAATAGTTGTAGTCCAATAATTGAAATAAATCAAAACTCTAAACAATAATAATGCAAATACATAAATATAAATAAAGAAAAGAAAATAATTGCGACATTCAAATCAGATTAAAATAAATTTGGATAATAAATAACAACGTCTGAAAGTGAAAACCTCTCGCTGCTGCAAAGAGCTTTATTTAGATGACATACTTAAACTCTAAGGACATACATTAGATAAACATTTTAGCATTACTTTATATTTCCAATAACCTCCCCCTTCGCCCTTCAACCGGAGACCAAGGTCCCTCACGACCCCCACTCCTGCTCATCTGGCGGGCTGATCTGCGGCGCTAAACCATCCCGTGCTTCACCCAAACGCATATGAAAAAATCCATTCAAATCGGTCCAGTCGTCTAGGAGGAGTTCAGTGACATACACACGTACAATAGAATTATATATGTAAAGATATAGATGTATTTACCTGTTAACGGTCTAGCGGTCGCCATTTTTACTTGATCATTACCAAACTCCGTATTTAAACGTTTTACGTGAAAAGACGGATCATGTTCGTCAACGGCTAAAATCGGACTATTGGGAGAGGGGGTTTAGAGGGGAGAATTTTTGAAAATTCGAAATATCTCCGTTACTGTACGCCAGATCGAAATTTTGTATAGAACCAATCTTATTGCACATTAAATGTTGTCATGTACATTTATTCTCTGTCTTGAATATTAACCGAGATATTTGCGTTTTTATTAAGTGTATGCCGATAACGGACGAGATGAAATAGGCTGAAGTCGGTTCAATTCGTTTCCGCCGAAAGCTAGTTCGGCCGTTTCCGTAACTGCTCGGATCTCGTATGGGTATTTTTCTATTGTATAACTTCACGTGGGAAATCTGCTTAGTTTACGCAGACCCTGCGTGACGAAAGTTTCTATACTGAGAAAGTTAAGCTGTCATTATTCTTGAATTTCGTCTCCGACTAAGATACACATTTTTTAGTTGGTCTAGAAGAAATAACGGGATACCAATTTACATAAAGTTTGACTTATTTTATTACAATATATAATAATCATGACTGAGGATTCCTTGTGGAGGAAGTTTGAGTGCAGACCTCAATGGCATTGAGTGCTGGTTCCAATAGAGAGAACTTGGCGGGAGAGTGAATATAAACTGTGAGGAGTAAGTTGAATAGAACAGGGAAAGCTGTTACAATCCAAGTAAGAGGGATGTGTTGGCATGGAATCGGAAACACTTGTCAGAATGTTCGGGGGGGTTGGAGCCTTGTAAAGCCCACGACTTGGGAACACAACTCGTTCGCTGATTGGTACAGCTCAAGAGGCATTCACATCAAAACCAGGCATCGCGTCAGGAATTCAAGCCCCCACTATCTTCTATTAAGTTTATATATATATATATATATATATATATATATATATATATATATATATATATATATATATAAGGAAGGATTGGTAAATGGTGTCGTTTACTTTTTTCTTCTTTTCAAACTCACTAATCACCGTATTCTTATAATTTAGTTTAATTTACGCACCACCTGCGTGACGGATTTTGTTTTTAGCAGATTTCCCTTAAGCGCAATCAGCTATTGAGGTTGTACTCATGACGCGATTTTCGGAAAATTTCCTCAAATTTCCCACCCAGGGTATGTCCAAAATGAGATGGTACTCTAGCGGTCGTAGTTTTCGTTTGATCGTTACCAAACTCAATATTTAATCCTTTTATGTAAAACTAAAGATCAAGTTCGTTAACGGCTGAAATCTTACCAGTGAGGGGGTGGGGGTTTAGACGAGGTAATATCAGAAATTTTACATATCTCCCTTACTATAAGTCGGATCGAAAAATGATATAGAATCAATCTTATTTTACATTTAGTTAGCTATAACTATTGTTATATAGATATTTTCTTATCTTGAACATTAACTGAGATATTTGGATTTTTTAGTTGTTAGCCTTCAGTAAACCCCCTTCTTTGACATCGCACATTATGAATAAACCAATATCACATGAACTGTCTTATTTCAAGCCGAAAGAAGATTTCTCGTTATCATTTGTATTGGTTTGCTTAATAATCATGGTGACGTTGTGTTACGAGTATGTAGATCTCTATTGTAAAACTTTACGTGGGATCTTACGTGACGGACTTTTAAAATACTGAACTCCAATACGACGTAGAGCATTTACTCGTGTGTGTGTGTGTGTGTGTGTGTGTGTGTGCCTGTGGGTGTGTGTGTGTGTGTGTGTGTGTGTGTGTGTGTGTGGAAGTTAATAAGATTAAGTGATTTGGTCAGCTTGAAATGTAGAAAGTCCGTCACGCAGGAGCTGCATAAACTAAGCAGATTTCCCACGAATAGGGGTTTAGTAAAGGCTAAAAATGAAAAAATATAAATAAACGCTTCAATGATTCATCCAGAGCAATATATATAAACCATGGGTTGTAGAACGTAACTTATTCAGCAGGAGTGAATGTATTAATTCATTCAATCCATTATAACGACGATATGTAACAATTGACATTTTATACCTTCTGTAATTCTCCACATCCAAAATTGGTCGTTCACTACCTTGATCTTTAGTTTTACATATGTTGTCTGGTGTACAACCAGAATTTTCGTTTACATTGGGGGGGGGGCGATGGAGCAGAATAAAAAGTGAGTGTAATTCATATTATATCAAAATCTCTTTTCAAACTAAACAAATTTATACATTATTAAGTATCAAGCTAATTCTTATTGAAACAAACAATAAACACGATACTGTATATTTAAATATAAATTTATTTGAAAATTTAATATTTTTGTAATCATAGTTTTTCGTATGGGTATATTTGAAATATTTCTTTATGTTATATAACAAAATAATTAAATAAGTTACATATTTTCAACCATTCTACTTACATTTTAGGTTTAAGTCTAGCCAGATAGGAAACTTTTGCCATTTTTCGTAATTACTTTCTATTTTTTATTTGTGCATATCTGATTTCTTATTGAATTTTCTTTATTTTAGTACACCAAATTATAGGAGAGCGGGAGAAAAGATAGTGTTGACACCCTCATTTATTACTGGGGAGGAGCGGGGGGGGGCTATATCTCTCTTCGCCACTTCCAAGTTCACAATATATATTGTTACGTTTATTATAAAATCAATAAACGTCGTTTATTAGAGTTCTTTTGGATTGCAAAACGAAACACACACAAGCTTCAGAGTTTTTATCAGTGCACAATTTCTTTAACAATGCACTACACACTTGGTTAATTATTCTTAACTTCTACTCACAGTATGCACTGAGAGCTTCACAGTTTTTCTTATTGCACAGTCCAGTAACTCACTCACGATCACTGAAGTTCACAAAAACACGGCACTGCACAGACCTCAAAGATAACGGTCCTGCACTGTCCCTTTACTTTTACATGGCACTACACTGTTATTTACATAAAAACGGCTCATCACTGTTCTTCACATAACCCACTTTAACGCACTGCAACTATGACGCACTGTTCACTAACTAACTCGGAGCAGGCTGAGATCCTTTTATAGCTAGTCGGAAAACATCAAAGCGGACTGTCTAGACGCATCTAAATCCCGGGCGGGTATTGCCTAGACCGAGCTAGACGATCGGTCGGTTCCTTTCATCTAATTCGTACTTCTTAGAATATGTGATTAACTCTGTTTAATTTTACATGCACGTAGTTTTCGCAACAATATATATAATTGTAACCTCTGTCAGGCTAATATTTTTTTTGACATTTCACGATACTTTTTCGTTTTACAAAGCGATATCAACAATTTTTGACTTTGGTTTTTTTTTTTTTTTACCTTTTCACGCATAAACTAAAGAACTAAATTTCACGTAACTCGATACGTGAAATACTACTAACCCAGCATAGAATTTAGGTTATGCTAATAATATCAGAGATGAACAGGAATGGTGGTTATAAGGGAGACCAGAAATGAAAAATGCAATTATGATATTTGCCGATGTATAAAGCAAGTAATTTGCAGAGAAATACAGTTATACTAACGATTCTTTCCTATGTATGAATTTATTTATTGAACTTGGGGTACCTGGTACCTCACCTTGATAAATTATCACACATTCATTGAACTTTTCAAATCTTTAACACCTTTTTACGTCTGTTACAGGTTGCACAAAGAGCAACGCATATTGTCGCCCTCTCCCAAACATTAATTAATCAGAAATGTTAGTTTCCTCTTAAATGTATTTAATATTTTATTTAATTAAAGCACGGAAATTATTTGAACACTACAATTTTAGTATTGTGGAGATAATGTAATCAGAATTGTTAAAATAATTTAATGTAAACAGAACTGAGATCCTAAATGAGTGGAAAATAGTTCGGAAAAACTGAGTGTAGGGGAGGGGAAACTACCCCCATGTCTCTTCACAACTCATCTTATATCATAGTGAGTAAATGGCATCTCCTTTACGAATACGTTTAATCTTCTGAGAGTAGGCATACAACTCTTGATTTTGAATACTGAAAGTATTTATAAATCGACGAGAAATTATTTTAATGTAGCAGGAGAAATTATACAATTGCCAGGACTACTGAGCGGTTTGAGTCAGATGTAGTATGACTGGATTGCCCAGAAAAAGATATTGTCGTTTCTGGCCCAACCCTCCAAACTTCAAATTGGTTTATGGTTACTAGAAATTTGATGCTTATGCTTTTAGTAATGTAGTGTTATTCTCAGAAATGTGAATTTGCTCAATTCTCATAATTCAATAATTTGAAAGAATGAACTCTGTGGGAGTGTGCCGGGGAGGTGCACCAAGTTATTTCTACATTTATTAATTCTGCTCTGTTAATATGTTATACTATATTGAACACATTAAGTACCATTAAGAATTTAAAGTTTATACTCTCGAGACAAACAAAAGAGTATTTTAATAATGATTATTAATTACATAAATTGGCTGCCATCGTTGATCTCTGGACCGCTTTTGGAATACATGGTCAATGATGTTTTGAAAACAGATGAGCAGGAAACGGGAAACATAAAAATATTGAGAATAGTGAAGCTTTGCATAACAAATAATTTTATTGTTGAGCCCTCAAGGTACCTTAGCTAATATATATACATACACAGTGACATCGAAATCCTTCCCTATGTCCTTGGTTCTTGCCAAGGCGAGAAGGTATGTAATCACGCCATCACAAGATCCCGTCTCAAATTTGCTTATCATTAGAAAATTAACCCTTCACAGGCAAGGCTGGGTCGCCGGTGACCCAGAGGTTGTTAAAAATAATATTCTGAGTAAAGTAAGGGAAGGAGGGGAGGGGGAGTGCACGGTACCCCTCCCTCCTTCGAGATTTTGATGAAAAAGAAATTGAGAATCAGCCTGGACCCAGCACTTCAAGACGTCGGTGTGCTTTTTGTGAAAAATCAAGAGATCGTAAGGGTACATCAAACTGCGCTCATTGTAATCGCAGCCTATTTATGTGCTGAGCATAGGCTAAGTATTTGTTCTCGATGCATTACCAGAGTCTCACCTGAAGAAGATGAAGAAATAGAAGATTGTTAGATTGTTCTGAGTTTGAAGTATTAGTGAACTTTCATTACTAAGAGTTTATTCCCTTTTTTTGATTTCTTATCCCTCATATTTTCTTATTCTTTATTCCGTAGAGTATTTTTTTATACATATTTTTTCTGTAAGAGTTTAAACTATTTATTTTGATCTGGAAAGATTTTGACTGTTCAGAGTAGGAAAAATTATTGCTGAACTGCCGAATGAAATGGAAGACTGATAACTTAATGAAAATTATTTAATCATTAAGATTTTATTAAATTTTCTCGTCTTTTATAGCTGGAAATTTCTTATTTTTTCCCTTCTAGGAGTTTACTCGTCTAATTTTTATCTTTTATCCTATACGGATACCAAAGGTCTGGAACTCTACGTTCCTACTAATTTAAGTATAGTTCCTACGAATGTAAGTTTTTGTATTTTTATCATATTATGTATATTGCTAAATAAAATAAATTTTTCAAACTATACTTTCTTTTTTTATTTAAAAAAAAAACAACAACAACTTGAATATTTTTGTTAAAATGAAAAAAATGTGCTATAAATATGACTGGGTCACCCGTGACCCAGCTTGCCTGCAATGTAATTTTCATATTCCTTGTCTGTGAAGGGTTAAGCACCAGCACATTTTTACTGAGTAGTATTCAAAGCGGTGACATGCAAATTATCACATGGTTCTGCGGGGAGAACAGAGTTAGCAGCTATTCTGAACAATGAAACGAACGCATTGATTCTGGACCCTTCAGTCCCTTTTGAAACAATGAAAAGTCAAGCGGCAGAGGTGGATCTAAGAATATGAGAAACTATAAGCCATGTTGCCTCTATTTGCTACGAAAATATAGGATCGAAGGTTGGATTGTTCGGGGCAGGAAATCAGAAGCTAAACCATTATAAGACAATGGGCTGACATAATAAGAGATAAATTCCAGTAATCCCGTATTCCATTCGGAATGCCAATTACCACTTACATTATATAAGAAATGAATATATTATATAATATTCACTCACATCTGAGTTACCTTCTTATAAAAAAAAGTCTGTCACGGAACTTTCGTTTTAGTTGTCATCTCCTAGGTAGGATCGATGGAAATTTGAGGAAATATTTCGAAAATGGCGCAAGACCTCTATTTCTGATTTCCCCGAAGGGAAATCTACTAAAAATTGTGCCAGACAAATACCTAAACTTCTTAAAACCAAGAATTAAATTATTAAAAAAATATTGTGAAAACTGGAAGGTGTGGACGCTGGCCTTAGTACCATCAGAAATAGGTTAGCTTATTTTGTTTGTTTTTTATATATATGAACAGGTCACATTTTCACCATCCCCTATGGATGACTGAAAAAAATATTTGAAAAATTTTGGCATGAATATAGCCTCAATAAATAATTTTTCCTCGATAAAAATGTGCTAAAAGAAATCAAATTGTTTTACTGTTTTTTTTTTTATTTTAAAAGAATCCAATTTCATAAGCATTTAAAAGGGAATCAGATAACACTTTAACGCAGGTAAAACTTTTTCCCGCCCTTAGTCGAGAATTTTATTTTTAATTAAATTTAGAGGGAAGTTCAATAAAAAAAAAAAATGCTCACTGGACTTTCACAGCCGGTTAGATTTCTCAGTAAAAGGTTAAGAGAGCTTTGGAGAGACAGAGCTGTGTCAGTGGGTTGAGGACGGGCCACAGACAGGTTAGTGGCGGAAGGGGTGGGGTGGGGGTGTTGTGGCGGCAGCTGTACCCTAAAGAGATAACGGCGGTCCCTCAGGTCTAGGGTCACCACCACTTAGAACAGGTGGTTGGTTCCCTCCCTTCTATCTACTCTCGTGTCCCTAACACCTACCAGCTGATCTCCTTGTCACCGTAAAGCCAACAATTTGCCCCTACCAAAAAAAGAGGCCATCTGCATTTACCCTCCAAAATTTGATCTCCATAAGTCAAGGGAGCCTCACTTATCACAACAAAACATAACACAATTAACTAATATTTAACGCATCCGACATACATTCAATAAAATGTGAGTTCACATTGGCATAAACATTAAATGAACTCTGAGGTTTCTATTTTATATTTATAACTGTGGATAATTCATTGCATGTTAAATAATTTCGTGGTTTTACCAACAATTATATAATTTTTTAGAACAACAGCTAAATGTGTTCAATCACTAAAATTGCGATACAGCGAAATAAATAAAATATTTATAAGTTATTTTGAAATAGCTGCAGGTAATTCAGTAAAATGTCATAATCCACTCGAAAATTCAAATAGTAAGCAAAACCAAGGAACGTATAAGAGCCAATCATAATGAAGTAAGCCAGTTACGTCACTTGGAAGACAGTCTGTGTGGAGAAGCTTAAGTGCGATCAAATATGCCGTTTTCTGATAAATTTTGGCGAATACTAATTTATTAAAATGATATATGTTTGTAAATGAAATGACATTGCTTTAGTAGAAATATTTTCCTTGAAATAAACAACGTACAAATTAGATTCAAATTAAAGATAAATACATAAAGGTTCCTTAAAATTGTGATACATTCGTTTACATTTAAAAATCGTAATTTTTTCTACGTAATTAAAACAATACTCAGAAAAACCTAAATACATTAAAATGAAATGTTCATGACATGAATTAGTAATGACTACTATTATCAAACAAAATAAAGTTAATAACATTGAAACTACTCTTTGTAATAAAAAAAATATCCAGTTACTAGAATGTTAGCAAAACCGAATTCCAGTAATTAATCTTTTTTATTGCTGAGCCGTGTTTAGTAAAAAAAATTGTCATGTTCTTACACTGCATTCCTTAGTAATTGGTTTGATTCTTCTACTGTATTCGCCATGGTATATTTATAAATTTAAATGCTACGATTCATTCTTATATCTTACTAAATGTTTTTTTATGTCACGTTCGCTTTACTTTACCCCACTTCCAATGTACTCGTATTTGGAACGTTGCGAAACTAAGCTCTCAATCATTTTATAAATAAAAACACCCATTTAGATTTCCTAACTAAACTAAATGGTCAATTTGTATTAATTAAGAGGAAGAATAACATCATCAATTTTTTCATTATTATGATTTACATTGAATAATACTATTTAAAAAAGTTTAATTAGCCTGTTATTTCTTACAAATGTTGTATTATACTATTCGTTGATACTCGAGTATTAATGAGTTATACATTTATTTTTAAAATAAACTCACGTTCTCTCTAACATGATTATAATAATAAACCAATGTATCAAGCTTAAACCAAATGTATTATTTCCACCATTCATTTTAAGAGAGAAACTAGGAATTGATGGATTTGTACAAGGTGGACGCTATTTTTTTTTTCAATCACGACCACATTACACGATCCTTTGTCTTGTCTTTCAAAAAATGTTTTTGAAATAAAAAATGTCGAAAAACTAGTACAGGTTTACTATTGAAAGTAAACAAAAACAGTTCTAGGTACTTCAGTCCACAGAAGCACTATGGAGGATCTTCCGATTTAGTTCACCTCGCTCTGGGCCTTATCCTCCTACTACCCGAACTGCAACATTTTCCAATCGGGGTCCATTTTTTGGAGTTATCCTATCCAGTAGTCTGACTCTCATTATAGAACAAATTAAACAGGCTCCCCATACGCCACAAAAGTCGAAAATGAAAATTACAATAATAAAAAAGGCTCTCACAAACCAACCAACATTTTTTTATATTTAAAAAAATAAAACTTGTATTTTTTAGTTTCAGTTTTGCTACTACCTCCTAAACCCCTCTTGCTCTTAGAGTCCATTCTCAAAGTGAGGTGAAACTTTAAACAGGAACGAATAATGAATCAAAGAACTTATTTAAACTTTTAGCAAGCTCTTTGGAGGTGGAGCATTGTACGAAGACTGGGAGGGGGGACGGGAAATTTCATCTTAAGTTTTATTGGGGGACACTCCCCCCCCCCTCCTCTTTTGCCAAGTTAAAGCAAAGTGAAACGGTTTAGTAATTAGAGAAGTTCACCATGAAACGGGGTTATAATGCTTTCAAAAGGTTTTCCATTCATTCGTGTATAATTAAAGTTTTTTTTTTTAATTTTTTAAAGTATAGAGAATAGAGTATTAAATCACAAACACATTGAACGAAAACTTGTTCATATTGAACGAAATCGTAATATCGCCCTTATGCAATACTCTAGTCAAATTGTAAATTATACAATGATCTACTGCCAAATTGTAGACAATTTTCATTTCACCATTTTGAAACAAAACCAACAAGTTATTTCGTTTCACTGTCATTGAAGCAAACAGTTTCTGGACAATACTCAGAATGTGTTTTAAGAAATTCTTTTAAGTAGGGAGTGAAGGCCTCATATAACGTCTGCTTAATAAGAAGGCATTTTCCTTCATAGCGTTTTATTTTAACTTGTTAGCTCCAAATAAGCATTGGCTTATTTTTTATCTAGACGTTATAACTTCAGACCCATTTAATTCCTAGAAATTCCATTTATTGACCATTCCAATTATTATTATTATTATTATACCTTACATAGACTCGCAAATTAAACATCGGTTGAGTTTAACTTTAATTGATTTTTTTTGTTCTTATTTTATCTATATATTTACTTTTTCATTTGAAATTATCTTACTTATTTTACTATTATTATTATTTTATATTATATTTGAGTAGATAGTTGATTAACGCGTATATATTGTAAAATAAAAATGTATTTAAAAATAATCATACATATAATGTGCCATGAGACAATGGAACATGTATTCAAATAAATAACTTCTCATAGGGTTACTATGAGGAGAAAAAATAATAGTATACCCCTAATATTATAAAATGGACTTCACCAAATACAGCTCTGATTCTATGCCGTTTCGTGGCAGCTGCAGCATGATGGACAACATGACATGGAGAAGGTCCTCAAAGTGCCAGAAGGAATAGGTTTGACCAGCCTGAACCTCAGCAGAACTGTTCAATAGCAGCGAGTCCTAGTCCAATCTTCTCGACAATTGAAGCTAAGGTTAACTTGCAAGTAACATTTGAATCACATTTGAATAAAATTTGATCCTTTGAAAAGGGATAATTAATATCAATGTATGGCTCAAAGGAATGATACAATAGTAATCAAGTACTTACAATTGATAGGAGTATCCTACTAGAAATTGGTCCCTTCCAGAACAAACGACAAGAGACGGCGTATTTGGGAAGTTTGATTTCAAGGTGTAACATTTGTCTTACCAGTCACTAATGTGGTTAAACTGGCCAAACTAGCGAGGAGAACCAGGCTCGAGTCCCGGCGGGTGCGATTCTTACTCATATAATAAATTATTTATTTACGGTTTATTAACATCAATACAGTATAGTAGTATAAACCCTTGAAGAAGTATGGAGATTGAGGATGATTAAACTATGAATTTACTTCCATTTCCACTTTGTATTTTCAGCTAGTCCCTGGACCATTTGTTGACATTTCGAGTTTGTTGCACCTATCTATGCTGTATTTTGGAGTTTCATGATAACAGCATATCTCGATAACCTGAGAATCATTTCAGCCATTCCTTTCGATTAACGAATTGTATCTCCGCCACGTCCAAGCAGAGCTTTTCTATTTTAACAGTACTCTCATTTAGCCTCTGGCCACATTATATCCCTATTTTTCAGTTGATTTTACATATTTCAATTTTAATTCATTCCATACTGTTCAATATTTCCTGCGCATAAAGAGTTCTACACCTTCCCGCCTGAACAAGTACTATATGATTTGGTTCTTTAACCATATGTGCTTCTTAGTGCTCTTTTCGGACATACTCCACACGGAAGCATTATACAGGTTCAGGGGGTGGTAGGTAGGGTTGATGACCTGACAAACCAAGGGGCAAATAGGCGTAACATGGAGGAAATAATCAATACGGTTTAGTTAAATAATTTATTATGAATGCATCTAGTGGGGTATGTTTGTGCGGGTGCTATTTGCGGAGGGAATGGAGGGGTGGCAGGTCCGGGCAGGGGTGGGGGTGTACAATCCCCTAACAAACCTCCTCCCAAAGTGTTATTGACCCCTACATTTGCATTTTTACAAAATCCACTCCACTCATCCTCCCCTTCCAGTCCCAGGGCAATCTATCCCACAGGTCTCTGAGGAAACTATTGCTTTATCTTGCAATACATTCATGATGTCATTATCTTACAAACTAAGTCATTTAGCATTTTGCTTGGGTTGGAAGGATTTTATTTTGTGACTACTAGTTCCAATAAAAATTGAAGACTAATATAGAAAACATAGCTTTCAACAATCAAGCTACCATGATTGATATTAATCGTTTTTTGTGAGGCAGATCAAAAAATATAAGCATGTTGCGTTATATAACCATGTGTATGCTCCGAAAGAGGTTTCGTTGAAACAGCTAGAAGAGGAAACACAAATTTTGGAAGCAACATATTATATGCTGTTATATCTCCGTGAAGAGTTAGAAGGCCCCTAATATTCTGTATAACAATGAATATTAAAAGAATGCGTAACATATCGATAACCCTAACCCAAATTTAATATCCCAAATATTAAATATAAGCTTATAGATAATACAACTAGCTGTACTATACTTCTGATAATACTTGATGTATCGTATAAAAAACAACATAGTAAAAGGGGGATGACAAAAAAATTCCGGGTAACACAAATTTTATCCTAAAGGTGGATCCACCTTCAAGGCCCATCTTCCAAAGTGTACACATCTAAAATCTCGTAAGTCGCTGAAAGCTGCTTAGTTCAGAATAAAATTTCTGTGAAAAAGTTGTTTTCCATCATCCCTGTATGAAAGGTCCCCCTCACCCAGCAAGAATTCTTCGAAATATGACAAAATACTGTTACCCCTCCTTAATTATAACGATAAGACCTTAAAGGGATGATTTTAAAATTGTCAACAACAAATATTTTGCTCGAAAGTAAATTCTGACGCTTAATATATTAACCTAAATTAATTGAATTAACGAATGAAAAAATTTTGTGTTTAAGAAAAGGTTCTTTTTGGAGAATTTCTGATATAGAACACATATATTTAAACAGCTTGCGTATTTTAAATTAGTGATTCTTAAATAAAAGAGACAAAAAAAGTGCACAAAACAGGAAGAAAGATTATTACAATAAGTTGATGTTTAAATGAGATAACAATCACATTAAATGAAGTGGCACCTAGCCTGGCGTAAATATACTTCATTCATTAATAATAAATTATCATTTCTCTGTTATTTGCTACATAATGGAGGATGAAGGCTATTTTGTCTTTTGGTACAGTGTTGGTGTTGGATTTCTGATGAAGTGCTTGCGGATTTGGTAATAGAAGGAAGAGTTAAATATCAGATGGTTTAATGTTTCTTCTTCATTGGAGTTACAGATGGGATACAAATTTCATTTGTATTGATGGTCATTGATTGATCGTTTGTATCTATTTCCAGTAATGATGAATTGTACAGTAGCTTGCTGTTCGAAGACCTGTATTGCATAAAGAGGCACTGGATATGTATATAAGGATCAAGAAAAAGGCCTTGTCCTCTATTGATTTTTAATATTATGCAGAGTGTACTTTCGGAGTCAACGCTCCATCGTCAGTGCCTGATTATAGTTGTGTAGTCTGGACCACGACCGCCGGGTGACGCCGGGGTCAATAGAGGACAAGGCCTTTTTCTTGATCCTTATCAATTGGTTCCTCTACCATCCAGCATATTCCAGGGATATATATGTCCTCTGGGGTTTGCCAAAAGTACAGATGTTTCTGACGTCACAATTGTACTTGGAGTTCAGGGCCCTTTCAATATCCATTGAGAGAAAGTTATTGTTACACTTTTCGGTGGGAGCATTGAAGTTTTATTTTACTGAGTAGATAGGCTGACATACCACGATAGGATCCTCTCCATTTTCCAGCAGCAATCTTTTTAATTGAGAAAGCCATTGGTGTTCCAGTTTTTCTACTTTATTAATCCATTGATGGACTATAGCTCGAAATAAGCTTTCAGGAAGTCTCTCATCATCCATTAATAGGAGTTTTATCCACCTGGTTTTCCCCGGAACATTTGGGAACTCATTGGCAGCTTCTAGCCTTACAAAATGTCCTAGAGTATTCAGTGGGAGGAGGTTGACACGTTTTATGAAGTTAGTTTGCACCTGCTCAATCTCATTACAATGATTTCGTGTCCAAATTTCAGCCGCATATAGTGTCTCTGAAGGTATTATTGCGTTGAAGAAATGTAACATCGTTTCCCAGCTATCAATGCTTCCTTTTATGAATTTGTTTCTCACGGAATCAAGATCTCATAGTCCTCTGTTCTTGAAATTATCTGCAGCATTTCCAAATTTCCCAGTGCAGGTAAAAGGAACTCCAATATATGTATGTGTAGCATATTCGATACTGCGGTTGCCATAAGAGAGAATGTGTCCTGCATCTTCCTGAATTTCAAAGCACAACCACCTTGATCTTTTGAGTCATCGCCTCTAGCATGTATTATTGCAGGAGTTTCTTGTGGATCGCTGTTTCACTCCTCTGCGGAGGATGAATCAAAAATGCCTTCGGGATGGTCAACTTTGATGCCACGGGTTCTAAAGAAGAGTCTGATATGAAGAAAATAAATAAAGGGTTGACTTGTTATACTCCATTAGTCAAGCATATTTGTCCGTTAGTAAACATTGTATTTAATGTTATTTTTACACATAAGTCATCATAAACGTTTTTTAATATCGTTATTATTTTCGACTAACCCCCAATAGGTGTAGTTTATACCAGGGGTGATCAGAGCCCAAAGCAAGTTTTCATTATGTGATTTGCTATAGAGGGGTTTACATTTGAACGGGATAAATTTCCTTATTACGTTTTTTATCTTGTGCTTTTGTAGATTTTTAGTCTGACTGCCAACTTTTTTACATAGGTATTTTCATTTTTCATCAGAAAATCATTGAGAGACCATAAGTGGGGAGTGAGTTAAGTTTCAATGAGGGGTGGGGTGATATTGGGGGAGATATAGATAAAGAAAAAAGAAAAAAAAAAGACCAGAGTGTGTAGAATGAATGGGCAGCGGCGATAAATGAGGGGGAAATTTCATCCCCACAGTTATATTTTATTTAAAAGCACTTCACGCACACAAAGCCATTACACTATACACTTTCACGAGCACACATTGCCATAGAGAAACATATTATGTGTTCCCTTTTTCACCCCTTCCAATATAAACAGGGGTCTATATACAGCTTTTTTACAAGCCCATTTCAGGAAATCGAAATTTCGCTGGCGAAATGAGGAGATAGGGAGGGAGGGGGTGGGGGTGGACCCCTTTCCTCCATTTCACATAACACAGACATGGAGGCGTAATGCGCTTTCCCCTTTCGAGCCCGGCAATAGGTTCATCAATATTATCTTCTACTTTTCCTTCATTTGAATTCCTTGCAACTTTCCAGTTCTATTCCCTTATTCATAATATAAATATACATATATACAAGATCAAGATAGACATAGAGAGAGAGAGAGAGATAGATAGATAGATAGATGCTTTTATTGTCATAGGACCAATGGTCCTCTCTTACAGATAATTTGCATGTATGTTTACTATAAACTGGTTACTAATACTATAAATCAAACTAAACAACTTATAAATTAAATTAAAACTTATCCAAAAAACATAAAAATACTGTATATATATATATATATATATATATATATATATATATATATATATATAAACTAATGTACAAACATAAAACTAAAAATATAAATAAAACTAATATACAAACAGAAAACTAAAAATATAAATAAAACTAATAAACAAAATAAATAATAAAGTAATAAACAAAATAATAAATAAAGTAATGTTTACATCTCTCTTTGCATTGAATATGTACTTGCCCACTGAATTCTATGATATCTGAATTTAAATGTCGCCTATAGTAATTTCTATGTACAACGAATCACAGTACCACATTGGTGGCTAAATTAGGCTGGAGAGAGAGGGGGAGTAGATAGAGGGAATGATATAATAAATATATTATATAAAATAAATGAACCCTAAGCAAAATATTTGTTGATAACATGCATAATACTATGTATAAGCCAAGTAATATTCTAGCTTGTTTTAGTTTGGCGTTTATTAAACTTGATATGAACATTTTATGTGAAACTAATGAAATAAAATCAGGAGGAGTGAATGCTTGAGAGAGGTAAAATATCTTCTTCATTAGTAGCCACATGGAATTAGGTGATATATCCTGTTCAGTCGTCTTTGAATTGAAAATCCCGCGCTTACTTGGATCACTAACCCGCCGCACAATGGAGATCACGTAGGTGGTGACCTACAGCGGAAACTGCAGCACTAGCTGTTAGAAAGGAGAGCTCGTTTTTGCAACTGAGCGCCATTGTTGATTCTGACTTCATGTTAAGTGCACGTGCTGTGGTAGTTGGCTCCGCAAAAAGGGGAATAATTTTCATCTCCCGCAACGCTAGTGTCAAATAAGGATCACCGCATCGCAGATAAGTCACCACAACCAGTTTTCACCAGATAGAAGACAGAATCTCATTGGGAACACAAAACAACACAGGAAGAAAAATCCACTTCATGGAAAATATATGTTTCCCGAAGGTAACTATTACTTATTATAATAATCATTAGCTTCGTAAACAATTAAATGAGTAATCATAATACAGGACCGGTCGAATCATTATTTGGTGTATATACATATATTATTGGCTTGCCGCTAAAGTTACAAAACAAACAAAGGGCTAACCATTGTGTTCTACCTAGGTTGTACAGTCGTATTTTATAAAGTTAAATTTCCTTTGTTCTCTCAACATCTATATCAATAAATGTTAATGTTTGTGTCAATAAGGTATAAGGTTAGTCCCTAAATTAGCATTCGTTTAAGGTTTAAGTTGTATAAAATTAGCTTCCTTACTATAAAGTTTATTATATGTTACTTATTCAATATATACTTGATTCTTTGTAGAACTCAAATACTGACTTGTATTATTCACTCTCATCTTTCCACAAGAAGAGTAAATACTTAGGTATAACCAAGGTGAGGAAATTATCTCTTTAATACTTTTATTTCAGTTTAATGCTTTCTTATTATTACCTTAAAAAAGCTTCCCGCCCTTACATATCCAGTATTATTAAACACGTAATGGCCTACAATTGCTACTTCTACATTTTTCCTTACTCTTAAAGTAACAGAGTTATTTACATTTTTATTTCTCAAGTAAACTCTCACATCTGCTCACGTGAATCATTATAGGAGTGGTGATAATTCGTATTGAAACTTACAATTCATTTTAGTTGTCATGTGCAGCGGTGTCGTTGATGTAGTGGTCAACAATATTTCGCCGATTTTCCCCTGTCCTCCATTCCTTCTCAGGACCAATGCTTTCTCAGTCCTTTACAGGACCACTGTCCCAATACTGGGGACATATCCAACGACCCTTTACAAGGCCACAACTTACAAAGCAGCAAGCTTGTTATGAACCTTTCTAAGCAGCACCTAGCAGAAGAAGCCATGGATATCCTGAAGAAAGGGTTAAACTTCGCAGTTACCCCATCCCGACTGCCTGTAGAGGAGCTGGTAACCTACGTCGAGACGGCAATAGAGGGTTTGGACAAAACGTCTGCCGATTAAATCCGCTTAGAGACACCAATTGCGGTCAGGAGAATGAAGCAACCACGGCAGAACATACACCCACCCAACGCCGGACAATTAAGGAACTGAGGAGGAACAAAAATTTGGTTATAACCAGGCCGGATAAAGGAAATGTAACCGTACTACTGGACAGGGACATGTACTACAGGAAAATGGAAGCCCTCCTTGACCCTCAAACGTACGAAAATCGAGGCTAAGCGGATCCTAAAAAATAGCAACCTGGATAGGAAGCCCATTACCGATATGGACCCAGGTGACGGTCGCACGCCCAGGATTTACGGATTGCCGAAGGTGCACAAGGATGGGATCCCCTTTAGGCCTATCGTTATGATGATTGGCTCCCCTATATTTCGCCCCAGCAAAGTACTTGCCAAAATCTCTTGGGAAAACCTCATCCAACGTAACGAACTCGGGCCACATGGTGGAAACCTTGAAGGATTTATAAATAAACAAAGGCGACCTCCTGGTCAGCTTCGATGTGCAGTCACTCTTCACTAATGTCCCAGTGAAGTAAATCACCCAATTAATTAATTAATAAAGAAAGAGTGGTTGGACGGTCCCCTATTGGAGATTATCAAGATTTGCTTAGCATCCTGCTGTTTTCAGTTTAAAGGCGTAACCTACTGGCAAATGGCGTTGCATTGGGAGACCCTCTGCCGTGACTAGCGGCTGATGCGTTTATGGAGGACTTCGAGGACAGAACAATAAACGACTACCCCCTGAAGCCCAAGTTATGGCAACGTTACGTCGACGACGTACTGGCAGTTTGGCCACACGGAGACGAAATAATCGGGTTTCTGGGACATCTGAACAACCGCCACACATCAATAAAGTTCACCTCCTCTACCTTCTGATTATAAAGCTGGGCAATGGTGAGCTGTCTATAGGAAGGACGGTATCTTCATGCGAGCTCCCATCAGTATTCCGGTCAAAAGAAAGGGGTCATGAGAACATTAGCCCATAGGGCATTCAGGCTATGTAACCACCCGGAGTTATAAAAGAACGAGTTGGAGCTGCACACCGATGAACTAGTAGCAATTGGCTACAGGCGCTGGGAGACCAAGAAAACATTCAACGAGGTCAAAGCCAGCCTTGGACGTAACGAAGAACCTGCGGAAAAGGCACAGCAATAAAGAAGGGTAGCAATACCTTACGTAGTTGGCGAGAGCGAGAAGATAGGGAGATGAATTCGAAAACATGATCTAGACGTCGCCTACAAACCGATAGGCCGAGTCGCCGAGTTAATGGGCACGCCCAAAGATAAACAAAATCTGCAGTACAAGGGGGTTTACCTATTACCGTGCGCGTGTGGCTCGGTTTACGTTGGCCAAACTGGAAAGAAGGTGGCAACATGAATTGGACAGCACACGACCAACTATAAATACGGCAGGATGAAGACATCGGCCGTTGCTACACACGGCAATTCATGTGGAGTCTTGCTTTTTGACCAGGTGAAGATACTGTCTAGGGAGTGGCACAGAACAAGAAGAATAGTACGGGAGGCAGTGGAGATCTTCAAAAGACCGAGGAACTTTAATAAGGAAGATGGTTTCTCCCTGCCCGCAGTCTGGATGCCTCTTCTAACTCCGAGAAGTCTCACTGACAACCAACAACGCCACGGCGAGCTAATCCAACCAATGGGTGAAGATTCCCCCACCACCGGAGGAGAGAACACATATAAGGACCGCGACTTGGCAGGCCCGTCACCTAAAATGATAATAAATAAATTACAGAAAAAGGCAATGCTCACCCAATAATTCTTATCCGATCCTACATCACAGCCCAGTATGTATGTGTATATCCCGTGTATATGCGTGTACTTGTTTTTATTTGGCATGCTTCCACGTTTTTCTTTCGCTTTGATTTCTTCGCATGCCCTTCTTTTAAGCATGATTTTTCTTTTGGTCTTTCTTCTTTAGTCAGGTGTAGGAAAAAAAAAAAAGAAAAAGAAAAAAAAGTCCCCTCATCCCACCCGGTACTTCCAGTTGCCGGGTAACCCACAACCCCATTTCTATTACATCCTTACCAGCTCACAACACCTCCTTAAAATAGAACTTAAGAGTGATCAGTTGAAGGGGAACTGTCGGGACAACCACGGCAGGCCACTCTGTCTCCTAACCGCCATTCAATCGGAACACTGGATCTCCAAACTCCAAAAAAAAAATCATTAGGACCTGCCACAAGCGAACATCCAACATGACCACCAGACGAAGCCAATTCGAAAATCGGCAAAATATTGTAGACCACCTCATCTACGACACTGCTGGAGATACGCCGCACATGACAAGTATAATAAGTTCCCAGCGACGAAGTTTAAAACAACGTACAATTGATTTATATGATGAATAGATTGATATGATAGGTTTATATTTGTAGTACGTTTGGGCACAACCCTTGGACTTTATACTTTTTTATTTATGTACACTTTTAAAGTGGCCAACTTTAAATTAAATAATTTGTAAAGGGGCCGACTATCATATAGCAATTGTTCTTAATGGTACATTATCTAGTCATTGTTTAGGTTTGTTATGTTACTGAGCTCCTGAAGATGGGGAATGTTGCCCCTCCAGAAGTCTGCATGTATTAATGGACTAATTACAGTGAAAGTGTTGCCCACCCTGCTGATAATAGATGATTTTATATCTAATATCACTCGTAGGCAAATGGTCAGAATTTATGGAAATAAAATTCTCCTTAATTCACTTTATTAAAATTCAACATGTTTCGGCGATCTTTAATTCATCCCCTCATCAGGTGTATAATATTTACACCTAAAACCAAAGTCATCCCATGGCCTAGGGAGACAACCTTTTTCTAGATCGGTTTCGACTTTTCTCAATGGCACTTTTTTGAAACTTTTTATTATAACGTTGAAACTTTTTATTTGAACAGGAGTTTGAAAAAGGTACAGTTTAAGTGCCTAATTTTAGTTATTTTGTTTACTGCCTTTTTCCTGCTTGTATATATGAGTATGTCCTCTTATGTCTTTCTTGAATCCATTTTAGGGGTGGTTAAAAACGGCTGATGCTAGGTCCTGCAAATTTTTACAGTTAATTTTTGAGACTGAATAAGCGATGAGGAATATCATTGAAATCCCTTTCAATGTAGAAAGATAATTAATTTAAATTGACGACTTCTAATTTCATGCTCTAAAATTTAGACAAATAATGGTTATTGAAGGATAAGTCCACTCTATATACAATAGATTGAGTATGCCAAAGCAGGCGAGTATGGGGAAACAGTTTTGAGCTAAAAACTAGGTGTCTTGAACAAAACATTTAATTTCCTTGAAGTCCTTACTTTCAAACCTTTGTTCAATTTTCAGTGACTCCAAAATGATGATCAGAAAGTGACATTAAGTTTAGTTTAACACTGTAAGAGCTCTGTCATTAGAAAGAGATGATTTATACAGAACAGTTTTTTAATTGAATGAATATTACTTCTGGGTGCTCCTTCATTACAAAAATAAATTCCAATTACATATTATATAATGATGAAAACATGATTGGGTTTCATTTTCCAACTTCTTTCCCCTAGTCACACTTTACACAAGAACATATGTGATAAGCAAAGACAAGAGGGGAAAAAATAAACATGGGATGATAAGATTGATGTTTGTATTGTGAAAATAAGAATGAAGGAGAAGAAAGAGAAATATTGTTGCGCCACCCTCAGCTGTGTTATTGAGTCATGTGATATGCCTGGGATGCCCTCCATCTTCCCATTCTCCTCCGAAATTTCGATTTCCTGAAATGGCCTCGTAAAAAAGCTGTATATGGCATCTCCTGTTTATATGGGGAAGAATTGGGAAGGGGAAACCATATCATAGGCCCCTCCTCACAGTGTCTTTGTGTCTTGGTGAGGTTGCTTTTTAAATAATCATTAATTGTGAAACTGAATCCTTCTTCTACTCATTGATAGCTTCTTTGGCCAATTCCGTTTTCACATTCTTTCAGAAGCTCTAGGCACATTTCTCTTTCAGTTCGTTTCATAGTAATGCATAATTAGGAAACATATTTAGGATGAAAGAAAATGAAAACGAGCATAAAAAGGTGATTTAATTGGTTTGCACTATACATGTAATGCATATATACATAAATAACGATGTACCTATTTACTTGGTTGCCAGTCCTGATCTAGGAACGAGTGACGTAGATGCCACCAAATTACATGTACTACATATATTATAGTTACACAAATTGCACTAACCATCCTCGGCTTTATATTTTCACTCATTCTAATATTTTGCTTTTTGCTTACATATGTGCTCTGATGATATCTTAAGATTGTTTATACCAGAGAATGAGATGACCAGTGTGCCTTACCAGCACGAGGGAAATCTCCTTAGTTTACGCAGCCCCCGCGTGTTACTTCAGAAGCTGAATAAAATGATCGCAGGCTTGTATATAACAACATAGAAATAGCAAAATATGATTTCAAAAGAGAAGGGAGCATTTTATCTAAAACGCTTATAAGTATGATCAAGGTTAAAGTAGATGTTAGTACCAATATGCAAAACAACAACTTACATGTGGATTTGTAAGTTTCCATTTTGTATATTAACTTCAGTGGAGTGTGCACTGGGAAGGAAGACCCGAGTCCTCGCTAACCATTTCTTGCTGGTTACTGAAGTTGGGGCCCTGGAATTTATCAAGAAGAGGTAGTGTTTTCTTGAACTGTGATCATCAACTTGAGCCTCCACCTGCCATAATATGCATATTTATAAGTATGGGTTTGCTAGGTCATTAGGTTTCTTTTTGTAAGCGAAAGTAGTACTTTTTACAAAAGGAAATATTAGTATAATAATTAATATCGGTTAGAAGCAATGAAAATCTGGAATAATTGCAGGATCACTAGAAGAAGTAGAATTCAAAAGAGACCTAATATTAATGTTTTAAATGAAGTAAGTCAAAGTCTTATCACGGTTTGTATTTCTTCAAAAATGTATATAAAGATACTGTGGGAGCTGAATGAGAGAAACAAAGAGAGGTAATAGAACACATTTTCGTATGCGTAGTATTCTAAAAACAGTTACTTCATTGCAAGACGTAGTCGCCTCAAAGGGAAAGCCAAAACAACTATGAAAGAATATGAATATTTCTTATGATTGGTTTTATATATATATATAAAACACTCGAATTCATAGTGCATTTGTTTACGTTGATTGATGTTTATTTAGCCAGTATTATATGAGGTCCTTCACCAAAAAAAAATAATGTATGCTATGGTCCTTTAAATGTCAGCATACAACAGTGCAACTCTCTGTGAGTACAGTTTAGATTTCCCAGAACAAAAGAGTTTTTATGTATACTACACAAATTGCTTAATTGATCGCCAAAAGCACATAATATCTACAAATAAAGAAAATTAATTTAACTGTACCTATTATTCATTGAAATAAGCTGACACATATGTTTAAATGATTACCCAAGTTGTTGTAGCTTCAAGCTATGCCTAAGGCAATTTTCTCTGGAATATACCAGATGGTAGAGGAACCCATTGATCAGCATCAATAAAAAGGCCTTGTCCTCTACTAGTGTTTTAATTTATGCGAGGTGCACTTTGAGAGACAGCGCTTCAACGTCAGTGCCTGCTGATTATAGCAATGTAGCGTGGGCAACAACCGCCCGGCGACCCCGCGGTCGGTAAGGTAATTTTCCATATTTAACAAAAAATTCTTATTTTCAGGAAAACGGGTAAGTTGCGAAAGCTACACGAAACTGCAGTAGTATCCCGAGGAAAACTCGACTCAAAACCAAAAACGATTGAAAGCCAACGATCAGCAGCTTGCATCGGTAGCAAAATGACAAGCTAAATACGGATTATAAATTTAATATATTCCCAGTCTTGTCTAACTGACATGGCGTCGACATGCAACAAAGCCGCCAACATATAATGTCACTAATAAAATAATTACTTATATTTTTAATTTTCATAACATTGCAGTGGATCAGATCATAATTTATGTTCTCAACTAACCAAGTGAATCAAAAATATCAAATGGAACAAGATTAGAACTAAAGTAGACAATGTTTTAACTCAGGTATAAGTTAAGGCCCACAGCCAAGGCGCGATTGTATGTAAAGCAGAAGAACAAGGGAGCAGGATTGGAAGCCATTGTTTTGAAGGAAACTTGCCCGTAACACGCACAGGACAGACCCATTCTGAAATTGCTCCTTTAGACACATACAATTCTGACAAAACTTTGGCTGTTTAGATTCCCCTCTCTCCAACACTCCTCGCATTCTATTTCCAACCTCACTCTCTACCATGTGAAGTAGTTCATTTAATAATGGCTCGACGCTGTCCTACTACTCAATTTCCCTCAGCCAACGTACAAAGTGTCTCCGTGTCTGCTATTGACTCTTAATGGCACTGTAATTCTCAGGTACTTTTAGGGTAATGTCCTACAATTTCAATTAAACTTTGCTTAGAAACAATTTAGCTCAGATTCCTAAAATGTATCAGGAAAATTATAAAAGAGCAAATTCCACTTGCAAGGCCTCCCAGATTTTTTGTCAATAACTTCTCTGATTTATATGTCTTTCTCTTAGATCAATTTATTAATTAAGAATTGGATCAAACCAGTATTCAAAAAGTTTTTTTTTTTCTTTCTTAAAAGAAAGTAGAGGAAGTATTCTATTCGTGATCATTTTTGGAATTATCTGTTTTGACCTTCTCTCAACATATTTTGAAAAATTTTTGGAATGGCTTCTGCAGTATGTGCGTATGTATACCAAAAACAACTTCATATATAGGTATGTTTTACCCGTCTATTTGTGCACCTCTCCTTTTGATTCACCTTCCAATATCAGACCCATCGAGACTTTCCAATCCAAAGTCCTGCGCACCATAGTAGATGCTCCATATTATATTACAAACCATACCCTTCATAAAGATCTTATCTCTTCATATCCCACTTGTAAAGGACCTAATTCCCTTAAGATTCAGAAAATTCCACAGCAGGCTATCCAATCACCCTAATCCGAGAAGTCCTAGCCCTTTCTAGTACCACTCATCCTTCTACCCCTCCATGAGACAATGGCCCAGAGATCTCCTATAGAAGTTAAGTGAAGTGACAGCAGTGGCTATTTTCGTCTCAAGTGTCATATTCCCCCTTAGCTCTTTACATCCTTGCCAGGCAGGAAGAAGCTCCTCCTCTCATTGTGGTGAAGGGGTGTAGCGTGTGTCAAGAGTGATGGAGGACGATTATACAGTGTCACATTATCAAATGCATTTAAATGCTGAATGTAATTTTCTTAATAAAATAAAATTGAACCTTTTGATGGACGTCGACTAAGGGGTGGGAGGTTTAATGAGAGGGGGGAGCAGAAATAAAAAATCTTACCTAGAACGAAAAATAAAATTTGTACCTATACTCGTATACCATTTTTGTTCATCTAAAAAAGATCTATAAATTATATTCTGACATTATTAGATCCTATTTATTCAAATTGAGATATAGTTACTCTCAAACAAATAATTTTAAACGATGTACGTCCAAACAAATTGTTTATGTAATCTAATAGGAGTACTAGGAAGTATTTTGGTGTCCACGTCAAATTTTTCTAAATTAATTTTATTCCTCCACTATTACTACGGAAGGTCTATACCTCCAGCTTTTCATCTGACTGCTTTAGCAGATACGTCACATGCCTTTTGCACTTTTACAACTTTCATAAAATGCCTTGAGTCTCTACATGGTTTTGATGGAAAGTTATTTTTATCATTCCTACAAAAAATAATTTAGTTACTACTTCGTTTGGTACACTTTTATCTGCAAATTTCATTTGTCTATTTAATTATTATTGGTTTATAGAATAACTTGCTTATCATTTATATTATACATGGAATAACTACACTCAGATATTTGAAAGCAGAACAACTATTTATTCTGAAAGAATACAATACCAAATAAATAGATTGATGGAATTCTAAGGCAGAAGAGTCCACAAGAGAAACAGTGATAGAGGTAATATTTAGAGTAGTAGGGCTTGGGGACAAGCAAAAAAATCAGTAAAGAGCATGAACCTAAAGAAGTCGAAAACGATCAACTATATTTAAATTACAGTTGCACTGTAGTTTATGAACCCTCTTTTAGCAGGTTTTCCTTAAGGGAAATCAGCTATTGAGGTTGCAGTCTTGTCTCTTGTATAAGAGACCTTTATATGTGATATATAGGGCTAGGATTTTCATGTAATTAAAAATGCCAAATATGTAAATATATATGTATTGATTTTGATACAAATATGTAAATAATTATGTAAAATTAGTGAAATATGTAAACAGTGAATAACCTTCTAAAACAGTTTGTACTCTCATTTTTTTATTACAATACAAAAACGGTTTTATTTTAAACATAAAAATACAAAAACAAAAACTTTTTAATCACTGTAAGGAAAACAGTTTGAGACTAAATGCATTTTCAAACGTAAAACTACGTCAATTGGGCCTTAGTATCGACTTGAATCTGCTGAATGAGCGTTCGACGTCAACTGATGTAACTGGAGCGTTCGGAAAGCGGCTATTTCAGAATAGCCCCTGAATGTTTCGTTTGGAAACTCACGAAGATATTTTAAAACTCGTTCTTTGTTTTTCCTTGCGACTTTCCCCATTTCGACAAAAATGAAAATTGAATTAATCACAAAATATAATTTTCAAATCGTGTTTGACAAGAGTGGCACGCACTTTACGACTCACAAATAAACACTAATTATGAAATAGGTTTGGTTTAGTTTATTCAGAGCCAAAACCAAGGTAGATGGGATCTCAGAATTGTTCTGTAGGGTTTGGTTCTAAGAAGCAATCAACAGTGGCAATAGAAGGGCCAATTCTTGTGAAAAAATTTTCTTCATGCACTCGTTATTCAGTTTTGTTGTAAAGAAATAGAAAAATTTAAAAATTAACAAATATGGAGTAAAATATGTAAAAATTCCCAAAGTATGTAAGAAATATGTAAATTTAGTCAAATATGTAATAATATGTAAAATTAAATTGGCTTAATTTGATCCCAATTGCGTTAAAACATATACTATGAGTTGATATAAGGTGATATCGAAGTCAGTAGCAAATATGTATTTACATAGGAATCCTAGCCCTAGTGATATACATGAGAATTTATTGCGTGATGACGTCATCAATTAAGATTTTACGTTCTTGTTTCGAAAATGTTATTTCCTTTATACCATAATCGATATTTACCCATTTGTCAATCAACACTGTAAACACATCTTTTATTGCCTGAAGTCCGATTTGGAAGAGTGGGGGTTAAGAAGGGAGGAATCGAAAATTCAAAATATTTTAGATATTATGAGTCGGTTTCTAAAATGTCGTAGGACCAATCTTGTTAAACTATTGATATCCTACAATTGTTATTCTGTCCATTTTTTCATATTCGCATCCTCTGAGTGACGGACTTTTTATTTACACCATTATATTAGTCCATTGCTTCAACTGAGTCGTATTAATCAAGTCACTCAATATAATGATAATCTCTAATGCCTCAGTGCAATTATCCTTTCATAACAATTTGTAAGTTCGCTTCATTTTACGGTGGTTGTATTCACTATTTTAAAAAAGACGATTTAAAAGAAGCACCTCCAAGACAATTTCCTTTCCTTACTCGACTTCAACTTGGAATAGCCTTTATTGTCGATAAATATCTACAATAACAAATATCTATATTTACATTTCATATGTAAGTAACTTGTGGTACACAGGTGTCCAGTACATGGAAATTTGTTTACACTTCCCAGGGTGACTGGAAAGTGGAGTTCGTGTCAAGTAGGCCTTTCCATTTGTCTTTCTGGAGGCCTGTCGATCTTGAGCAGTCCTCCACCCATCTGGTCCTGCTGCTTCCTTGAAATAATCTCTCCATCTCATTCGCTGTCTGTCCTGAGTAAACAAGTGTAACAAAAATAAATATAATATCCTTGGTTCAACAAAAACCACGCCTACGGTGGGATCATGTAAAAATATCGTATATGCTCCCAGCCTAATTGCGGTGCCACAACAGACTGAAGGAAGTTAATTCTTTCTTCGAGAGCTACTCATTTGCCGCATAATGATGAGTGGGCATCACGAGGTGCAAAACCTTCTAGCAATAGTCCATACTTCAACTACTCAAAGGCTATATGTAATACTGAAAGCTCTTCGATTAGTTCTTGCATCAAGGAGAAAAATATCTTCTAGATCCATTTATTTAAAAATTCTGCAATGTAGTCTTAATGTGGTTTAACAATCTACAACAATGCGAGGCTCACGTACGTAAGGTAAATTAAACAGCCAGTGGCCCTCCCCAAAATTGTTACTGTCAGGGTCCGTCATCTAGTGTTTGACCACGCTCATTGGTGCATGAAATGAATGGAATCAATAGTTCGTCTGCACAGTAGGGTACTCACATTTTTCTGCTGAAGGTATTGCCTTTTAAGGCCCTGTCAAGTGCTACTACTTCTTAGATATACTAGGTTAGCCAGGTCTTTTAGCAGATTTTCTTCTTCACAAATGCTACTGACGTTGTACTCATGACGCGATTTTCGATACATTTCTTCAAAAGTCCATGGATACTACCCACTCAAAACTACACATGTATACATTTGCATGTTAAGGCTCTAGTGGACGCAATTTTTGATGTTCGTTGCCAAACCTAAACATTTCACAGTTTTATGCAAAACTAAAGAACAAGTTCGTTAATGGACCGGGTAGCAGAAGGGGTTAAAGGGGACAATTTTGACATCTCCGTTATTATACGTTTGATAGAAAAAGTGTATTAAACCACTGCCACTGGCCATTTTATTGCCAAACAATTTTCCAATATACAGTTTTTCTCTATCTTAAATATTATCTGAAATATTTGTTCTTTTTAGTTTTCAGTTATCAGTAAACCACCACTCCTACTCATGTCATATTTATAAGGGTTCAACTCATATTATTTTCAAGAGACTTTTATTACGCGATATACATTCCAATTTATTGAGTGATGACGTCATAAATTAAGATTTTACGTTCTTGTGTTTATTTCAATTATACCATGCCTGGATATTTAATCGATTCAGTCAACACTAAAGATCATATTAATTATTGGCTGATTTTGGGCCTGGAATAAGAAGGGGGGGGGGTTTAAAGAGGAGAATTTGAAAATTCAAAATATCTCCGCTATTATGAGTTCAAATCTTGTTAATCTAGGATTATTCGTACTTTCATTGTTTTCAGTCTTCAGAAGAACCCCCACCTCCCAATTTTACTCATCCTATATATGGGGATATGTGGTGAGATGAGATCAGTAGTGTGTCGTACCAGCAAGTGGGAAATCGGCTTAATTAACGCAGCCCATGCGTGATGGACTTTATTAGCACTCAGGTTGAAAAATGTAAGAAGAAAAAATCTCTGCTCTAAAATGTTTACACTTAAAGCTATCCCCTCTTGGAATAGGAGTCGCTGGGGTGGTTTGGTGAAGGAGGTTTGTTAAACATGAGCTTGCTAGGTTAGTGGGTTATCCCTTGGGAGAGGAGTGGGATAAGAGGGATTAGGTGCCCGGAGAAGTGACACTTGTTACACCACTGACCCCAAGAGAGGGAGAGCATCGAATCAATGGCCACGGGCTTTAACCCTATTAACAGGTGGTCGCCTGCCCCGCTCCCCTCTCTCTCTCTCTCTCCATTTTTAATCGGTGGAGGGAACAACCCCCACTCCACCGACCGTGGCTCCTCTAATCGCCTTAACACTCCCGTAATTGCTCGCTCTTACACCTCCCTCCAGAGCCGGATCCCTCTCTCCGGCCCCTCGGGGGTAAATATTCCAAGACATCCTCTCAATCCCCCCTCCCCTACATTCTAACTCGGCTTCATTCATGAATCAGCTTCCCTCGCCACTTCCTTCTTGAGTGCCCTTGTCTTCTGCACCGGCAACATTAATACATTTGACTCCGCCAATTAACCTTAATATTTCAAATTTCTTATTGCTACAGATAACAATCGTAATTTGTGTTCCGTCTAACCGTCAAATACCTTCTCATTACAATAGAGACAAAATGATTTATTCAATAGGATTAAAATTCAACGAAAATGATTATTCATTCCGAACTACTTTCTTCTGGTAGCTTTTCTCTTAAGATATTTCCCCTGAATAAGACATTCAGTGATCTTTTTTCAACAACGCACAACGGCTCACGTTCAGTGGGACATGCCATAAACAATTTTTTTTTGGTTTGTTGAGCTTCGGCTTATGTATACTAATACCATCACCCTTACATGTAAGTGATACAAACAGGATAGAATCGCATTTTTCCTTTCTCTTAAACCAAATTCATAACTTCGTTTCACATTTTTTGACATGGATATGTTTTTCCCAAATCGATAACTACAGCGTCCTGTTAGTGTACTGATAGCACTGATAAACAAAAAAAAAACTTTCGGAGGACATCTTGGTATCCAACACTTGTTTTAAGACAATTCAGACATGCTGATTAAAAATATGCAAACCGTTTGTCTCTATCACCCACCTTTTTTGAGCTTTGGACATTAACCATTTATATATGTTTACCATTGTAACAAGGCAAACAACTCGCAGACAACCTACAGTAGAGCACCTATTGCTGGATAGAGTACTAATGAACATAAACTATGTATATAGGATCATCTAGTTTAAGGTATAATACACACATTAAATACATAAGTATAACATATAGTTCCTTAATTTAAAGTTAGTTTCGTACGAATTTCCTGGCTGTAGACTTGCGTTTCTGGTGAGCATGAAGCATCCAGCATTGCCCTCCACTCCATCGACCCTACCCAAGGAAATGATCCTACCCATTCAATGAGGTCCTCATTCAAAATGAGGTCCGTTCAAAACTGTATACACATATATGTCTGTTAACGCTCTAGCGGTCGCAAGTTTTGTTTGATCTTTACGAAACTGGAAATTAAACGAATTGTGTAAGATTAAGTTTGTTAATGGCTGAAATCCGACCAGTGGGAGGGGAGAGTTTAGAGGGGGGAAATTCGAAATTTCTTAATAACTCCATTATTATACGTCCGATCAAAAAATGGTATATTATTATTAATTATTATTTATTAACGTCCACTTTTTGCAACTCAGGCTAATTGGAACGGGTTATCTACAGGTTCCCATCCTTTTCTAGCCAGGGTGGACTTAGGATGTTATTTAATGAATTTCTTCGCTAAATAATTTCCTTTGCCAAGGGCGAGAATTGAACTCGCCACTCTAGGTTTACCATGTGAGATTAAGGTCAACGCTTTAACTCACATAGCTAACCTGAGCCCCAACAAAAATGGTATAGAATCAATCTTATTGCAAATGTAGTGTTCTATAAATGTTGTTATGTAAGTTGTTTCCATTATCTTTATCATTAACCAAGATATTTGCATTTTTTAGTTTTCGGCCTTGAATAAACACTCACTCATGCTCATGTCATATTAATAATAAGCTGTTATATTATGAATATTTTATGCCTAAATAACAAATATTGTTCTCATTGAACTTAGTTTTGAGATAAATTCAATTACGAGGCGCTTGGAAAATATACTAAGTTAACGCAGCCACTGCTTGACGGACTTCCATTATATTCAGTTGTCTATCCATTCCCTCGGTGCTCATACTGTATCGTGAGGGAATTGAGTAGCTACTTGAATAGTGAAATAGCTATGTATGTTCCCTAATCTCATCACTTGAAGCCCTGAAACTTGCGATAGACAATATACCTGAAACTACAGACACGGACATCATCATTTGCACTGACTCTCTTAGCTCATTACATTCATTAAAAAACATATATAGTTCACATCCACTCATCTCGTACATATTACACAAAATCCAGACATTAAACAAAAGAATAACTATGTCTTGGTTACCCGGACATACAAACATTAGACAATGCACAAAAGTAGACGAACTTGCCAAATTAGCTACTCAAAAAAGAACTCACGACAACACATACTGTACATATCAAGATATTCAAGCCCAAGCAAAACATATGATACTTAATTCATGGCAGAAAACTTGGTTTACCACAACTGATAACAAATTTCGAGAACTGAAACATACACTTTGTGAATTACTTTCCTCAAAAAGGCTAATTAGAAGTTAACGAGGTTGAGAATTGGCCATTCACGACTAGCTCACACTTACCTACTTACTGGAGAAGACGAACCCTACTGCCAACACTGTAACTGTAGACTCACTATAAAACATATACTTACTGACTGCTATTTAAGGACTCACATAGACCTACCATACACTGACTGAATTACTACACGACTGTAGCCCGTATATAGACCGCGTATTACAATACTTGAAACAAAACAACATTTAAAAAAAATTATAATGTAGGGCAATACTGAAAATATTTGCAGAAATGAGCATACTTACGTAAATATAATAATTATATGTTATAGGTTAAATATGTTATATGTTGAATATGTTATATGTTAAATATGTTATATGTTAAATATGTTATATGTTAAATATGTTATATGTTAAATATGTTATATGTTGAATATGTTATATGTTAGATATGTTATATGTTAGATATGTTATATGTTAAATATGTTATATGTTAAATATGTTATATGTTAAATATGTTATATGTTAAATATGTTATATGTTAAATATGTTATATGTTAAATATGTTGTATTTTAAATAACAGATTCGTCGCTAAATCGCCCCAGTTGCGAAATGCGATTATTGTATGAATATATAAAATAATCTCATCACGGTATTGAAGGGAATGCTTCAAACCAATACTATACGCGGTTGAGATTATTATTGTAGCAAAAGCTAAGCCGCTAAATAACTAATTTCCTACAAAAATTTCAATTGCATGCAATTCGTATGGAAATGGAGAATATATTGTCAGATTCAAAGCGTGTCCAGAACGTGGGAACCCTACTTAGTTAATGCAGCTCTAGCGCGGAGAACTTCTTTTCTATTTTACAACTCAATAGACTGAAAGGTTAATTAAAACTAAATATATGTACTATATAGCCAATTAAGTTATACTCATCATTCATATGAAATGAACAAACACAAAAGTAAATAGAATATTTCATTAACTGAGGGGATGAAATTATACTTGCTTTAATAACATTCTAATTAAATCAACGAAGTTCTGTCTTTGACTCCCTTGAGGAGGAATGCCTAAACTTACAACTGAATATGGCTTCCTACGAAATTAATTACTACAGAACATTCCTTATTGAATTATTAAGATGCGAAATTGCTGGGCATCGTATAAACTACATATTGTAGTCGACTACATTAAATATTAACAAGAGCATAACTCGTTATATAAAGGAATAAATTGAGTTTGGAAGAAAAGGTTTATAAATTCGAAATAGAAGAAACGTTTATCTACTTCAAGAAGAATATTTGTGGGAAATGTTCAATTTAGGGGTTCGTTCAAAGTAAATATTCTTCCTTGCTTATCAATTGTATATCTAGTTGCTTCAAAAGTTCCCCTATACTAGTGAGGGGTTAGAATTCCTCCAATGCATGATCTGTCGTGACCCACTGTCAGGATCCCACCTAGGGGTGAGGAACTAACAATCCAGGTGAGAAAGAGGAAGATTCGTAGGGGGAGGTGAAAAAAAATGTAAAAGAATAAAAAAAAATAAAAATAATCCTGCACTTAATCAGAGAAAATAAAACAGGATCACATTAGATCTTTAGTGTTGCATGAATGAAATTTCAAACTATCTCTGTCATGAGTCGGATCGAAATGTGTCAACGAACCTTATTGCAAATTTAAAATCCTGTAAATATTCTTCGATACACTTTTTCTCAATCACGATTATTAACTGAGGTATTTGCATTTTTTTTTTAATTTTCAGCCTTCAATAAGCCCTCACGTGTACTCATCGCACGTTACAAATGATCACATATTCAACATTAGTAAATATATGATATGAGCTCACTTGTGTGTTTTACTAGCATGTGGATAATTCCTGATAGATGGCTTCAATGTTTGAGCTGTCGTAATACAAGGTGAACCATTATCACCGTAACGTTTTAACCTCACTGAGGAAGTTGCAATCCGAATAATAAGGATATATACTCGTGGGCATTCGTTGGGCCATATGCCACCGGCAGACAGACCGTATGGAATACGCTGAATTTATATTGAGCTATCCTAGTGCTCTGATGAGATAAACTAGTGCAAAAGCGTTGAGAGTGTGCCTAGAAAGGCAAATGTACAAATGTAACTAACGGTCAAGGGGCCAATATGCCATTGTTAGATGAATTCATAACAAGGAAAAGGTGAGAGCATTCTGGTAAAGGAGAGGGGGGGCTTGTAAAAGATATTTGGAGCAGAGTGCAAGCAATAATCTTGTCGACCTTTATTATAATAAGAATTGGATAACATAATGGAATGTTCAAAATTGCTTATTTTGTTTGTATATTTATGCTATAGTAAGCATTTATGAATTATTTACTTTTGTATATATTGTGTACCATGGTGGTACAGCACTGGGCTACTATGCAAGATGTTAAGGTATAGATCCCTGCGACCCCATCCTAAATTGTATTATCTTTGCAACGTCCCAACGATCACGGCGCCCTGAAGTCACCGGGTGGACCGACAATATCCCAGACTTATGAGCGTGTAGCCACAGATAAATATACTCGCCTATGAATCACCTACAACACCACTGTCGCGTGTTCTCTCTCTCTCTCTCTCTCTCTCTCTCTCTCTCTCTCTATATATATATATATATATATATATATATATATATATATATATAGGTTTAATATCTCGATCATAAATGCATATACACCTCCGGAGAATAAGACTGATGAGCTCAAGGATCACTTCTATGAGCATACGGAGAGGGTTTGCGGCAACTGCAAGTCGTAAAGATAGTACTGGGGGATTTCAATGCTAAGATTGGGAGAGAACCTCAGTTTTGGCCAACAATATGACCACAAATCCTTCATGAAACAATGAAACAAGCAGCAAACGTGAAATCAGATGTTTAGCTATGGCTAAAAATCTGGTAGTCAGTAGTACCCAGTCCCTACATAAGTACATCCATAAATATACTTGGACTAGTCCTGGTGACAGGTGTAAGAACCAGATTGTTCATGTGATAGTTGATAAAATACACCGAAGCTCCATAGAAGAGGTTAGGAGTTTAAGGGGGCCGACTAATTCCTTGGTTAGAATTAAATTCAATCAACGATTAAAGAGGATTCACAAGACTGAGAGCATACTAAAGAGGATCCAGTATGAAGCCCGAAAATCAAAAGAGCCACTCAAATCGCTATATAAAAAAGAATTGGCCAGGAGGGTTGTGGTACTCGACCTAAACACTTCGCATATTGTTAAGCACTGGGCTGCATTCCGAAATGAAATGAAAGAGTCAGCCATTCTGGTGATTGGAGTACAGGAAAAACGTCAGCCGAAAAAATGGCTCACAAAAGGAATGCCGGAAGGTTTTGGAGGGAAAAAGAAAGTAAAGATCCTTTGCCTAAGGAAAGGGGACATGAAATGAAAAGAAAGGAGCGAGGCTTCTCAAAAAGCAGCTAATAAACTCTCAGAAAATCCAAGAGACTGTTCCTGGCACAACGACTCAAAGATATTGAGGACAATTGACACAGTGACAGTGGTTTAAAAGTTCTACGCCGATGTAAGAAAAGAAACGAACTGGTTATAAAGGGAGAATCTCCCAAATGAAAAGAAATGGTGGAAAACTGTCTGCGGTAAACCAGGATTTGCTTGATTTTTGGAAGGAATACTTCCAGCAGTTGGTGAATAAGGGAAGCCTTTCAGAGGATGATGACATAGACCATGCTGAAGACCTGGAAGGAAATACGGATGAGCAGCCAGATCTCTTGGATGTGGAAATGGCCTCCGACCAAATCGGAAGGGTCTGGGATTGACGGTTTGGACGTTCAAAGGTGAAGGCGAGCAATTGATGAACCTGATACTTCAGGTAATCCTAAACATCTGTAGAGAGGAACGCATCCCGGATGAATGGAACACAAGCCTCATATGTCCAATCCTAAAAAAAGGCTCCACTAATAAGTGTGGAGACGAAGTACATGGTAGAAAGCATCTTGACCTCTCCTTCCCAAAAGCAGAAATCTTCAAATACCTCGGAGCTACAGTAACCTCGAGCAATGACCTTTTTACTGAAATCGACCAAAGGATAACTACCGTCAACCACGCTTTCTTCCGTTTCTTGATCAAGGAAAATCTTACGTGCCTTGAAACTAAGGGTGAAACTCCGTGTGAGACGTGGGCGTTGACGAGTACCCTGGGAACAGGGTTTGAGCTTGGAAAAGTTTGAGCTCAACATTCTCATAGCCATAATAGGCCCAAAGTGGGATGATGACTTAGGACTTTGGATAAGGAAGACTATAGAGGGGATTATATCTGAAACGAGACGATCGATTTCACATGATGTGAAAGCACGATGGGCGGAACTTGTGGCAAGAAGACAATGAATGCAACAGTGATGGTTACTTTTGAGTAATACGCAGAAAAGAGAATTTCATTCCAACATTTGTTAAGCTCATGCATGTCAATTATTACGATTTCGTGTGGAAATTGTGACTATTGTACTTGATTAAAGGTCGGTGTTGTGAAAGATGCCATGTCAAACCTCAGGAATAAGATTTGTCCAATCATTGTGTCAGCCCCAGAAGAAATACTATAATAAAGTCTAAACTTTTGTACTTGGAGGAAAGAAAGCGTCCACTTCTCCACAAGTTTTTTTTTTTAATTTAAGCGCTTACAAAGACTATGTTCTCCATCCTCAGAGCTAATCGCAAATACTTATTGGGAAAGGCAGCAGGTGTATAAACTTTTGATAAAAGAGGTTCAATTTAAAAATGATATCTACCATTACATACCAGCAGTGTGTCATACCAGCACTTGAGAAATCTACTTACTTTACGCAACCCCTGCGTGACGGGCTTTTCAATGCTCAAGAGATTTTTATTACTTTGTATTAAACATTTCATGTCGGCAGGGACAGTTAAATAATTTAAATGAATATAGACTGTATTACACGCCCTATAAAACAGTGGAGTAAGTTTTGGATAAATGTATTAATTAAATCTCGATGTTGTTAAATGTCATATTCCATACCTCAGGAATAATGATTTTCCCAAGCAGTGTGTTATTCTCAGAAGGAATATAATTATAATAAAGTATAAACTTTTAATTAAAGGGGTTTAATTTAAAAATGATATCTACCATTTACAATGCTCAAGAGATTTTCATTACCTCGCATTAAGCATTCCATTCTGACAGAAACAGGTAATTAACTTAAATTAAAAGAGAGTGTATTACTCTCCTGTAAAATAGTGGTGTAAGTTTTGGAGAAGCACTGGAAGGATGTGAACTCCCCCCCCCCTTTCCCAGGGTAGAATGATGGAGTGTAAAAGTTTACTAATATAATTCCAAGTGAAAACTTCATTAAAGTTCCTCTGACATTCAGATAACGGGAATATACAGCGCGGCTTCAAACTTTTTGTATTGTGACCCTTTTCAGAGTTCCCACAGCGACCCACTCTCAACTAAATTCTGATGAAGAAAATTTATGTTCTATTGAAATTTAAATTAATCCCTCAATTTATTGTCGGGGTATTTCAGTTGCTCTTAATTATAATAGAGGAAAATTGTCCTGAATAAACAAAATCAATTTGTCAACTCTCCGTATATATCTGTGTAACCTATATTTATTTTAACTCACAAACATTTCCTAATCCACGCTCTCCACTAATAAAATAAATATGTATTACTTTTTCACTCATATAAATCGTAAAATATCAAAAAGGTTAATGAAATTGTATGTATATATGGTATTGATTGATTGGTATAGTGTGTGTGTGTGTGTGTGTTTGTTGGTGTGTGCGTGTACACACACCTACACACATATATAGAGTAGAGCACCCGACTAGTGATCACCGATGCCAAACAACTTCTAACATAGTCGTCCGTATTTGAATTGGTGACAGTGGAGTTAGTACAAAGGTTCGCCACCAGAGTGCCCTGATGACGCGGTGCAAGTGGAATGGCGGGCTTCTTTTTAGCAGATTTTCCCTAAGGGAAATCAGCTATTGAGGTTGTACTCATGACGGAATTTTCGAAATTTTTCTTCAAATGTCCATCGATCCTACCTAGTAGATGACGAAAATGAGGTCCGTTCAAAACTGTATATATATATATATATATATATATATATATATATATATATATATATATATATATATATTTGTCTGTTACCGCTCTAGCGGTCGCAATTTTTTTTATCGTTACCAAACTCGGAATTTAATCGTTTTATGTAAAAAGGAAGATCAAGTTCGTTAATGGCTGAAATCGGACCAGTGGGAGGGGGGGCTTAGAGGAGAGGATTTTCAAAAAGTCGAAATATCTCCGTTATTATGCGTCGGATCGAAAAATTGTATAGAATGAAACTTATTACAAATTAAATTTAGTATAAATATTGTTCTATACATTTATTCTGTATCTTGAATATTAACCGAGATATTTGCATTTGTATTCTGCGTGTGGTCGGAGTGTGGAGGAGTCGGGTATGTTCGGCCGTTCCGCCGAGAGCTCTGGCGGCCATTTCTGTAACTATTCATCCCTCGTGAATAGGTTTAGAGGTTTCTTACTACTACAGTTGTTATTAGGCAGATTTCTCTATTGTAAAACTTCACGTGGGAAATCTGCTTAGTTTACGCAGATGGGGCGTGACGGACTTTTTTTTTTTTTTTATTGATAACATTACAGCCTGCATTTAGTAATGTGCGGTATGTACAATACAATAGTTCCTCCATTACTCTTGACAGTAGCTACACCTCTTCACCACAATGAGATGAGCAGCCTCTCCCTGCCTAGCAAAGAAGTCAAGAGCTAAGGAGGAATATGACACTTGAGAAGAAATTAGCCACTGCTATCACTTCATTTTACACTTATAGGAGATCTCTGGGCGGCGTCTAGTGAGTATATCAGTCCACCACTCCTAGAACCCGTCATAGGCAAGGAGTCCCATCAGTCTACTTAATACAGGCCCTTCTTGGTTAACAGGAGTTTTACGACAAGTTGGCCATTCATTACGTAAAACACTGATTGCGAGTTTCTCAGAGTCCCTTTTGGAGCAGCTAAAGATCTCTAGAATCTACAATACATACCTACCGAAAGTATATATCCAATCTCTCTAAAAAAAAAAAAAAAAAAAAAAAAAACTTTTTAATTAACACAAAATTCTCTGATATCTTAAGAATGTCTCAGCTTCAGCAGTGTTGTTATTAGATTTTCCATAAGGAAAATCAGCTATTGAGTTCGTACTCATGACGCGATTATTGAACTTTTTCTTCAAATGTCTATGGATCCTGCGTAGGATATCACTCTCTCTCTCTCTCTCTCTCTCTCTCTCTATATATATATATATATATATATATATATATATATATATATATATACATAGATCTATCTATCTATATATTTGTCTGTTACCGCTCTAGCGGTTGCAATTTTTGCCTTTTCGTTACCCAAACTTGATATATAATCGTTTTATATAAAAAAAAAAAGATCAAGTTCGTTAACAACTGAAATCGAAACAAAGGAGGGGGGAGAGAGTTTAGAAGGGGAGAATTTCGAAAACTCTTAATATCTCCGTAAGTATGCGTTGGATCGAAAAATTGTATAGAACCAATCTTATATATATGTACTTTAAATGTTGTTGTGTACATTGTTTTACTATCTAGATTATTAACCGAGATATTTGCCCCCCACTCCTACTCATCTCATATTAGCATTATGCTATTATGTTATAAAGCACTTTACTTGAAGCCTTAATACGAAATATTGTTCTCATTGGACTTTTTGAGACAAATGAAAATACGTAACGGATGTGGGAAATCTTCTTAGTTAACGCAGTCCCTCGGAGCGGACGTTTATAGAAAACAAGGCCTTTATGATAAGACGAGATAACCAGAAGGTGCTTATTTCGTTGACAGACATTACTGTAATTTCAACGCATTTGAATTTATAAACATTTACCACAATAAGACTTATTTATTAAGATTATATCTTACAAGTATGTAATTAGTCTTTTCTCCATAGAATACCAAGCTCCTCATTTTCAGTAGTTATAACGGAATAGGTAAGAAACACCCATTTTCTAGATAAGTTGCATATATTTTACAATTCCTTCAAAACGTTTCAACAACATAAACTGATTATTAAATGTTAAAACATAGCTGCAAATATATAAGTAAAAAATTTACTGATATTAAGACATTTTAACATCTTTCAATGTAACGCATTAACATAAAAGTTTAAAATATAGCAAGCTGATAAAATGTGTTTTAAGTTACAAAGAACGATGTAAATATATAAATAAAAATATCTAAAGTGAATGATGTTATGAATCCATTTCCCTAAGAGGAATGTGTGAACGTGAGTGCTATCCATAAAAATAATATTATCCGACCATGTTGAAGGGAACTCTCTTCTCTCTCGTCCCTTCTCTCTACCTTCCCCATCGTTCTCAATTTTAGAATTACTCAGTAAGCACAGAATCTTTTAGAAGGTTTTCTATTATTTTTATTCAATCTTACAAGTCGTCGACAGATTGAAAAATCAAATAGTTTCCTGTCGAAGTGTATAAACTGAATTAATTCAAGCACTAAATTCTTTTCAATACCAAAATACCCCTTCTGTTCAGTCATTCTCTTGTCATACCTTAGAAGCATTGTGTAACTGTTGAATGAATAATAACGAAATTATGTTGAGAACAACTTCGTTTTCCGAATTAACAAAAATAAGGGACAGATACATAGATACATTATACAATTTTGATTTTTTTTTCCCTTCGATTGACCTGAACGTGAAAAAGTTTACCCCGGAGAATTTCGATATATTTCACATACCATACGGTTTTATATATATATATATATATATATATATATATATATACTAGCTCAGATACCCGGCTTCGCCCGGGAATTCATTTGTGGCTGAATGGTGATGGTATTTTTTAGCAGGCTTTACATTGCACAATATTTTGACATTTACCCGTCCCAGTGTTTAGGATTGATACCCGTCGTAGCCGTGGATTTGCTAATAATAGAATTATTTGTTCGATAAGGCTTCCCAGTCTTCGATATTTTTATATTTCCCGTCTCTAATAATGTAAATATGGTGAATTTTTATATCAGGCCTCCCTTATAACCCCCCTCCCGTTCGAACCTAAAAATTTTAATATAACTTATAATCATGGAAGAATTAATGCTAATTGACATATCGAGTTTTGTTAAGTTCGGTTCAGCCGTTAGTGATCGCTAAAGTTTTAACGTATAACTCATTTATACTTAGGTATACGACAAAAGTGTATATAGCAAAAGTTACTCCAAATAACAAAATAAACAACTTTTGTTATGTTTATATTTGCGGAAAAACCAATAGGAAACGAAATATCGCTATTTTTAATTTCAGGCTTCCCTTATAACCCCCACTCCTGCTTGTCCATAGAAATGTTGGCATGGCTTATTATAATGAAGGCCTCACTGCTAATACACATACCGAGTTTTATTTAGTTTGGTTGAGTCTTTTTTGGTAAATAATATTGTTGACTCCCGCTATAATTTTTAGCGTGTAACGCATTTAAACTTCGGTATAAGACAAAAGTGTATATAACAAAAGTTACTCTAAATAACAAAATAAACAACTTTTGTTATGTGCATATTTGCCGAAAAACCAATAGAAAACGAAATATCGCTATTTTTAATTTCAGGCTTCCCTTATAACCCCCACTCCTGTTCGTCTCATAGAAAATTAATATAGCCTAAAGTCTAAGTTGGGTTAGTAGTAATATTCATGCCAAGTTTAAAAAATTCGGTTCAGCCGTTTATGCGTGAAAAGGTAAGAAACAAACAAACAAACAGACACGAAAGAAACAATATTTCAAAGGATGTCATTTTCGTTATGTCGTAAGAAGAATCGATGGACATTTCCAAGAACTTTTATTGAGAATTGCGTCATCAGTACAACCTGACTTTGCACATTAATATAATAATTTTGTTTATTAACATCCACTATATGCTAATTTGACTAATTGGAAAGGGTTACCTACAGGTTACCACCCTTTTCTAGCCAGGGTGGGACTAAGGATTTTATTTAATGAGTTCATCACTACATAAATTCCTACTCCTCAGGCGGGAATCGAACTCACCACTCTAGGATTACCATGTGAGAATAAAATTAAATTATTTATTAATGTCCACTTTTTGCAACTAAGGCTAATTGGGACGGCTTATCTACAGGTGGCCACCCTTTTCTAGCCACGGTGAGACTAAAGATTTTATTTCATGAATTCCGTCACTAAATAAATTCCTATTGCCCAGGCGAGAATCGAACTCGCCACTCTAGGGTTACCATGTGAGAATAAGTGCAACGCTTTAACTCACATGGCTAACCTGAGCTCCCACGTCAATAAATGCAGTTATAACAATGAACTAAACCTAGATTATAAACAACTCAATATAGTAAACATGCTTAATGAATTCTAACCATTTATACATGTGTTACAAGTAGTTAAATAGTGTCAGATACAATAGACGTCAGCAAACTGTCAACAAATCCCCACTGAGTGAGTATGAGAAATGACAAGATGGAGTAACAGCTGCTCACGAAGTCCGTATGTATTGGTATTATTCAGAAAAGGGTTAACCCTATATATTGCAGTTAGCTTTAATTCCTGCAAGCATAATGTCATATTATGGCTGGAGCATATGAATATTTTAATCTCTTATGACAGACGAGGTTATAAGCAGATTTCATTTTTCACCTTAGCTAAGACATATACCAAAACGTACGTCACGCAGGGGCTGCGTAAACTAAGTAGATTTCCCACGTGAAGTTTTACAATAGAGAAATCTGCCTAATAACAGCTGTAGTAGTAAGTAACCTATAAACCTATTCACGAGAGGGACGAATAATTACAAAAACGGCCGCCAGAGCTCACGGCGGAAAGTCCGAACATAGCCTGCCGAGCACATGCAGAATACAAATACAAATATCTCAGTTAATATTCAAGATAGAGAATAAATGTATATAACAATATTTATAGTAAATTTAATTTGCAATAAGATTGATTCTATAATATTTTTCGATCCGACGTATAGTAACGGAGATATTTTGAATTTTCAAAAATCCCCCCCTCTAAACCCCCCCTCCCACTGGTCCGATTTCAGCCATTAACGAACTTGATCTCTCTTTTTACGTAAAACGCTTAAATATGAAGTTTGGTAACGATTAAACAAAAATTGCGACCGCTAGAGCGTTAACAGACAAATATATATATATATAGATATATATATATATATATATAGATATATATATATAATTTTGAACGGACCTCATTTTCGTCATCTCCTGGGTAGGATCGATGGACATTTGAGGAAATTTTTCAAAACTCGCGTCATGAGTACGACCTCAATAGCTGATTTCCCTTAAGGGAAATCTGCTAAAATGCAGATATGGTGTCTATGACATGTGAAACGAAAAGTTATCGTGAAATTTCGCGAAATAAATCAATGTACAGACAGAGGTTACAATTTTATATATATATATATATATATATATATATATATATATATATATATATATATATTCGTCACTAGATGAAGTTTTTTGGTCAAGATCCTTTATCATGGAACAGTTACTACAACTTGTTAGAATAAATTCCAGGTGAGTAGACCCTTCATTCATGCATATCCAAGATTTCATTTAATTTGACTTCATGGTAAAGAAACTATTGTAATAACGAAAATTTTCTGTTTTGAGATAGCAACTGAATTTTTCCTCTCGACCATTTTGTCTAGTTTTGGCGTGCCCTCTGACCTCAGATTAACTGAACAAAGATTTGAGTAAAAATGTTGAAATTTCATATTTATGTCATTTTATTCGCCCTTTTGTGCACCTTCCTTTTTGATGAAAATCCTTTTTTTTACCCCGAAAAGATCTATAAATCTCTTCCCCTGAAACGCAAAACCATATATATTGTAAATGAAATCGTGTTAATTGGAGTACAACAAAATGTTTTGTTTATTCAATTTAACAGTAGTACAAGGAAGTCATGTACTGACACACATCAGATTCTAAACTAAAGTACGAAATCAATGTTTTCATTTAGCATGTGTTTACACTTCACTTATATATTGTATACTAATAAATACATTTTACACATATATTTCAAATGAAATCATTTTAATTGGATTGCAACAAAATATTTTGTTTATTTAATTTAATAGGCGTACAAGGAAGTCACATGGCGCCAAACATCAGATTTATTTATATTCTAAACTAAAGTGCGCAATCAATGTTATGCTTTAACAATATATTATCCACATGTTGCTGAAAATACCAATTACTTACTCGGGAGGCTAAAATCAAAACACTTCTTTCTAACCTGAGTTGACCTTTATCTCACATGGCAAACCTAGAGTGGCGAGTTCGATTCTCGCCTGGGCATAGGAAATTATTGAATAACATCCTAAAATCCTACCCTTGCTAGAAAAGGTGGTAACCTGTAGATAACCCACCCCGATTAGCCTGAGTTGCAAAAAGTGGACGTTAATAAATAATAATAACCTGAGTTATGTGTGACCAGACCTGGATCAATCTGAGGTTAGCGGCCTTAAAATACAATATCCCTTCCGACAGAACTGAAATTAGCCCGTAAAGTTAGTTTTAATTAATACAAATAACGTTTATGAACATTAATAATTTTTTGTATTATTTTTCTTAGTTCTGAAATGTAAGTATATCATCCCCGCTATAAAACTTTTTAATCTGGAAATTAAAAGGACTGAAATTCAAATTCAAATAATTACTCTGGCGTGCTCATTGTACAGAAAACCAGAGAGGAGACAATACAAATAAACAATATTTTTTTAATGGGATGCTTATTTCCTTTTCAGCGTGATTTTGTCAAAAGAAAGTGTAAGAGCAGACTCTCCCAATCACATTTCATATTATTGTTCATTAGAACATCAAATGGTGATGACGATTGAAGAATAGAATAAAACACGTAATAGAAAGTTATGGTTTAATAGTATATATCTCTTCTTTTTTTACATTGGTTTTAAGAAATCCCAAGGATGCTAAGGAAGGAAAGGATTTTCTGGCGATAGGCTTGTGGTTCGGTGCCCGAGGAACGGTCCCTAAACGTACCCAGACATTTCTTGACAAGGTGGGAATAGATAAGGTTCTGCAAACCTTGGTCGAGGGTATCATTATTGATACTTTAGGGATTATTTCCCAACATATATTTTAATTTTGTTTTGACCAGTGATCTTATTATAGATCGACAGCTCATGTTATTACAATAATGATGTTTCTAATCTATATCTAGTGACACTCACCTTTTAGGTTGCTGACTGTGTTTATTTTAGTTAATATTTTAATTATTGAGCTGACTAAATACAATATGTATTGTTTTACTGTTGTCCTAGGGATTGACTTAAGTTGCTGTGTGCTTCAGCATCTCAATGTAATTGAACAGCCCCGCAAACTGTATATAAATTTGAACAATAAAGTGATTCTCTTTGAAATTTTATGGTATAGGTTAGGTGTATAAACATATGTTTTGTAGACAGGCTTTTGTTCTTGGACAGTTATGAGTTGAATAATAAGAGATACTTACTTATAAAGATTCTAAACCTTTTGTTGTGCTTAAGAACAACAATATTATTATAACATATAATAATATAATTATTTAACATATGTAATCACTTATCAGTTATTTAACATATATAATCACTTTATTATATTTACGTAAGTATGCTCATTTCCGCAAATATTTCTGAAATATAGAAATGTTCTATAAATGTGGTTGTAAATGTTTAATGATGTAGCGGCGACGCACGTACTCGTGAGTCGTTCGCTATTAAATATGATAACCACGCGGTATAAAAAATACCAGATGGTTTTAAAATATGTTCAGTTAGTGAAAATAGTTAACCGGATTGCAAGTGCAAAGTTATAAATGCAAAAGAAAATATCTGGTGTCGCGCGCTAGCTGGAACTTAATTATATTGTGTTTACTGAAACAGTGTTGTGTCCGTCGAATGTGCGAAGTGTAAATACTCTAAATAGACTTGTTTTGTGTAAATATTACACTCTCATGATGAAGAGGTTATTGTGTGATTGTTCTTAATACACTAGTTGAAAAGTGAACAGAACTATTTATTTCACCCCACTCAGTCCACTAAAATGTGAATAAAAACAGGGGTCTATTGCAAAAGGGAATACCTTGAATTGGAATTCTATTGGTTTCTGATAAAATCATTCCCAAATGCACGCTACTATTCTTTTCTTTCGAAATCCTTTCATTTTTTGAACTGAAAGGTTAACCAATCTATGGAAGAATGTCAAAAAAACCAAGATCTTACACCGTTTCATCGGACCTCCAGTTATAAAAATGTCACCATCAGTTTCATCGTCAAGAAGTTTTCTTTTTTTTTAAATTATGTTCTTTTATCTTAGAATTGTTTTACATTTTTGGACGTTTAACGTTATCATTATAAATTATTGTCCTCTGTTTTCTGGATGCGAAAATAAAGAAGATAAATAAAGAAATAAAAATGATTATAATAATAATTTCAAGTTTTTCATTTATTTCTTTGTTAAAATTCCACCCATGATTGGTAACTTGCAGTTAAATAGGTCATATTTTCAGAACGAAATGAAAAATGGAGCCATTTTTACTAAATGCAATAAATATTAAATAATTGCAACAGGAAGAAATGTATGTTGGACACGATTTGTTTACTCTCTCATGTTCTTAAAGTATAAACTGAAGTAGTCGGATTGGGGCTTAACTATAAAATACAAATATGACGGATAATTTTAGACATACAAAGGACAAATAATTGTTCAAAATTAAATCTACAATGAAAATGCACAACATAAAATTTCTCCAACGATAATAACGGATTTTTACCCTCCCCCTTCCAGGTCCAATTTCAGCAAATCATGAAATAACAAATCAAAATATTCCTTCAAAAAGACAAATGCGACTAACTAATATGAAAGCATCAGATTGCACAGCAATGTTTTATAAAAAACAAATTCTTCTACTATGAAAATATATTTCCGCTTTCAGACCAATCCTCTCTTTTTTCATGTAAACAATATTTAAATCTTTGTCAAAAAACATCATTTAAACTTTGTTTTTCTAAAAAAATATTTAACCACGCCTCTAACATCTGCAATGCAGTACATACACACAAACACATAAAAAATGTACAGTAATTTAATAATTTAAATAGAAGAAGTAGTCAAAATTAGAAACTTAAGTATAAATAAATTGTGCATGTTTACAGTATCCATTCGCCTTACTCATATGCAACACGTTTTATTATATTACGGCATATTCGTTCGTCACTTGAAAACCAAGATTGCTGAAATATACGTCACTGCATTCTTGTTAAGGAGATAAATTCAACTACTAACCTCTTTGGATAGGGGCGTGCACTAGAATATAACCTTCCTTGCACTTTAATCATGAAGTAAAATTATAAGGGAATATAGTAGAAGAGCTAACACCCCGAGCAGAAGTGTTCAATAATTGATTCTCCCTCACGAGAGTTAATTGACTTTCCGAGTACTCTAGAGTGGACGCTTCACAACTAATTTATTGACCTAATAGTTCTCGAACAGATCAGACTTTTATCCACTTATACCCATTAAAAAGTTATGGTACTATTTTATACGTGCCTCTGTTATATGCTTCATATGTGTTACATTAGACTTGCTGGGAGCAAAACTGAAGTTGCTAATAAGACTACCTAAAAAAGCCCATTGTTGAAAGTTTGTAAACAACTTCAAATTCCCACGATGAAGAGAGAATATTAAAGTATACCTACGCCGTTCTTCAGCTGTACTTTCCAGTCGGGTCAGTAATCACATAAGGATCTTTTTCCTAGAAATATTGTTGCCAAATCAGATAGATGTCACTTCAGATAGTCGAGTACACATAGCGTACGTAAGCTTTATTAGCGAATGCGCCATTTTCATGCCCGTTGAAAGTCGGACGTGTATTGAGTAGTTCTACAAAAGCTCCAGGTCTTATGTGATCCAAGACTAGTGGTTATTTATGGTAGCTTTTAGTATGGTAAAGTTCGTCGACTAATGAGTATTTTTTTTTCTTTTCTTTATTCTTCTCTCCAAAAGAAGTTATCTTTCGGCTCTCATGCGGTCATTCCTGGTAACGAGGATTATATATTTTGCCCATCCAGCTCCATAAAAAAAAAATAACATATGCAACAAAGGATTAAAACGTGAACAAATAATAATACAAAACAACGAAGAATTGAGTACTGGTGAATGGTCTTTGGCCAAACACACCAAAATGGTATCTAACCAACTATTGAAACTTAACACAATAATATAACATGGTTGGACAGCTTGTCGCTATGAAATTTTTATTCTCATTATAATATTACTACAAAAATGAAAACTCGCCAACATATTCAGTTACTCGACAAATAGAAGTGGAGAAGGAGGAAAACTCACTTAGCAATAACGACCATTCGTTCTTTGGTAAACGATACCTCAGTTTCTAAAATGAATTAAATACAATTCCTCTATCTAAAGAAGTGAAAAAATTGAAAAAAATTGATCTGAAGTATAATTTACATTCAATTTAGATTAGAAATTCCTAATGCCCAGGTGGGAGATTTTATAAAAGATTTTTTGATTTAAAAAAATGAATTTTCGAACAAATTAAAAAAAAAAAAAACTAAGATATTTTAGGCATAGTATAATAGTGATAGGTGTTAGCTATATATCGTAATATTGCCAGAAAGGGGAGATATTCTTTCTCACTAAATGCAAACCAAGAAATTGGCGTGTCTACATGGTGATAGACACCATTACTCGAAGTTATAACCATGACTTAAGACCAATACCTTAACATACAGCCTTAAACTCAACCCCTCCTAACTTTTAATTGACATTTTATTAACTAAGGGTCTCATTTCTATGGTTTTATAAGTTATTTTTATGAGCTTTTATTTTTAAAATGAATATAATTTACTAATTTAAAATTGTAAAAAATACTTCTAGGTAATTTCAACCTTCATAACCTTAAAGTAAAAGGTTGAAATCTTAGTTAATTACAAATTAGTTTTTTCGATTGCATCCAATTTATTATTTTTATTAATTTTAAATGTTTTGGTTCACTTATTTTATTATTATTTATTCAAATAAAGGGTTAGAACCGCCAATATAAATGATACTGTTGTCATACCTGTTGGTGGAGACCGTTCCTTTTTGACGGAGTACAACTTTTTGACGGGCTTGAAGATGGTGCTATTGCATCTAGAGCACAATGCCAGCTGTACTCGACCATCAGCCAGTGACGACGGTCTCCACCGACAGCTATGACAACATTATTATTTATTCATTCTTTTTTGGTTTAAATCGATGTAAATATTTATATTAATTACTACTATTAAAACAACAGTGTCAATGTACATAAATATCAATACTAGTTAAAAGCAATTTAAGGAGCACATGCACAATGTACAGGAATTTCTATGTTGGACGTTACTTTGGCGAGGAAACAGGAAAAATATACTTATATCTTAAATAATAATTATAAAATATTTGTCAGTAAAACTAAATCAAAGTAGTGGGTCCATAAAAATGGAGTAACCATTTCAGACACTACTTTAAATGCAAATAAATGGTGCTTTGGGGGAGGGGGAGAGTTTTTTTTTGTTTTGAGGCTTCGCGATTTTTTAAGGTCGACTCATTTCTATTTCATACTCTCATCGTCCCTTAGGACCATTACAGTTAAACGCTTCTGGTTTTATTTTCATCTCTATTTTTTACTTTCTCTAATGAAACAATCCAATGAATATGGTAACAAATTTACATTAAGACAAATCACCGGGATATTGGTGTACTGATTACATGCCCAAGACTATTAAATATCCTCATAATCGAGAAACCTCCCTCACTGATATATTCCAATAGAAATGATTCCTTAAACTGTTATGGAATAAAATGATACAGTAAATTCTACGACTGATATAATGAATACACATATTTGTCTTATTCTTACAAATAATGCGTTAAAATCGAAGATTGTGATGATGTAGTAGTTATTTAGTTATTTTTTTCTCTTAATACAGTCTGTTCATACTCTCTCACGAACACACTACACACACACACACACACACACACACACACACACACACACACACACACACACACATCTGCCTCAAACTGTCCATATGCTACCCTCTCTACTGCCAGCTTCTAGCACAAGTTTTCCATATATTTTGGTTTTTAAATTCCTAAATCTTTTACCAAATATAAATTTTTAAGGGCACCTCAAAGTTCAAAACTCAAGTACGTACAGCTCTCAAGACCAATTTTACATCGTACAACAAGTATATTTGTCATTCTATTTAACTATAGAATTTTTTGAGCTCTTAAGATTTAATGATTTTTGAACTAAAAGACGAAACACCTCCCATAGTCAGTATCTAATCGAAAACATTTATATATTTGTATTTATATTTATCAGCTATTGAGGTTGTACTCATTACGGAATTTTCGAAATTTTTTTTCAAATGTCCATCGATCCTACCTAGTAGATGACGAAAATGAGGTCCGTTCAAAACTGTATATATATATATATATATATATATATATATATATATATATATATATATATATACAGTTTTGAACGGACTTGAATGTATATATTGTATATATATATATATATATATATATATATATATATACATATTTGTCTGTTACCGCTCTAGCGGTCGCAATTTTTGTTTGATCGTTACCAAACTCGATATTTATTCGTTTTATGTAAAAAGAAAGATCAAGTTCGTTAACGGCTGAAATCGGACCAGTGGGAAAGGGGTTTAGAGGGGAGGATTTTCGAAAATTCGAAATATCTCCGTTACTATACGTCGGATCGAAATATTCTACAGAATCAATCGTATTGCAAATTAAATTTACTATAAATATTGGTATATACATTTATTCCCTATCTTGAATATTAACCGAGATATTTCTTAACTGCTCGACTCTCGTGAAATTTCAATATTGTAAAACTTCACGTTGGGAAATCTGCTTAGCCCCTGCGTGACGGACTTTTTATCTCCTGTTATGTATAAATACTGTACAGCCCCTATATACAAAAACCATAATAAACCAACTAACAGTGTAATTGATGCAATCATTCCAATTTTGTTATAAAAATCTAATAACTTAATTTTAATTTAATAGTTGGGTTATATTCTTCAATAATACGAAACTAGACAGGTATTCTCTACTTATTCACCACTTCTCCACTCAATTTAAGAATAAATAGTAAATTTTTTAAAATGTCTTGTGGTTAACAGACAATGTTAATAAATTTACACAAATTGAAAAGAAAATATCTCTCGAAAAGATTTTTCTCCGGACAAAAGGAAATTATGATAAAAGCCCATTAATGTATTGATGAAAATTTTCCAGCATACATTATTTATTGCTGTAGACATTACAAGGGGAAAGATTTCTTTATTACACTAAGAATGAAACGCTAATAGGTGATAAATCTCAGGTATGAAACTTTTATGAGCTTCGGGCGGTAATGTATTCGTTCCGGCTGATGAAAGAATGAAGAAAAACGGCTTTTTAAAAGTTTTCTCGAACTAAGGCCGAGAAAAATATTGGTACGAAGGGGAATTTAAAAGACAGGATAATTTATAGGCACTGCAATATTTTATATTTAACACTTATACTTATATAGTAGCTTCAGTGAATGAATTACAATCAAATATATCATTAATATGATGCTCCATTTTTATACGAATCATAAGGTTTTTAAGAGCAAATAATTACATTAACCAGCATAATTATATTAGGGAACATAATTTTTAAAGAAACAGAAAGTATTTTAACGTAAAATTTTTATATAGCTTATAATAATTAATTCTTGGGGAGAGATTTGCAAAGCAAGCTCTGAGTAATAATGAGAAGATTATTATTAAAAATAAAAAATTATTAAACTCTTTACGGAACTAAGGCTAATGTAGATAGGCTACTATGTTTTTTTAGCCTTGTTGTGGTTCAAAATTTTGTTTAGTCAGATAAAATGTAGAATTATATATTATATATGTGTGTAGGTATATAATTTTGGAAGGACCTAATATTTAAGCAACTTATATACTCATAGACTTCCACGGTCCTGGTCATTAATACTATTAAGGTCTTCGGGTCTTGACCGTGTCTTCATATTGGTTGCCAACGTTTCGCTAGACATGCTTCTAGCTTCCTCAGGGCTATCTCTGAGACTGAAGAGTTGTTGGTTCATCTCTGGTATATATTTGAGTCTTATCCGGTTTCCTTGGGCGGAGTCTTCCCTTCCAGGTGTCTACGGATACTTGGTCCGGTGGTCGTTCATCGCCTATACCGTCGTTTTCGTTTCTTATTCGAGGTCTCTGTGGAATGACCGGCTTCCAGAGTTTGCTGAGTCTGTATCCATCCTCTCTATTGAAGTTGTTAGGGCATTTCGCTATTTCTATAGCTTCTCGAACCAGTCTTTCTTGGTAACGGTCCACCTTTGCCAGTACCTTGACTTCATCGAATTTAATGTTGTGGTTGGTTTCCCAGAAATGTTCCGCTATGGCTGATTCTTCTGTCCGAAACTTTTTTAAACTCTTGATGTGCTCGGCGACCCTGGTGTTTATCAATCTGCCGGTCTGGCCAATGTATTCTGAGCCACAGGAACATGGTATGGTTGTACCTTTAACAAAAGGTATTACGGCTGTTTTCCGGAGTTCCTCTTCATTTGTTCTTGTCTTCTTTTCTTTTTTCTTTTTGAATTGATTTCTGATTTCCTCTTTTCCGTAGCCATTCTTTAGCAGAGCAGTCATCAAGTGTCGTTTTTCCTTTGGGAGGTTCTGTGGCTCTGAAATTCTCTCAGCTCTAGTCTAAAGAATGGCTACGGAAAAGAGGAAATCAGAAATCAATTCAAAAAGAAAAAAGAAAAGAAGACAAGAACAAATGAAGAGGAACTCCGGAAAACAGCCGTAATACCTTTTGTTAAAGGTACAACAGAAAAGATCTCTAGGATACTCAAGAAGCAAGGCATAGAAACAGCATTTGGCACTGACAGGAAAATAGCTCAGATGGTACCCAGCTGCAAAGATAAACTCCACACAAAAATCCCGGGGATATATAGCATACCATGTTCCTGTGGCTCAGAATACATTGGCCAGACCGGCAGATTGATAAACACCAGGGTCGCCGAGCACTTCAAGAGTTTAAAAAAGTTTCGGACAGAAGAATCAGCCATAGCGGAACATTTCTGGGAAACCAACCACAACATTAAATTCGATGAAGTCAAGGTACTGGCAAAGGTGGACCGTTACCAAGAAAGACTGGTTCGAGAAGCTATAGAAATAGCGAAATGCCCTAACAACTTCAATAGAGAGGATGGATACAGACTCAGCAAACTCTGGAAGCCGGTCATTCCACAGAGACCTCGAATAAGAAACGAAAACGACGGTATAGGCGATGAACGACCACCGGACCAAGTATCCGTAGACACCTGGAAGGGAAGACTCCGCCCAAGGAAACCTGATAAGACTCAAATATATACCAGAGATGAACCAACAACTCTTCAGTCTCAGAGATAGCCCTGAGGAAGCTAGAAGCATGTCTAGCGAAATGTTGGCAACCAATATGAAGACACGGTCAAGACCCGAAGACCTTAATAGTATTAATTTAAGCAACTAGTTAGTATGACAATTTGAAGAAATTCATTGAAAATTATGTACACCTCAAATGCCGATTTTTCTCAAAAGAAAATATTATGAAAGGATTAGAAGGTGATCATCATTACCTCTAATCGGTATGTTATAACAATGTAAACAGGTAGTTAGAGGTATTGCGGTCCCTGAAAATAACTAACGGGCTTATCAAATTGATGATGATAACATTCAAAAATATTTTTCTGAAATGTCATCAATAGTTTTAATGGTAAATACTTAAAACAAATTTCAGTCAAGGAGGGTATACCAAGCAGATTTGTCACATGCTGTAATGATAGATAAGTGTAGTCTTTATGTTTTTCATATAGTTGGTGAAACAATGTTAAGAATTATTCGATTAAACACATGATATCCCCTGGAATTAAAGTAGATCAATAAAAACGCCTCGCACTCATCAAATATTTACTGTTCAAAATAACTTTCAAAGAGCCCCGTCATAAGTGCCTGGCTTTTGGTAGAGTCTGAAGGGAAGCAGCCAACAAAGTGTATCTGCATAATAAATATTTGTAGAGGACGAGGTATTTTATTGATTCAGATTTTGACACGATACTTTTAGTAACAATATTACACGAAAATTGTATGAGTATGAGTAGATAGGGGCTTACTGAAGGCTGAAGAAGAAAAAAGAAAACCAGCAAAGACAACAAATTAACGCAACACAAATACTTTGCGTTAACTAGTTATGGCGGTTGAACTTCAATAGAACGAAAACTTCCACGATTATTAAAAATCATTTTTAATTTTTAGTAGTTTCGCGTCCAAATGACGCCTTATCAGGAGAAATTGTACTACAAAAAGGCAACAAAACTAACGGCTACATCTTCTAATAAGGCCTTCCACTTGCCCTGCCAGTGGAAGAACTGCTTACAAAGCTTGGAGGCGGGTTCAAGTCAGGTGATTTATATCGATACGTCACGAAATAAAAATATATCAATTATCCCTAATGATATGTAGTCTAAATAGTAAATGCGAAATTTATAAATTATCAACTATCACTTTCTAATAAATTAAAATATGTATAATTTACACACACACCTGTTTTCTTATTGATCGCCCTCTTCTATATTTTATGATGTGCATATTCTCTTTCATCCTCCCCTTGCTTATATTTCTTTCTTTTTCTATTATAAATACGTTTTCAAAATCAATGTTATGGTTGTATTTAATCGCGTGGTCGGCTATTGTCCTTATGATCAACGTTTACCACGCTGAAAAAGTTAACTGAAATTAGTTCCTGAATAAAACCAGGAAACCATTTAATGGAACACCATTATTAGAACAATAATACTTTGAACATTCGAACGAAGTTCTTTTTCTCATCTGAGGTTTATTATGTGTAGGTTGATCAGCATAAACAATAGTTGTTCAATAACTATTCCTTTTCCATTTATATTTTCAATATATATTTCTAATAAAATAGTAGCTTCCGTTGGAAGCCACTAGGAACAAATAAAAACCAGTATGGATATCGCTACTTAACCCTCTACCTAAAACCTCCTTTGCTGATATAAACAAAAGTCCGTCACTCAAAGGCTGCGTAAACTAATCAGATTTCCCATTTATGCCACGTATTTGTATTTATCTAAAAAATGTAAAAGTTCAATGAAAACAATATTTGGCATTTATGCTTCAAATAATGTGCTTCATAATATAAAAGCTTATTGTTAATATGACTTGAGTAAGGGGGGGAGGGGGTACTGAAGGCCGAAAACTATAAAATGCAAGTGTCTCGGTTAATAATCAAGACAGTGAAAAAAATTGTGCATAACAACATTTATAGAACATTACATTTGCAATAAGATTCGTTCTATACCATTTTTGGATCCGACGTATAATGGAGATATTAAGAATGTTCGAAATTCCATCCTTCTAAACCCCCCACTCCCACTGGCCCGATTTATCCGTTAACGAACTTAAGTAAAATATCGGGATGGTCCAAGGTTACAATAACCTATAATACAAGAGCCTATACCCGACATTATAAAGGAGTGTAGTATTTTCAGACCCAAAAGAAATTATTTAACAAATAGCGCATCATTTCACTTCCGTCTCCATAACATCGAACTTTGACTGATGCTTTATGGATTATAAAGAAGCTTCGGAACGAAACCAAATCATAGATCCAGACATATAGTATGAAATAAGCAACCCAATTACTTACCAAGAACTAAAAATATTGAATAATCCAAACGCGCTTTGGCATTAGATCAAATTCCTCTTGCATTTTTTGAAAAACTGCTCTTCCAATGGTCTCCAGTATTTGCTATCAATTTTTAGCCGTATGAGGTGGCTCTCAAACACATTTCCAAATGCTTGGAAAATAGCATACGTAGTAAGGTCCAAAAGTTTCCGGCCTGGGATAGAAGGAAAGGTGAAAGAAAAAAACTGGTTTTACTGTTTTTCAATATATTCTCCTCTAAGTTCAATACACTTATTACAACGCTTTGGCAATATTGCTATACCATGAAAAAAATAATTTTCTTCTTTGTTAAAAAAATGTTCTTCCACTGCTGCTTGGAGCTCTTCGTCTGTGTTAAATCGCCTTCCACGAAGGTCAGATTTTAATTTTGAGAAAAGGTAGAAATCACTAGGGTGAGAGATTTCTTGGAATCCACAGTCCTTCACAGCGGCCTTGGAAATCAATGCTGTGTGGACAGTGGAATTGTCGTGAAGGAGGCGGACGCCTCTGCTTAATTTCCCTCGCCTCTTCTCTTTAATGGCGTCTCGTAACCGGTGAAGTAGGGCTGCATAATACTCACCATTCATTGTGGTATTCCTTTCTTTAAAATCTATCAGTAGTATTCCTTTACAGTCCCAAAAAATTGTGGCCATTATCTTTTTAGTTGACTGCGTGACTTTTGCCTTTAAAGGAGGCGCTTTTCCTGGTCTTCTTCTTTCCATGGACTCTCTTTTGCTGAGTGGGTCATAATATAGAACCATTGTCTCATCCCCAGTTACAATTGAGTCCAAAAAATTCTTTGGGTCGGCATTATACTCGCGTAAAAATTCATTGCAGCAGTGAAATCGTTCCTGTTTTTGATGAGCTGAAAGAATTTTTGGAATCCATCTTGCACTAACCTTGTTCAGATGCAAATGTTCTTTGATGATCCTCAAAACACTTGTTTTTGAAAGCCCCAACCTCGCTGCATTTCCTTGGTTTTCAGTCGTCTGTCAGACAGCAATTCAGATTCCACAAGTTGGATTGTTTCAGAAGTGACAGCTTCCAGTGGGCGACCGGGACGTGGGTCATCTTCTAGACTTTCTCTCCCTAACTTAAATAATTTTGCCCATTCCTTCACTGTGGAATACGAGGGGGAGGACTGCCTGGACACAATCCAATCGCTCATTAATTTGCGCAGGAGTAAGACCCTCTTTACAAAAGAATTTAATTACCGCACGGTACTCGAGTTTAAACATTGTAAAAATGGGGAGTTTCCTTTAAGGCTGGACACTGACTGACAAGGCTGAGGAAGTGCGGGCGATGGGTATGGAGTGAGCAGGCATGGACCTACATAGGCGTGCAGGTCCCGGGACGTTTAAAGGAAGACAAGCAGGACAGGCCGGAAACTTATGGACCTTACTACGTATATAATCCCAATTCCTAAAAAGCCCCCCCCCCAAAAAAAAAATTTGAACATTTTAGGTCTATTTCTTTCAAATCAAAAACTCACAAATAATGATATCCAAAGGTTATTATTTTCTCTATAACAAAACAAACTTATTGGCCAATATGAATGCACTGCTTGCTAACGTCTCTTTGCTGCAGTCGACAACTTGGTACAGTTAAAGATTAAATTAAAATTGCTTTTTATTTATTTTTATTTTTTTATGAAAATTTAGATACGATGAAAAAGTATACGATAGGATGTGGAGACATAAAGCAATTATCCAACTAAGTGCTTGGGGTGTAAAAGGCCGAATTTTACACTTTTTAGCCAACACAAACATTTCAAGTTAAATTAGGAAATTTTCTACCCTCATCCCACCAAACATTTGGCTCCCTTCAAGCATCCAACTTAAGTGTAATGTTATTTTTAATAGACTTAAATTACATAAAGAAATGGTCCATCCTGGGCTATAGTGTTCGCTGTACTCTAATGATTTTGTCATTTATATGAGGAGAAATTTCCGATAATGCATTCAACAGAATCCCCAGAGTACGTTAAACAACTTAGATACTTGGCATTTGAAGTCAGGTTAGTAGTATACATTTGCGGATCCTAGCGCAATAGCCAAAAACCATCCCAATCAAAAACACGTTTTTGAGAAAAATTATAAAAATTAAAAATACAAAAATTATAAAAATTAAAAATTTAAAAAATTAAAAATTTAAAAAAATATCAAAATTATAAAATTTAAAAATTATAAAAATTAAAAATTTAAAAAATTAAAAAATTAAAAATTTAAAAATTATAAAAATTAAAAATTTAAAAATTATAAAAATACAAAAATTAAAGAAATTAAAAAAAATATATAGAATAAAAAAATTATTAATATTATAAAATTAAGAATATCAAAGAAAACTTTTTTTAATCAATTATAGAAACAAGTTTTACATTTCTATGATATTATTATTTACAAAATCGTATTGCAAATTCTTTTCTGATACAACAACAACATAAACATTTGTATTAGCAGGAGTTGCATTATGAAAATCAACATTAATAAGAATATTATTTTTACTTTGTGATGTATTTAATGGTCCTTTCCTTACATCTAATACGAAGATCGGACGATTATTAATGAATTCGTCTGGTGTATACAACATATTTGCATTTGTGCAAAAGGCCTTTTTATAATCTTTATACATTTCATAAAGTAATGCATAATTTCCTTCATTAATATCTAAATTCAACATTTCTTCAGGATAATACGATTCGTTAATTTTAACTCGAATATTTCTTACATTAACATGATCAAATTTTGAAGCATCTTTTGTTTGATGGTTTCTATCAATTTGAAAAGCAACAATAATAAATTTGGGTTTATCAATATTTCTATAAATATTTGTAATATCATAACTAAAATGTGTTAATCCAGAAATATTTGATTTTTCAATACATTCCCAAGTTTTAAAATTAAATTTTTGAGAACCTAGTGTAATCATTTCATTAATCAATGAAAATTTCGATGGTGTTTGAAATTCTAAAATTGGAACTCTAATAAAGAAATCATTAATAGTTATTTTTCCTTCTGGTGCAAGAGATGTAGCAACTCTTTCTCGCAAACAAGCATCATGATCCCAACTTCTAATAAAAGTTATTTGAAAACCACCTTTATAGATTGGAATGTCTCCAAAGAAATCAATTCCTAAATCCGATAAATTTCCAGTAACAAAGAATTTGCCATATTTTATTGTTGAAATTACACCACTATTTTCTTTTGCTATTGTCTCATCTTTTGATAAAGTAATTGTATTTTTGATAGTACTAATAATTCCAGGATTTTCAATTCTATCAATTAATTTATTATGTTTTTTTAGTTTAATACTGCGAAATAAAAATGGTACAAAGTTATCTGTCAATTTAGTTCCTGAATTTGCACCATATTTTTCACCATCTTTTGCATTAAATTCGCCAGAAATGAAATATTGAAAATTAGAACCAACAAAATTATCTTCAACATCGATTAAAAATTCAATTCTTTGATTCTCTTTATTAAAATTGATTTCTGTATTATTGGAAGGTAAGAAATGTTTGAATTGATGTTTTTCAATATCGCTATAATATTTAGAGTAGTCCATTTAATAAGAAAAAATATAATAAAAAAAATAAAAAAGAAAGAATCTGATGAATTTAAAATAAATTTTAATGATTTTTCAGTAGCTCCAAAACGGAGCTATCAAAATTTAGATGATTTAAAAAACATAATTTGATAAAGATGGTACACTTTCAACATTAAATCTATTTTTATAATATTTTGAAAATTCTTTGATTTTTTCTTTTTTAAAGATTTCATCTAATTCTAAACCTACATTTATATATTTTGATACTCTTTCACCATCACGTTCTGCTGGATATAAAGCTGATTTTATTGCATATAGAAAACATTTTTCATCATTATTTTTAACATTGATTATAGCTTTTTTTATCTTTAATCTTTTTAGGTAAATCAATATATGAAGACCCAGAAAAAGGATTATGATAATTAACACACAATTCTAAATTATTTATTGAGTACAAAGCCCAACCCGATTGTTTTCTTTGAAATTCTTGAATTTCCGTCGTTAATTTATTTGTAGATCTTTGAAAATATTCTTCTAAATCTGTTGTTCTTAATATAACCTCGTTTTTAGTTTTAAAATTAAATTCTTGTACTTCTTCTTTTCTTACAAAACTAGAATGAAATCTTATATTAACTTTTAATGATTTGTTGGGTATTAACATATTTTTAATTTTTGTAATTACGAGGTCTTTAATTTGGTCGAAAAATTCTTGTGGTTCAACAATATTATCTACATTATTAATTTCAAATGTTTGTATTCTAGATTCGAACGCGGTTTTCTTTCTATAAATATTTGGTTTATTAAAATCATAATCAATGAAATTATCTTTAAAGTTTTTCTGAAAATGATAAAGTTTTATTGCTTCATTTCTTTGTTTTAATATTTCATTTCTTCGTTTTATTCTATCATCTTTTGTATTTGTACTTACAAAATCAAAATCTTTGAAATTTTTAATATATTTACTTTGTTCCCTTTTAGCTTCTAAATCATATTTTGAGTTGTCAATTTTTTTAAATGTTAGAATTGTATTGTTATCGTTATTAACAATATTATTATTATTGTTATTATTATGATTGTTATCATTATTATTATTGTTGTTATTAACATTATCATTATTATCATTGTTGTTATTAACATTATCATTATTACCATTGTTGTTATTAACATTATCATTATTACCATTGTTGTAATTAACATTATCATTATTACCATTATTAGCGTAAATCAAATCAATGAGTTGTTGCTTCCTTAAGTTTGAATAACCTCTAAGGTTTAATTCTTCAGCTCTTGCTTTTAACTCATTTACTTTTAAAAAATGTAAATTGTTATTAATGTTGCTAATTAAATCAATGAGTTGTTGTTTCCTTAACTTTGAATAACCTGTAAGGTTTAATTCTCTGGCTCTTGCTCTCAGCTGGACTAACTTATATCTTTGTAGCATGTTGATTTCCATCCTTATTTATTTAGTAAGGAATTTATTTAATATAATAAAAAAAACATTAGATTTAAAAAAAATTAAAATATATTTAACAATTTTCGTTTTCTCTATTACACATTTTTTTTTTGTTGATGCTACTTAAAATAAATTTGAGATATATATTTTCCACAATCACATTGAACTTTTTGAAGTAGTTTTTCTTTATTGTTTTGATAATATTTCTTCACATTCTCATTATATTTTTCTTTATTCTTAGAATGATAATTTTGAAAATATTCGCGTATTTTTTCTCTATTATTTTCAACATACTGTCTTATCTTGTCTTTATTCTTATTGTAGTAATTTGTTTTCCACTGAATATAAATACAAGCTTTACAAGTATTACAATAACCACTTTTCAATCTTTTATCAACAGCAAATAATTCTTCGCTTTTTATTTGATGACATTTATTGCAAGTTTTAGTTATTATATTGTTTTCATCTGCCATTTATATATAAAAAAATAAAATCTTTGTATTAGATGTAAGAAAAGGACCTTTAAATACTTCACAAAGTAAAAATAATATTCTTATTAATGTTGATTTTCATAATGCAACTCCTAATAATACAAATGTTTATGTTGTTGTTGTATCAGAAAAGAATTTACAATATGATTTTGTAAATAATAATATCATAGAAATGTAAAACTTGTTTCTATAATTGATTAAAAAAAGTTTTCTTTGATATTCTTAATTTTAAAATATTAATAATTTTTTTATTCTATATATTTTTTTTAATTTCTTTAATTTTTGTATTTTTATAATTTTTAAATTTTTAATTTTTATAATTTTTAATTTTTTAATTTTTTAAATTTTTAATTTTTATAATTTTAATTTTTTTAATTTTTATAATTTTTAAATTTTTAATTTTTTTAATTTTATAATTTTGATATTTTTTTTAATTTTTAATTTTTTAATTTTTTAAATTTTTAATTTTTATAATTTTTGTATTTTTAATTTTTATAATTTTTCTCAAAAACGTGTTTTTGATTGGGATGGTTTTTGGCTATTGCGCTAGGATCCGCAAATGTATACTACTCAGGTTTTACCTCTTCACGAGAGAAAACCTAATGAGTCCATTTGTGTAAATAAAGAAGAAAGAAAATGGTACTTGAGCCCGAAAATAACTCTGAAAAATATTCCTCTATCGTATGCCAATGAATTCGGGTATCTATGCGTCCCCATGGACATGAAACTAACCTGGATACTTGAAGGTTAGATGCTTGATAAAATAGGATTCCTTATAACATTGGCAAATGTGTACTGGGGTTGCTACCATAAGTTCTTAATTATCTTATACAACAACCCTCATAAGTTCTATTTACCCCAATGTCATCGAAACGCATGAAGAATGCCGATCTCCATGAAGATAGTATAACCATTAATTCAAATTCACATTAATGAACATCAGAAAAAAAAAATTTCTGACGCAATAATATTTCAGAAATAAATTGAAAAATATGGCGACTAAATACAATGTAATATTGATTCTTCGAAATCAGAGTAAATTGGTGTAGAGTATGTGGATCTCAGCAGATATAAATTACATGGATCTAATTCCATATTTTCAGAGTAGGCATTCGCAATTTTGGAGGCTCTAAAAGAGATTGACTCTAAAAGATTCACTAAGGCTATTAAAGGAAATGATACTTAATTTTCACATTAAACCCAATCTGAATGTAGATGAAGATGCCAATAATGCTAGCAATTCTAATAACAGTGCACGATAGAGAGACAATCTCCGAAACACATCCAAAAATATGTGCGAAAAATACTGGAACAAGAATGGAACACAAGATAGTTGTCATCAAATTTTAATTTCGTAAAAATTAAACCAGATGTCAGGAAATGGGAAACATCATCCAGAAGTAACTGCTGCGAAGTTGTATTGACTCGTGACAGAAATGGTCACTCACACATACTGATCTCCTCCTACTCCTAAAAAATATATTTTACACAACCTGCTTACATTTTAACTCAAAATTGGCAGTATAATATGTGTTTGTGCATTGCCATTTCTACAAAAAGGCCAGGAATATATACAATATCGAATCATCTACACACTAAATTCTGAAACATGATTGAAAACTAATATGTTCAAAAACTAATTAAGTTCCTTAGGTCTGTAAACGTTTTGAAGTACACAAACAATATATTATGAAAAGCAGTATTCCAAGCTTAATAAGCTATTTATTGCTTTCATCAGAACTCCATTGCTTGATATACTTACATATAAAAATTTAAAGTTATTGATATTCAACTATTTCAACTAATACTAAAAATAAAATAACTTAATGGCCGAATGGAGAGTTTAGAATATGAATAAAGTACAAAATCATGTATTATATGCACTGCATCCCAGTTAATAATTGTTTAGATGTCTATAACGTATAACAAAGTAGGAATCGAATGCTAACGTGCAATAGGAATAATGATAGCAAACCAAATAATTTCAGAAATAATAGAAAAAAAGAAACCATTAACAATGTACATAATTCGTTAATTCAAATGGAATGAGGAAATATAAATAATGTGGCTGTAGAGAAGGAAATATTAAAGGGAACTTAAACGAGTACTGTATATGTAAAATGAGAAACAGAGCATGAAAACGCACTTCAATTATATTTCAATATTAATGAGAGGAATTAAAGTTTATTAAGAGCTATTCTCGAGTGTGTAGAAAGGGCTGAGAGAAAGAGAGAGAGAGTAGCGAGTGGGAGGGGAAAAGTATTGTGCCTGAGCTCTTTTTGAAATGACTTGGTGGTGGAGTGGGGGAACAAGTAATTCATTCGGCTATACAAAGGCAACCACCCCCACCCCTCGACCTCTTTACCCCCACCACCGCCCCTATTCTGGAGTGGGGGTAGTCTTTTATGGCCAACTCTAGCCGTAAAACATGTAAACTTTCTTATATAAAACTGTCTCTTTAAAACACTTCTTTCAAACCTGAAATAAGTAAGTTTTCCTTCCTTTTCTTGCCTTTCCTTTTTTTTCTTTTACTTTCCATTTCTTCATTTTTTGTTTAATTTAGTTTTTAGCAATTTCTGAGCGGTGTACCCTATGTATAAAAAGCACTTGGAACTGTATTTTTATTTAATGAAATTTCTTCTATTTTACAGTTTTGTTGAATCAGCTCTGTGCAAAAATGTTAAGAGTAATTTATTATTAAAGAAGTGCAGTTTTTTTTTTAGTTTTTTTTATATATTCTGAAATAAGGAAACTCATTTCTACCAATTAATTATGAAATGAAAGAGCAGTCTCATTTAGCTTTTCCAAGATGTATATAATAACCTCATAGAAGGGCTACTATACATAATATAAAAATATTATGACTACACAATAAAATGTCTCATGGTGAATCTTTGAATTTTTTGAGTGAATAATAATATAAAACAATTTTAAAAAGTTGGGCTCATTTACCCCCCCCCCACCCCTAAACGTTCTTTAAGGATCGTAAAATAGTCCTTTTTTCTTTATTTTCCTGCTAGGCATAGAGAGACTTATTAAAAGTTTATGAAAATGTAAACTCTTAAACAAACTTTAGGACTGAATTTATCAGGATCCAGTATAAAGTAAAAGTAATTAAAACTTTCGCATTTAGGTTAAATTACTGACTATTTAAGGCATTGATTAAACGCTTCGATGCTTTAGTCCACATTTTCTTAAAGGTATTTATTTATATATATATCAAAATAGTTATGCCTCTTTTACAAGGGGACTTTATAAATAGTGTGATTATTATTTATTAACACCCACTTTATGGCACTATGGCATAATGGAACGTGTTATCTTCACAAATGATTCAATAAATGATAACTTGAATTAAAGCTGCATGCTTTACCAGTACACTTATATATGTTTATTCAAATCAATACTTAAATAGCTGATTTTGTTTTCAGAAACAACACAGTATTAGTAATTATATGTATTTATGTTTTAAGAAAACAATAAATATCACAGTTATTATGTGTCGTATACAACTAATATTGTTAAACTATTAACGCTCTTCGATTGTGGTTCTATACATTTTTTATTAGCTTAAATATTAAGCGAGTTATTTATACATTCTTGTTTTCAGACGTCAGTAAACCCCCACTTCTACTCCTCGGATTTTTACTTAGAAATGGAAACATATATGGGGAGAAGAGATCAACAGTGTGCCATAGAAACACATGGGAAATCTGCTTAGTTTACGCAGCCCTTGCGTGCCGGACGTTGGATTCATAAGTAACGGTTCTAAGCTACATTCAATGATCAATTTTTTAAACGTACTTAAATATTTCTTTCATCTAATTCACATGGTGCTACTTTGGCTAATTGGGACGGGCTATCTACAGGTAATCGCCTAATTCTAGCCAGTGTGAGACTAAGGATTCTATTAAATAGTAGAGTAAATAAATTCCTGTGTGTCCGGGGTGTGAATCGAACTCTCGACTCTAGGTTTGCCAAGTGAGATTAAGACCAACGCATACCCTGAGCCATTTTACACAATTCCTTAGTGTGAAGTTAAATAAAGGTTTAATATTATTCCAAAGGTGTTTTTTGGTTTGGAGGGGGGGGGGGTATTTTTTCCATATGACGTTAGCTTCTTATAGATGTGTTCACTTCAAAAATACCCTCAAAATGGAGGAAGAGTGTATATTCAGCATGGCATAGAAAGATTTTCTTTCTTAATCATTCTAACATTTCTGTCAATTTTCATGTTAATGCTCTTGGTTACCCTTCTAATAAAGTACTGAAATAAAGTAAAATCAAGGACCATTAACACCCCAAGTAACACCACAATATTTATTGTGTAAAATCACGTCAGCGCAAGAGCCAAACTGAATTCTAAAGGCTTAGTTCATTAAGCATTTTAATTGTGTATATACCCATTTGTGCGTATCTGTGCGCGCTGAAGTTTTTTATGTTTCATTAAGTTAGGAAACGTTAACCTTTTGACTTTTTATACTGCATTTATTCGACCCAGGCACTATAAATACCCACATTATTGAAGGTCCTTTCTTAATTGTTTTAATTCATTTATTTTTGTTTAATTTTTATATTTCTTATTTTATGTATAGTATTTTAGTATATCGTTAATATGAGAAAATTGTAAATATTTTCACTGTGGTAATAAGTTTTTGTATCGATTTTTATTAGCACTGAAGTTGAGGTTAATGAATTGGGTGCCCTATCTTATATGTGGGTAATTGGCTTTCTATTTGTGATAACAAGAACAAAAGTAATCTACCAAAATTATTACAACAGTAATAAAACCATGTAAAATATGGATATCCTAAATTTGTAGCTATCTAAATGTGTAGTTAACTAATACTCCCTAATTTATCTATAGCCTGCTGACATTTATAAAAGTAATAAAAGTATGTCCGAACGTCACTCGCAGGCGACTATTGTTTCTTTCTTCTGCAGGTTTATTATTAAACTTTTAATTAGTTTGAGACCCCTAACAATGGCCAGTTATTTCATTCTCAGAGCTAAACTTCTTTAATTCTCCATTCTTTAGGAAAAGCTATTCCCCCAACTAACTTTTGGATTTGAAAGTTCATACATTCAGTTCTATTGTAACTTTTATATTATTTTCTACTTTAGTTTATAAAGTTTAATTTCTTTTTTAAAGTCACAATTTTAACTTCTTGAATTGCTTATATGCTTAAATGAATTTTATTTTTGTTTTATTTATGTCATCAATAAACGGAGGACAGTTCCACACACTCACACATGCTTTACAGTCTCTGGGCAAAAGCCTAGAATCATTCGTCACGTCTATTCTAAGGTTCTCCAAGAACTACCAAGCACTGTCTTTTAGAGCTTTATTTCTTGACCCTCCTAGTACAATTAACAAATTCACTTTACAGTCCGATTTTTCTGTTCGCTGTAATTAACAACGTTTTCTTGATAGCAATATTGTTACGTTTATTACAAAAAACAATAAAAAACTTTTATAATTAGAGTTATTTTGGATTGCAAAATTAAACACACAAGCTTTAGAATTATTATCACTGCACATTTTATTTGACAATGCACTACACACTTGATAAATTATTCTTAACTACTACTCACAGCATGCACTGAAATTTCACTTCTTATTGCACAGTACAATACTCACGATCACGCGAATCATTGGAGATCACAAAACACGGCACTGCACTGATCCTCACAAAGAATACGACACTGCACTGATCTTCACAAAGAACACGGCACTGCGCTGTTCTTCACACAAATACAGCACTACACGGATCTTCACATGAGAGGAGATTTTTTTTTTATCTGAGACCCAGCTTCTGATTTAATTTGTGATAAGGTGGTGTGACCCACCGGGGGTGAGAAAGGATATTCCCCCTTCTGCTGAACTATGGTTCCATTTTAAGGGAGGTTGTATTTGTGATGAGGTGTAATGGAACTAAAAAAGGTGGGTGACCCGGTAGCTGGTGGGTAAGGAGCGCCCAATTGTCAAACTAACCTAAATTAAAACCTAAGCTATACTAATAATAAAACTATACTAAATTACCCTAACTAACCTAACTTAAACTAACAGGGCTATAATAAAGGGGGGTATAGATGGCCCTGTTTTTATATTATTGGCCGGTCCTGGAGCACTATGAGGATGGGTATCAGCAGCGGGTGAGATCGACTAGGGGCTCATCGAGACCAACCTGTTGCCATCTCACCGGCTGCTGAGGAGGGGATATGGAGCGATATAGAAGGTTATCGATATAGTTTAAGGAATCAAAGAATTTAACGTGGTGGCGGGAAATGGTATGGGAAATGGGTTCAAGGGAGAGGGTATCATGAATTGTCCGGTTGGTGGCGCGTTGGAGGAAGGTATGCCGGACGATTTTAAGGTATCGGAGGAGGGGGGAACCATATAGGAGTGCGTGTAGTATGACGCCTTTTAGGATGAGGAGCTTGAGTCGGAGGCTGAGGATGGGAGAGAGGAGGAGGTGGTTAAGGGAGGTGAATTAGTTGCGTAGCTGTTTTACTCGTTTGTGCATGTGTGCAGTGAATGTAACGTGTCTGTACAATCTGATTCCGAGGTAAACTATGGAGCGGGAGACAGGGAGGTCGGTGTTGTCGAGCCGGAAGGTGTCTGGGACAGCGGTACGCTTTCTATATGAGAACACCAGGGCATCTGTCTTCCTGGGGTTCACACGGATGTTGATGGATCTGAGGTCATCGGAGATGGATTGGCTGCGGATTCTGCCAGGGATAGGGCACGGGATGGGTTGAGGGAAGTGCTAACAATAGCCACGTCGTCCGAATACGTCGATTCACTACCATTGCGGTGTACGTCGTGTCTATTGAAATAATCCCCGTGACGACGTTTCTGCAGAGGTTGGTGGCAGTGTTAGCATAGAGACGGGCAAGGGGAGGGAGCTGTGCTGAGGACAGAAGCCGGACTGCTCGTTTGGGATGAGGGATTTCTCCTCGCAGAAATCTACAAGATACCCGAGGATTATACGCTCTAATATCTTGGAGATGTGTGGGAGGAGGCTGATGGGACGATAATGTTCGGGAGAGGTTCTATTTATGGCGGGTTTGAGGAGAGGGACGACTACGTGTTTCCGGATGGTGGGGAAATGGCGGACGCGGAGGCAGGAGTTTAGGAGGTGAATGAGATAGGACAGAGACTTCCTCTGTCTGAAGCTGACGGAGTAGCACGTACTGTACCCTGTCCAGCCCAGGGGATTTTCCTCCCTCGCAGGATGGCAGAGAGCTGCCTAGGGGAGGAGAACATGAAATTATCATCGCTCTCCATCCTAGGCGCCTCCTCAGTCTGACGTAGCCAAGGCTGAACTGCTGCGGTTTCATGCCACTCCGGCGTCTTCCACTGTCTCATAAGGGTGCAGATCTGGGCAGTGAGGTTGTTAAGGATGGGACGTAGGGCGGGGCTCCTGGTGCGATACCAGGAATTTTTAATGGTATTCCTCTGCCTGATTAGCTGTAGAACATGAGAGGGTGGAGGTTTGAGTCCTGGGGTTCTTCGGGATCGCCTGGTCCGCAGCCTTCAAGATGATGTTGGTAAACTCGTCCAGCTTCTCTTCCAGGGTTTGGGCGTCACTGATAGTGATGAACGCCGGCGTTGTTGCGTACATAAGTGACTTGTACAATTTCCAGTCACCATTATGAAACGTGTATGTGGTCGTACATGAGAAGAGAACAGACTAACTATCTGCCGAACTGGGCCGATTTTATAGACGAGAGGTGAGATCAATCGATAATTTTCATAAATTACTTAGATTTATTATTATAAATATTTCAAGTGAATCTTTATATATATATATATATATATATATATATATATATATATGTGTGTGTGTGTGTGTGTGTGTGTGTGTGTGTAAGAATGAAATATTATACAAACACTCACACCCACGCACCAAAATCTACAAAATGATTTCTATAAGAACCTTTGAATACTAGTGAGCCAAGCGATAATGACCGTCCGTTCGAGCAATGTTTTGAATTCAAGTGCCTACGTTTACAGAAATTTTAAGAATATGTTATGTAAGAAAAATGGAATATAATCTCATACATAAAACTCATAAAATATGGAAGAACATCTTATGTGTTGTCATTCTATGGGGGGGGGGTATGAAGCAAAGTTAAACATTTTTAAAACTCTTCAAAATCCATGTTATTAATCCTCTTGTATACATTCACGGGCCACGTCATTTTTAGAGACTCCAGCGTGTAAAATCTTAGAAACACAACAGATGGAAGGTTGCAGAATCTGGGAAACAATGTTTTCAGATTATGACTTCCTGAGGTAGCTGCCAGAGTAACTAAAGTTAAACATCATGAGACGGTCAATACGCGTAGATGTGGATAATACATACTGATGGCTGGCTAATCCATGCATACAGACACATTATTGATTTGGTGGACATAATTATATAAAAGTAGTAATATCTTTGAAGAAAATCTGACGTGAGGACCGCATGCCTTCCTCGTGCCCTATGAAATTAAAAAGCAAAATATGAATTGGACTTAATATTATTTGTTTTTTAAGTTGAAAGGGTCACACGATATCTTCGTTCCAATTCATCGAATCGAAAATTATCATAGAGCATAATGTATAAATCTTTTTATTATGAACGAAAAACGTCATACACAATTTTTTTATATCTGTAAACGTACAGAGATCTAACTAACTAAGCAGATTTCGCACGTGAAGTTTAGTAATAGAAAGATCTACATACTGGTAACACAACACCACCGTGATTAAATACAAAAGGAAATAAGAAATGTTTCATCCAATTTCAATAACCTGTCGACAGGAAGCGTATGGTTAGAAATGTAAACAAACGGGTCTACCCGCTTCACACCGGAAAGAAAAAAAAAATACTGAAATATATCAGAATATAACATATTAATATTATTGAGAACTATTTACTATATCTAGTACTGTAATTAATAATGAGTCAGAATAATTGTTATCTCAATCAATCAAATTTTAGTAGTCCAAAACCTTAAGACGGGGGGGGGGGGGTCACCAGGACATATTTGCATGTATTTCGCACAATAAAGGTCTCTTCAATACACGTGTTGGCATTTACACTTGGAATAATGTGATTTATTATGTAGCAGAGTATTGTTTATGTAACATGAGTGGCGGTTTGCTGAAAACTGAAAAATGCAGATATCTCGGTTAATATTCAAGATAGTTAATAAATGTATATAACAATATTTATAGTACATTTAATTTGCAATAAGATTAATTCTATACAATTTTTCGATCTGACCTATGGTAACGGAGATATTTCGAATTTTCGAATATCCTCCCCTCTAAACCCCCCCTCCCACTGGTTCGATTTCAGCCGTTAACGAACTTGATCTTTCTTTTTACATAAAACGATTAAATATCGAGTTTGGTAACGATTAAACAATAACTGCGACCGCTAGAGCGGTAACAGACAAATATATATATATATATATATATATATATATATATATATATATATATATATATATATAGAGAGATAGATATATATATATATATATATATATATATATATATATATATATATATACAGTTTTGAACGGACCTCATTTTCGTCATCTCCTGGGTAGGATCGATGGACATTTGAAGAAAAATTTCGCAAATCGCGTCAAGAGTACAACCTCAATAGCTGAATTCCCTTAAGGGAAATCTGCTAAAAATGTGAACACTCCAAGGTTAGGTAGATTGTGATTTATTCGACGTTACGTTAAGACGTCACGCTGAAACTTGTCAAAATGGATTTAGTGAGGGTCAAAACGGATAATCCGTTAAACTCATATAACCCAAAATATTCGTGAAATTACTTCCCCTACGTCATGCATGGAAGTATAAAAGAAAGAAGAGTAAAATCAATTAAGTACGTTCTTAAGGTACACAAAGTATATATAAACAATAATTAATAGTTATAATTACATAGTTAACGTTACATTCTAGAATAATGGGATGGAGGGAAGTAATACTTTGCCTTAAGAGTACTGAATTGAAGGAGTTCAGAGCCAACAATGAAATAGGGCAGAAACTAATTAAAAGTTTTACAATTAACTGACTTACTGAAAAGGTAATTTTCGCCTGATGTAATTCCGACCAAACTAATATCTCCTTATTTTATCTCCCTTAATGGCCTTAAAGGACTGATGATATATTTACAACACCTATTTCGAACATGAGCACATTAATAAATTAATTTCAGTTATACTTCCCATTACACTCAGATGAATTAAGGATATAATTTTCGAGATTTATGAAATAGTTTATTCAGTGGTTTCTTATATATTTCTACTGATAAGACATCACAATCCAATAGTGTATCTACAAAAATATTATATATAAATATATATATATATATATATATATATATATATATCATTTAAAACTGATGACCGCTTCTTTAATTGTTTGAATGTGTAGCCATCCATACTGGGTGAAAACAAAAATAATTTTTTCTTCTTTATAGCATCTATTTTATTTTCATTCCCAACGCGTTTTGACAATTGTAACTCCTGATGAAGGGGTTTCTCCGATGCAAGTATTGGATAATACAGAAATCTCACACAAAAATAACATATCAAAAAAGAGGAGCATGAGCTATTTTAGTTATGGAGCTGGTCTTATTACGTTGGGAAAAACCTATAGTTGTGGGTTTGATTCTCCCGTGAGAAACAAGAATTTATTCAGAACAGACCTCAAATGAATAAAAATCTAAGCCGGATCATGGGCTTAGGAAAAGCTAAAATTATGAAAAGGTTGTTTGAAGAAGACGCAAAAACGCTTACGCTTCAGCGTGCTGTAGAATTAGCCTCAGTTAAAGACTGACATGTAAATATAAGAATTATTCCTGTAATATTTGCAAATTACAAGGTCATATGGCTGGAATATGTCCAAAAAGATAACAGATAAGATCAAACTATAGAAGCACATTTGAACTACAAGAGGAAGATGAAAATGAAGACAAAGAATCTTAGATGGAACGTATAGATTCTGTACTGAATTTAACTGACAACATTCTCTATAACACTAATGGCGATGTAAGTAACTCTGCTGGTAGATATAAACTTTCATTACGTTTAAACGACAAAAATATTGAATTTTTAATTGTTAGTGGTGGTGAGGATAGTACACTGCCCACGCGAATCTTTTGACAATTATTTAGAGATGAACAATTGTCTCAATATGACAAAATCGTTGTTGAGTTATAGCGCCAATAAGATTCTTTTATTAGGTCAAAATTAGATGTTCAATATAGTCCTAACAATTATAAAGATGTAATTTTTAAATTATAAATGGTCCACCGTTATTAGGTAGAGATTTAATGAATTTATTGGGCCTGAAAATAATAATAACGAAACATATAAATAAGGTGGAAGGCTTATAAGAAACATTTTTCATGGTTATTACAGATAAATTGGGACATTAAAATGGGTGGCCTATATAATTAATAATCAAGCCAGGATCAACATCTAAGTTTTTCAAGGAAGGCGGACGAAGTGGTAGTAACGTTGAAAAAGATCAGAGTAACTACATGAGGAAATATTATGCTGTGAAGGGAGATGGTGATTAGGAAGACTGGTGTAGTTAGATTTCAGCACCGACTAACCAAGTGGTTTTCCCGGTTTCTTTAAATGGGGAGTGTTGTGGTAAATCAATACATTGTATTAGTATGAAAATAAAGTTGTGTATTTGAATATATTACACCAAGAATATTCCTTAACAAAGTCTTGACTAGTGAGAGGCGGCTGGGCATATTAGAGTAAATTATCATTACACTCGGAAAATATTAACAGTTATCATTGACAAACATAATACAAAATGGTTAAGGAAAACAGGAAATGGAAGATTCCACCCGATGGATTACCAATACTACTTGCAATTGTTATAGGCACATCACATTAAAACGTAAACAAAGAAAATCAAACTAAAACCAGTATGAATAAATAAATACAAATTTAAACTAAAAAATAATAGAATACTAGAACTCCTTAATGAATGGTTTGTTACATTATATCTACATTCAACTGTAAAGCAATTTATGAAATCTGAACGATTCAAGCAATTTACTTTTTCCCAAAAGGGAAAGGAAAATAAACCTCCCTTGTCGTCATTTATTGATACTACATGTTTTGCGCCTTTTGGGCGCCACTTGGACTACTAAAACAATTTGTACACTCACTTCTGCCCCTTAACAATTAAGTTGCATGTTTATAATGTGTTTTCTAGCGTGAAAAATTATGGTAAGTTTGTCTCAGCCAAAGGCCTCTTACTGCAAAAGTGGCCTTCTCTAGTGAGAAATTCGTTAATAGGTCCATTAATATATTGAAGATAAAATTCTTAATACAAAATAGTAATGTGAAATCAATAACTAAACCCGTCATTAAAAAATTTTGATTTATTTTACCAACATAATGATTATTTGAAGTGATTTCCTGGAAGCTTGAATTATCTTTAAGTGCATGGCGTAAGAAATATATCTTTTGTGAAATAAAATGGTCTTAAATTTATGAGGTCCACCTAAGCGACAAAATACGATACAAGATATGGAGAAAAACAACTTAAAATCTAAGAGAATAAAGTTTATCATATAATTTATTGAGCTATTCCTTTTAATCTGATAGTACTCTTTGAAATGTAATAAGATGGGCTGAATATATTATTCTAATTTATTGCCTCGTATTTGTTATGAGCTTGCTAAGGTTTTATTACGACCAATGTTTTTTTTTCTTCCATTCTAAATGCTTTTTCCGTAGTTATTTTATTTTTGTTTTTTTTGTTGGCAGTTAATTTTTATTTTTCAGATATGTTCAATCTTCAAATCCCCATAATTATATTTATTATATATAATTTAAATCATAGCTTCATGTTTTGCTATCAGTGACTGTTTTATAAGCAATAAAATTTGGTCAATGCCCACCAAGGTATTACGCAAATTTATTGATTACAGCATTGCTGGGTAGTAAATAAATTGACTTGTTTGTTTAATTAAAGTTCGCTCCAACTACTGCAGCTAATTGGAACCGGACTATCCAACATGCTGATCCTAATGCGCGATGAGCCCTTTGATATTTATTTTACAAACAGTTTAACATTAAAAATTAATAAATACTTTTCGAAAAAGTATAATGCTATTTTTTAGGCTTCCTCTACCTATGAGGTCATTTTCAGGATTAAGTATTAATCAAGTCTTCTAGTATATCGGTTGGTTAATAATTAATTAAACACTGGTTAAACATATAATAGATTCTACATTGGTCAGACCTATCCGGAATATCGTTCCTTTGCCTTGCCTCACTGGTGTGAGACATACCTGGATGTCCTTTTTTTTCAACTTACTAACCTGGACATGTCTAGGTTCTGGGAGAGCTCTTCCCTTGAGCTTTGATTATTGGCATTCTCTGATAGATAGAAAAATCAAAACATCCTTTTTCTCTGACTCATTTACTAAACTCTATTTTGTTCCGACATGTATTTGCCTGATCCTATAAGATTTAGGGAGCTTGGATTATCTTAAAAAGAAACTACTCGTATTTCCATTATTTAGTCAAAATCCTAACCTAAGTAGAAGGACCAAATAGCCCTTTGACAGTGCCATAAATTCAGCTTCTATCAGCAAGCTGACAACCTCAAAAAAAAAATTACTTCAGTCATTAATGCCCTGATAATTCATTCTTCCCTCTAATATCCTTAACGGCTGTACTGATATATTCACCCCCTCAGCCTGAAGTAATTATCTTTTTTTTTTATTAAGTTGTTCTTTCACATTTCTTTGAAATAAGATTTTTAAGGACCATTGAACAGATATAGTGTCCAACGATCCCATGGGAAGTCATAGAAAAGTCGCCATTTACATACGCCTCTCAAACCTCTATATGAATAAGGTATAACACTTCCACCAGCTTCCCAAAAGATTTTCTGGGGATTTAGACAAGAGACCCATATCACAAACACTTTACGCCAGTCAATAAACTCAGTTTTACAGACAAGTGTTTACTATGCTTTCTTTTTATTGACCCAGGATCACGATGGACAAACACCATTTGTGAATACAGTTCCTTCTGCGACCTCAGGAGCCACGTTCAAACAGTTCTTCTCCCATACAATTTGAATTGATAATGTCTTGGGTCCGATAAACGGTTTTAATAAAGAACCGATTACAATAAATTTGATGGAACGATTGAATGAATCGTTCAAGAACGAAGAGCCTGTGGAAATTGAAACACAACAAGAAATATGTAATTGTACCTGAAAAAGTAGGAAGAATAAGTTCTCAAGAAATGCAATATAAAGGCCATTCATTGGCTTTAATGATAGATAAAGCTGTCAGATTGTTCAATGTGCAAGAATATGACTAGGGATCTACAAGGGCATACACAGACTTAGGATATACTTCATCCCAAATATACGTGGAAAGAATGTGTGGACAAACGGGCATATTGATAAATAGAAGAGTACCTACCTGAGCATCTAGAATCTGATAATATGTTGAAGTAAAGAAAGATAAAGTATCATCAGATGAAATTCAAGTCAAGCAACGTTTGGGCCAAAGTTTTATTGTAGTCCATCTTGAAATTGTAGAAGTCCGTCACGCAGGGGATGCGATAACTAAGCAGATTTCCCACGTAAAGTTTTACAATAGAGAAATTTCACGAAAGCCGAGCAGATAATGAAACGGCCGAACTAGCTTTTGGCGGGAAAGTCACTTCGTCCGTTAGCCGCCCAGATTTAATAAAAATGGAAATATCTCGGATAGAGAATAAATGTATATAACAATATTTATAGTAAATTTAACTTGCAATAAGATTGATTCTGTACAATTTTTCGATCCGACGTATAGTAACGGAGATATTCCGAATTTTCAAAAATCCTCCCCTCTAAACCCCCATTGGTCCGATTTCAGCCGTTAATGAACATGATCTTTCCTTTTACATAAAACGACTAAATATCGAGTTTGGTAACGATCAAACAAAAATTGCGACCGCTAGAGCGGTAACAGACATATATATATATATATATATATATATATATATATATATATATATATATATATATATACAGTTTTGAACGGACCTCATTTTCGTCATCTACTAGGTAGGATCGATGGACATTTGAAGAAAAATTTCGAAAATTCCGTCACGAGTACAACCTCAATTGCTGATTTCCCTTAAGGGAAATCTGCTAAAACGCCCGAAGTAAGTGTAGGCCCATTTAGTCCCACCCTGGTTGGAGAATGTCAATAACCTGTAGATAACCTGGCCCGATTAGGCATTGCAGTTTAAAGTAGTCGTTAATAAATATCATTACAAAACATCGGTTTTTTTTTTGGTTTTTTTATAGGGGAAATAGCTGTGGATTAACTGTAATCCCAAAATGTTTATTAATTAATACTCCGGAAGCAAAAGAAACACTAAGAAATACTGATCAGATTTATATTGGATATTCTTGTATTTACATATATGAAATTCAATCTCCACCATCTTTCTAAGGCGGTAAGTAACCTATGCAGCTTAACACTGTGGTAAGCTGTAGAAGTAAACTGTAACACTATAGTAAACTGTTTAGTTGTCTGAGAGCTGTTCTTCTCCATGATCAAATTATTTTTTGAATTTATTAAATTACCAATAAGTTCTACTGTGTTGACTGTTTTGTGTGGCATTAAACAACATCTTTGACCATATATCATATTGCATGTCTCTCGCTGATAATAACAGGTTAAAGCCTTGCTTTTACTGTGGTTTCTCTTGGAATAGATGATAATTACTGGTGACTCTTGCATTGCTGTCCTTTACTTTCCGTTCGACAATCTCTGCAACGTTTCATCACTCAGGAAAAGACTGGCTTTGGGGTGGACTGTCATTTCCGAAGGACTAATGCCGGGGCCAACTACAACGAAAAAGTTTTACTATTTAGTATAAGATGGAATGTTTGGGTGTGAAAATTAAATTTTTGGACAATCCCGTGATACAACAAGGTACTGCCAGTTTCCTTCTATTTTTCTTTTTTAATAGAAGAAAGCGAGCTTGAGATTATAGGAAAAGCATTCAATTCTGAAAGGGAAATAGATTGAGCCACCGTCTTACACCGAACTTGAAATGCTCTATAGCCAAGGGTTTAATATCTTTGGAGAAGTAATTCTCACAATAAATTCTGCTTTAGACTGAATTGGGAGATGAGGGCTGGGAGATAGAGCCCCAAGGAAGAGCTCTCCTAATATATACTTCTCATTAGTCCTCAAATTATGTAAATTGAATCGCAGCCCTAAAATTGAATTTAGCTCCATGTATTATACCAAGCCTCTTAAATCTTAGTACAAATTGCTTAGGCTATTAGTTGTAAATAAAAAGGAAATTCTGTCGGCGGTTAGTTCCTGTTGAATCTATGGTCCCCCGTTGCTAATTCATTTATACGCTTAATTTGAGAACATTAAATTTATTACTGTTAAAAATGGAATAGCCGAATAATTCTCCCAGAAATTTAAAGCATGAAGTTCATCCTCATATTTAATATTCTGAGCCCGTTTACATGGATTTCTTAACAACTTTTAAAATAAAGTGTACGAAATCATAGTTAATATCCAGTATATTTCTAATACTTTTCATTTTGTATTTTGTTTTCATAGATATTTAGAAAATCTTCATGAAAAAACAAGCTATAAAAGGAACAAAACTATTTAAAAAAATCCTTCCAGCAGTCATTGTTTCATAAATAAATTTTAACTCTCATATTAAAGTCATTATTATTATTTTTATTTTAAGTTCGGTTCTGTAGCCATAGCCTGAAAGGAGTTACGCAACTTCTGGAATGATGATTAGATAACTTATCTCATACATTAACCACCATTTCCCCTAAGTACGAATCATATAAAAGCAATATTTGTATTTCGATTTTGGTATGAGATAATTAGGGACATAATACCTTATGGAAATCATAGCGCAAGGTTTACCAATTGATAAGGTTATTCATAACACTGTTTTGTGGGTCCTCATAATTTATTTTTAAATTCTTAGAGTGCATTGGAAGAATTCAGCCCAGTAGCACCTCTATCGGCACGTCCTACGCTCTGATGATGGAAATGTAAATTCCTGAAAGCGCTAAGGGTTTTTCAAAAATAAATTGTGAGGAGCCACAGAACAGTGTTCTGAATAAACTGATTAATCACCCTTACCACCAGCAGAAAATAAAAATGAAATTTACCAATGATTTTCTTCTTGAAAAGTCACAATATGTATTACAAAAAGAGAGGTATGATGTCTTAACAAAATAGTAATCTTACATCTTCGAAGTTATTTCATATGATTGTTCCTAAAGATATGCCAAAGAATAGCATCTTCTTCTTCTTGACTTTCATATGGCTTTTACCTTATTTAGAATTCCAACGTAGGATTCTTTAGAGTTGAATTTGTCCTGATGATTTCCACAACCCATTGCTTCGCTCCCATAATGCGGTAGTACACATTGCACACATGACAACAAATTTTTTTCTGTTTTCATACATACATTCTTATTAGTTAAAAAAACTCGTTTTATTTAGTAAATTTTACTCTACGAGGCTTAATAGAACATAAAAATCTGAGTTAAAAAATATGAACATACAGTGATGTTTCTTTAACGAATGATGCTGATTTGAGCCCAGGGAATGACAAGTTAGAAACTTGTTAAACTACTTGGAAGGCTTTCCCAAAAACTTCTTCAATTATTCATTCTAATAAAAACGAAAACTTATGAAGAGGGAATTTGAGTCGTCTGCTTCATTAATAAATAGTCCTAAGACCTCTTGAATCAAACAGATAGGTCCACTTCATTTATAAAGTTTGTCAGTTATGAACTTCTTGAAAATTCATTTGAAGGTTGAGAAAACTTTGAGAGAAGTCGTCCTAATGTGCTTCGTCAAATACTTTATTTTTTTTTAATTTACCTATATTACCTTTTCATATGAAAATTATTTCCATTAAGTATAAAAATAAAATGAATCCCTTCAAAAAAAATGTGAGGAAATTGTTTTCTTTATATATTTTCCCTTTAGAGCTCTCTTTTATTTATTTTTTTTTCTTTTCCATCGTCCAAAGAAAATTAAATTGCTTTTGTAACACATTTCACCATCTCTATACCCATAAAATATATTCTCTTCTTCAAAATATGTATTCATAAAATATGTGAATACGTGAAAGAAATTTGTTCTCAGAAATGGCTTTACAGTATAGTACAATAAGTAAGTAATATAATAAGTTAGTTTGCTGATGAACGTGCTTCACGTTTTTGTGTTCGTAGCCTCATATTTCCCATGTCATGATAATTGAATTTTTCAGGTCATAACCTGGACATATTTTTACCAAAACTATTCTTGATATTTTAACCAGAATAGAAGGTTGGCCCAAAGTTAAATTATTTTCTTCACTATAAAAGTGAATAAATAGTTATCACTATTTATATTTATGCTCTAATCGTGTAAGATAAAAGGATGAATAATCGAAAAGTGGAAGAAAAACAGTCACACAGGGGCTGTGTAAAGTAAGCAGATTTCTCACGTGCTGGTATAACACAATTTTGATCTCATTTCGCCACATATTCTCTATTTCTAAGTAAAAAACCGATGAGTTAAATGGGCGGGGGTTACTAAACGCTGGAACCAAGAACTTACTAATATCTCGCCTAATATTTACATTAGGAAAACATGCATACAACAAAAACTGTAAACCATCAATAGTCTAACAAGATTGGTTCTATAACATTTTACGATCAGACTCATTATAAGGGATATATTCTGAATTTTCAATATCCCTACTATTCTAGGTCTGATTTCAGTCAATAACAAATATGATCTTTAGTGTTGACAGAAGAGGTAAAAATATCGAGATGATAAAGGTCAAATAAATATTCTCAAGTTGGAACGTAAAATCTTGATTCATGACGTCATCACACAACGAATTTGCATGCATCTCATGCTTGTTAATATGACATGCCATGAGGGGGGGGGGGGAGTTTACTGTAGGCTGAAAACTAAATAATCGAAACAACTCGGTTAACATTTATGATAGAGAAAATGAGCGCTAACAGACAAGTGTGTGTGTGTGTGTGTGTGTGTGTATGTGTGTGTGTTTGTGTGTGTGTGTGTGAGTGTGTGCATCCATCCATATGTACATAAAATGTGCTTGAACATAATAACATTTTTTTTAATACAATGAAAAAACTGAATTCTTTACAACATAAAAAAGGAAAAAGGAATGAAGGTTTCAATAATGAATTGAATTAGGAGTCTTGGAATTTTAAATAATTCATGGAAATATACATTTCTTTTTGCATATTTTTTTAATTGAGTATTGTATTTATAAAATAGAATTCTTTTCTCAACAAGCCAATTACTTTTCGTCGTTTTAAATTCTTTTCTTTGCTCCGTTAGTATGTGTAGGGTATCGATTATAAGGAATAAGGTTTGCATCAAAATTTGTTATATTGCATGTTTGACCTGACCTATAATAACGGAATTATTTTGACTTTTGTTTTCCTCCCTCTAAACCCCGCCATTCCCCCAATGCTGACGTAAGACGTTAACGATTTTGATCTGTAATTTGACATGACCGTTTAATTTGACACCGTTTAAATATAAAGTTTAGTACCCATAAAAAAAATCGTCCCCCATAAATTTTTAAACAACTCAGTAAAATAAAAACTAAAAAGGTCCGTCACGCAGGGGCTGCGTAAACTAAGCAGATTTCCCACGTGAAGTTTTACAGCAGAGAAATCTGCCCAATAACAGCTGTAGTAGGAAGGGATCTCTAAACGTATTCACGAGGGACGGATAGTTCCGGAAACGGCCACCAGAGCTCTCGGCGGAGAGTCCGGAACATGCCGGAGTCCTGCCGAGATCACACACAATACAAATGCAAATATCTCGGTTAATATTCAAGATACAGAATAAACGTATAGAACAATATTTATAGTAAATATAATTTACAATAAGATTGATTCTATACAATTTTTCGATCCGACGCATAATAACGGAGATATTTAGAATTTTCAAAAATCCCCCCTCTAAACCCCCCCTCCCACTGGTTCATTTTCGTCATCTCCTGGGTAGGATCGATGGACATTTGAAGAAATTTTTCGAAACTCGCGTCATGAGTAAGACCTCAATAGCTGATTTCCCTTAAGGGAAATCTGCTAAAACATACAAATGTTTTATTACACAGGTGTTTGATAGCAACGGAAGGAGTTTGAGAGCATGAAGAACTTACTCCTCACTTCTAGCACAATTGATAAAATACAAATCTCGGAGTTTTTCTGACGTCACTCCATTTTTGATTCAATGTTACAAATCTCATCAAATGAAGTAGTTGATAAACTGTTGTTGTGTTTGAGTAACAGTCGGTTTAGTGAAGAAAGTTATAAATCAGCTCTAATAATTTCAATTCTGGTATAAAGAAAATAAAACATAAATGAAAGAATAAATTTACAATTAAAGTCTCTAATAAATTACTTATAAATTATAAATTCTCTCAGCAGAATTTTCTCCATTATTCACTGTAAATTTTCTAAGTTAAATTGCATTTGTTACCGCTTCTTCCCAAAGTTTGATTAGGTTCCTCCCTTTCCTCCGCTTCTTAACTTATTATTTTTCCTGAAAGCATAATCATTAATTTCATATTTCTTCATGTTTATTGATAAACCTTTATTAGCTTACTCTTTACTGGGAGCCTTCTGTTTAATATTCAATAGAAATTACCTGTGAAAAATTAATAACTTTAGCTTTTTCTTCTAAGTGCCATTCTAATTAAGGAATTTGTATAAATTATTTTCAATCATAGAGATATTCTTCGAAAGAGTTTTAATTAATATTAAACACCTTAGTATACTTGGCTTTCTATTTTGATTACCCTTTTACCAATTTATATATTATGCAGTCAATCAAGGCAAGTTTTCGTTGTGGCTAGTTGATCGAGTCATGACTAGAAAAAATCTGATGTTACCTCCAATTCATTTGACTTCCATTAAATTAAATAATAATAATAATGTTTGGTCGCATTTCATTTGAAAGTGATATAAGATATATCCAATCCATTGATTTGGATCGAAAAACGTCATAGAATTTAATTATAGATTTTTTTATAAATAAGAAATATCCTATACGATTTTTATTGTATTTCTAAGACGTACGGAGATATTTGAACTGAATTTTTTTGTCGCACTCCTCTAACCCTCCCTCTCACCCTTAGTCGATTTCAATCAAACAATGATATGTACAACTAGATGTTACAATAATCCAAAATATTAAATTTATTCATTCTTAAGGCAGCTATACTAGTAGTCAAAGTGGGTTCGGGGAGTGCCAAAACGGGTTACTCCACAGAAATCTGAAAACAGAAAAATTTCGAATATATCATACTTTCTTTACCCCATACACGGAAGTAAAAATTGTTAAACATATTACTTAAAGAAAAAAGTGTAGTCCGACCATTTTGCACGTTTTTACTTCTGTCAGGCATAGTCAAAATTGACAACATTTTCACTTTAATTCACTACATTTCTTCGAATATTAAGGCGACATAACGTGATCATACCGCTTAACCTCTTTCACCGATATCAACTTATCTCCAAGATACAGAGATCTCTAAATTTGATGGATGGGGAGAGGTTCTATCTCTTTGCAGGGAAGGTCTTTGTTGGCTGATTTTAAAATACCTGACTTTGACTTTTTAAATTAAGATGTGGCTGGGGAATTAGAACTTCTGTATATTATTTTAAGCCCCATGGATTCCACTTGTTTTATTATGTTTCAAAAATTCTCACAACTAATGAAATCTCTGGTGAATAAACAAAATATTTTTACGTTTTATTACAAAAGCAGTAATAAACGTTGTTCATAAGAGTTCTTTTGGATTGCAAAATTAAACACACACAAGTTTCACAGTTTATCACTGCACAATTTATTTCACAATGCACAATACTCTTGGTTAATTATTACTACTTACAGTATTACACTGATAGTGTCACTGTTCTTCAGATTACACAGTCCAATAATTCACTCACGGTCACTGAAATTCACATAAAACGACGGCACTGCACTGTCCTTTACTTCGCGGCACTGCACTGTCTTAAACACGGCACTAAACTGTTACTTACAGTCACGGCACAACACTGTTCTTCTTATAAAAACACTTTACCGCACTGCACTAAGTCGCACTGGAGCACTGATGTGACCATCAAGACATCTGACCATAAAACTGAACTGAGATACTGGCAGGGTCTCTTATAAATGCCTGTAGAAGGGGCTAGCCAAGGAAAGGTCCAGAAGTTCCAGGAAGATAGGCACGGCGGGCCCTAATTAGATTCTGCCGGCTCCACTAGGTCGAGCTGTACAGGCTTAAATAGAGAAGCAGGATGAGACCGAGGCTCTTCCAAGAAGGTCTGGAAGGGACTAGTGCCTTCCACCAATTAGCGACAAATTAGCGGCACTTCTTTGAACCCCTCCGCAATCCCCAATCATGCCTTGAATAGTAGAGCCGTTTAATGTTCGCAACAATATCTTGGTCACTAGGGCAGCACCTTATTTATAGACATTTTCTTCGTCATCATTGTTAAAACTGGCCTAACCGTAACAATTCGTGGACATTCTACTCAATATGAAGAAATGTAAATTATTCCACATTATTTTGGAACTAACATCTGAAGGAAATAAAAAACCTTAGAATATATACTTTTGATGGAAAACTAGATGTAGATCTCAAAAGAAATGAAATTCCTGAAACACCTTTATACTCCCATACATTTCTCTTATTTTCTGCTTCCATTTTTTTCTTTTATATCTTTTTTAATGCCCATCTAATATGACATTTTCATATGAAATATACTTTCCGCATTTCTCCCGGTAATAAAATGGAGGAGAGACTCTTGGGAAAATGTAGCGAAATTGTTTCCTTTCTATCTCGGCACACTCACCCCTTCCATCTGCCCCCCTGTAGTTCCTACCCCATCACAACCTTTTCAAGAGAAAGATGGGGGAGAGCTTTTCGGAGCACAACTTATTTTGACTTGGAGATGACGTAAATTCCATATTTCCTTCTTTACATCTTCTGTCCTTCTAGGGTTTGAAGTGATGTGACAGGAATACACAAAGTAGTCTGGAACACAAGCACTCTAAATCGGCACTTCTCAGATCCAGCTGATTTTTCTTTTACGCGCTCAAGAACAGTGTAGAATTTCGTTACTAGCGAGAAGCGTTTCTTTTTGAAGGTTTAAATAAGTACCAGACTTGAAAGCAATATTACATTCCCAGAAAAGCACAAACAATGCAATTTGTCGTTATTCTTCAAAAGAGATATTTCCCTTATCCCTTTAAATTCGAAGCGATGACTGACCGGTTCAATAGAAACTTGTTTAAGGCAAAAACAAGGATAGTGGATATAGTAAATATTATTTTCATTCAAAGCTGATATAAATATTTTTCATTTTCCACAAGACTGTAATACACATAACATCCTGAAATATTTGTCCTCTTTCTAGCCCTCTAATGTCTCCAAAATTGAAATGTCTAAAAATGTTAATCTATCTATTTCTAACGTTTAATTTAATTTGTGTAGTTGGTTCATGCTGTTACAGCTGTTTTTTGTTTCTGTGTTATTATTGTATATACTGTTACTTATAAGTTCATCTTAATTCAATACTGAGTTCGATGTTACGGTAGACTGTACGACTAATAAATTATCAACAAATAGGAATTTATGTCAATAAATTATTATCGTATTGTGAGGAGCTTTAATTGAAGACCTAAAATGTTCAAAGTTTTTCGAATTGGCCTCATCACTAATCCGTCGGAATTCCGAGTCCTTCTTTATAGAGTCAAGAATTCGTTTATTTTCAACTCTAACTTGTTAGTTTCATGGCTAATAATGACCTTTACAATGTTTGAACATATAAATCGTATGAATGTATCCTTAATGGTTATTACTTGATATGAATCAAATACACGAGCAAGGTTTCTGACATGAGTAATGTGTCAAAAGTTTTCATTTGGTGAATTGACAACTATCAAAGACTCATAATCGAAAGGTTTCTGGTCTGCATAGTGTCGAAAAAATTCTCTGGTTAGCTGACAACCATCGACGAGCCTTAATCTCAAGGATTTAAGAATTTAAGCCTTAATCTCAATTTTCTTTTAATGAATTGACAATTCTGCTCCACATTTAATACTGTTTTTTTTTTCAGATAGATTGCCTTCAATTTTGTACGACTTCCTGGCAGAGCCTGAAAAATCTAACAATTTACTCATCGGTTTACATTCATTTGACTCCATCGCATAGCAATTCAAGATACCTCAGTGAAATACTTAAAGTTCCTATTCATAGAGCACATATTGTACTAAAACTTTTAATTTTCAGGATTCAATTCCCTTCAAAAGAAAAGAAAATCTCCACTAATTGAATATAATTTCTAAAATATTCGTCATCTGAAGAAAAAAGACAATTTTTTTTGTGTGATTATGTATCCCCTATATCTGTAACATTCTACTACAAATGTAACCTTCCCTCAGAAGAAGACCTTTGAATAATTTGTGTACTTAAGACGTTGAATGTTTATGCTAACATTTTCAGTTGAGATTAAATCTTCAACTTGAGCTTTGTAATAATTGTTCTTGAAACTGACAAAATATTCACAAAAATTGTTAATTCTAGACTTTTTTTACACTGTTAGATAATGAATTAGCATATGTAAGTAAACTTGAGCACTTTTGTGCTTTTGTAACTAGGGAATTTTGAGTTTTAAAGTTGAACGTGTTATTAAAAGTTGACCAACAAGGATGATTTTATCTTTCCTTATAACGGTTCCATTTTAATCCCTCAGCAATTTTAATATTTCTAATATTTTAATTTGGAAAGGAACTATTTCATAGAAATACTACATGTTAATTCAAACTCCCGATTACAAAACTGATGTGTTTGTCAGGTCTAGAAGTATTGCACCATTAACTGGTTGTCTGAATGAGATTCCAAAGGCAGCAAAAGGGGTTAATAAACTTTAGAAAAGGTTACTTGATTAACTAACCCTTTTTAAATTAACTAAGAGGAATAGTGTGCACGCAGATGTAGAGACCAGATGTTTCCACTGAGCGCAACAAAATATAAAAGAAGTTATTTGACAAACAATTATTGGTAGTAAACGATAGCCACTGGGAAGCCGAAAGGCACTAATGGTCATTGAAAGAACTGCCCTAAAAAAGATATTTTGAGCCCTCAGAAAGCAGCACGGATGTCGAAAAGGTGGGGTTCATAGGCAAAACTTTTTCCCACTTTGACCCAGTCAAATTTCTGCAACCTACTTGTGAGCTTCTTGATGAAAAAAATCATACTTATTTAAACACTGGCAAATTGGAGAGCCGGGTCATAAAAGGGCAGGGGAAGAAAGTATTGTGCAGGCAAGTTATATTAGACATTAAAGAGGTTTAGCATTTACACACCGACTGTAATAAAACGTTTTTGCAATAAATACAAAATCTTTGACCAAAATACAATTAAAGGTAACAATAATATAGACAATAAATATGAAAGTTCATTCATTATGAGAAGATGGAAGAGGAAGGCTCAGCTTTGCCAGATCCCTCTTTAAGAAGGGGTGGTGCTGTAAAAGATTCAAGATATGTAAATAATTTAATTAAACTTCAGCTTTGATAAGCCGCTTGATGGAACATTATCTTGGCTCGCGGTGTGAAACTTTCTACTAAGTACCGAAGAGACATTCTTTTTTAATAACTTATTTGCAACTTTTGGGAAATAATTCTTATGTATGTAATTAAATAGTTACCTAATATTGCAATAACACATTACTTTGATTGTGCACAGTGTTTCATGAAATATGCAGTTAAAAGGAGGAGAACAGCGGTTTAGTAAAGCCATAGAAATTTTGTGTCAAAGAAGAGGAGCTATTTGGCTCAGAATTGCTTCAGCGGTTAATTTCAATACCGGATGAATATATTTCGAAAATACCAAATACCAGAAACCCGCCATAGATGGAAAAATTAAGCACATATGGTTTTTATTTGCCTCATAATATCATTCCAATCACAATCCACAAAAAGGTTTATTGTTCTATAATTAATCAGTATTATATTCCTATTAAGAAAAAACACAACTTCAATAATCCGTAAAAACACAATATCGATTCCCAGCTATCCGAAATTGATAGTTGTATATAAAAGACTAAACATCCTTAACCCCTGATATAAATAAGCACTAACACACTTTAAAGCAGACACTGGACATTCAAGAAGTGCCATGTTACTCAGTGTAATTCTTCATCTTGCTCGTTCCTCCTGGATAACATATCGAGTCCCTTTGGAGTTATTAATACCCAATAACACTTCAATTATTAATGCCCAATAACACTATTTTTATTTGCCTCATAATATCATTCCTAAAGAGCCATGTGAGTTAAAGCGTTGACCGTAATCTCACATGGTAAACCTACAATGGCGAGTTCGATTCCCGTCTGGGCAATGGAATTTATTTAGTGACGAAATTCATTAAATAAAATCCTTAGTTCCACCCTGGCTAGAAAAGGGTGGTAACCTGTAGATGACCCGTCCCAATTAGTCTTATCTGCAAAGAGTGGACGTTAAAAAATAATTTAATTTATCATTCCTTAAGTTTTGTACAGACTTGCAAACAAAAAGTATTAATTTACGAGCCAAGCAACTAATTTAGTACCCATTGATTTATGGTAGTTCATTTTCAGTACATGTTCAACTCCTTTGGAATATAACATGTGCTCTAGAATATTTGTAAAATAAATATACAAGAGTAAATAATATTGGTATTTGATTACAAATAATAAAAAAATGAAAGAAAAAATATAGATAAACTAAAAGTGTATAACAAATAAAAAAAATAATGAAAAGTAAATATATAAATCAAGTGAGTTATATATATATATATATATATATATATATATATATATATATATATATAGAAACAGATAATGCTTCTAATTATCAAGGAGGCTTCCATCTTCAGAAAGAGATTTTTTCTCCCAAAATATATGAAGATCTTTCCTATAGAAGTTTTGGACTTACTGGCCTCCGGAATAGGCAACCACTGGTTCTTGCTTTACGTAAGCCGGCATTTACTGAGCTAGTGAGTGTAGTGATCAAGTTAGACAGCTGTTGATGCCCTTAATTCTGAAACTATGTAGATACGATGGGTTTTGCCATGCCAATGTTAATATGTTGTATTAAATAGAAAGTATGAGTTATTATTTCCTTGTCCTCAAGAATATCGGGTATAAACATGCATATATATTCTCTTCTATTTGTACTATTCCATCAGAGCTGCCATTTCCATTTGATCTCCTCAATAAGCACCGTTTTTATATTCTCATCTGCGAGTTTGTCATATACTATAGGCCGAGATATGTTATCAGAAACTGACTTGATACTGGTGTCGTCCACCCATAGCAGAGCTAAAAATCGACGAATTTCGGAAACAATGAGTGTGATAGATTCAAAGAAATTTGTTGTGTGGCTAATATCCGTGTTTGGCTCATAGTCTGCAGTGGTCAGATTCTACTTAAACTAGTCAACAACATAGATTCAGCTAGTGAAATTACTTTTCATTAGGTTTTTATAATGCTTTTTAGAGCCTGCCAAGCAGTAACTCAGAAAATTTACCAGTTTTGATATTGCTATCTTTGTGACTACACTAGTTAGTCACAAATGAACCGGGGTATAATACATTAAGTGAGCTAAAACATTTTCACCTTCGGAAACTTATAAATGTAGCTAACTCAATGACATTGGTAATACTATGCTATGAAAATCCTTGAGTTTATAGTGACATTCTCGTATTAAGTAGAAAAACACACGCACTTACATTTAGGCCAAAAATAACGAAATTCCTCCAAAAATGCATTAGGAAAACAAGGTCAGGAGTTAGAGAAATGGTGATTCAAGAGAGGCAAAGGGATAAAAGGAGCTGTTTCATAAACCACAAATCCCAAATCTGTACTAGGCCACGAAATTACTGGGAAATCTCTTTTTAGTGCCAAAGAGGTAGAGACCTGCTATTTAGATATGTTTTAAAAATATTTGCTTACAAATGTCATTTTTATCAGAAGGGTTTTAGAAAAGAATTTCCAGAATCAGCATTTTAGGTTTTATTTGAAAACTAAGCGGACGGCATGGCATTTCTTTACTAAGAAACTAATTAAGATTCTTCGTACTTGAAAGTTCGAGTGGTTAGCCACTTTGGGCAACAAATCTAACCTTGGAGCAAACTTTATTTATTCACAGTTAACACTATAAACCTAATCGCAGCAAACTGGCGGAAGAAACACACGAAACCGGAAGGGGAATAACAGTTCCCTAAAATAATCTAACCACCGAATGAAATTAACAAATAAATTATAGGAATCCCATGAATTGTTTAACTTATAACAAGGAGGAAGCCATTACCAAGCCACATGTGCGTCAGAAGCTAAAATAGATTGTGCCATTGGATTATAAAGTTTGGCTACATTGATTTAGAGGGATCCAAGTGTCACTTTGAGTTGGGCAACTGCCGACTTATAACTCGAAATCCAACTTGGCTTCTATCAGTATAGATTTTGTAAAGTGAAAATTATGTGTTATACCCAATTTAACTTGAATAAGGAATTCTGGGTTGTACCTTATTCATATCGTCTAACTGGAAATAAAGGGAACGTCGAGATACTACATACGTAACTGAAATTTAATATTTTTATTTATATTTTACATATTTATTGTTTCGCTAACTTCATTTTAGTAAATAAAGGTCTGTCACACAAGTTGCTAATATGAGTGCTATTAAGACAGACAGAAAGCGCTTGTTAGGGTACGTCAAGGGAGCACGCTACCAAGGAAAATGTTGAATAGTACACCGGGTGGAACAAGAAATCAAGAATCTTCTAAATGCAGATCTCACGGAATGCTTCAAGGTTGTGGCCAGGACCTCTATCTCCAGTTCAAATAATAATGAATTGTCCATCACGCAGGGGCTGCGTAAACTAAGCAGATTTCCCTCTTGAAGTTTAACAATAGATAAATCTACATACTACTAACATAACACCCCCGTGAATATTAAGTGGATAAATACAAACGGTAATAAGAAATTATATATATATATATATATATATATATATATATAATACATTTACTTTGCAATAAGATTGGTTCTATAAAATTTTTCAATCCGATTCATAATAACGGAGATATTTAGAATTTTCGAAAATCCTCCCTTCTAAACCCCCCCCCCCCCCACTTGTCCGATTTTAACCAGTAACGAACTCGATCTTTCTGTTTACTTAAAATGATTAAATTTTAAGGTTATATATATATATATATATATATATATATATATATATATATATATATAAATCTACTGTACGTCTGTTTGTAACTGATCTCCAAAAAAGCTTGACAGATTTGAATGAATTTTATTTGTACGCGTTTGGGTGACGCCCTGGATGGTTTAGAGTCACAAATCAGCCCAGCAGATGGAGCAGGACTGGGGGTCGTAAGGGTGGCCTAAAATTAAAAATAGTGATATTTCGTTTCCTATTGTTTTTTCGGCAAATATCCACAGGATAAAAGTTGTTTATTTTGTTATTTAGAGTAACTTTTGTTATAATCATTTTTTGTCGGATAACAAAGTACAAACGAGATATACACTAGAACATTTAGGTGGAAGCCAACAATTTTATTGGGCACTAACGATTGAACCGAGCTAAAAAAAAACTCTATATGTAAATTAGCATTAATTCTTCCTTGATTATAAGCTAAATTAAATTTTTAGGTTCGAACGGGAGTGGGGGTTATAAGGGAGACCTGAAAATAAAATTCATGATTTTTCATTTTCTATTTGTTTGGAAACGTTTTAAACATAATATTATTAAATTTAATATCCCAATCCCTTGAAATATTGTGCAAGACAACGTCTGCCAGGTCCACTGGTATGTTTATATATATATATATATATATATATATATATATATATATATATATATATAATTTCGAACGGACCTCATTTTCGTCATCTTCTGGGTAGGATCGATTGTCATTTGATGAAAAACTTCGAAAATCGCGTCATGAGTACGACCTCAACAGCTGATTTCCCTTAAGGAAAATCAGCTAATAATACTCTCTAGAATTGAATAATGAATTGAATACAACTCCAAAGAAGATGCGACACAAGTCTTTACAAGTTTCTATGTGGTGCTCTTATAGAGTATTTAACTGTCTCTTCCATTTTCAATACATATATACTTATATGTATACATATATGTTATATAGAATCGACGTATATCCTAGTCAATTAGTATTACAGCTTTATTCTAACTTGTTAATCATTTCATATTATGAAGTATTTAACATCATTAATTTCATTGCCTATAAAATGGAAATTTGTATAGTAATATTTAATTTTCCATATTTTTGTTGATAAAAGAACGTGTATATACTGAAGAATTTTTTGGAAATTCTTGGTTTTTCATCAAAAACAGTTTCACCAACAAAAAATGATTGATTTCAATAAACATTCCACATTCATAATTTCACTTTATTTTTTATAAAAGTTGTATTTTTTTTTTGTGGAATGCAATGTAAACTTTTGTTTATTTTCCGAATTGAATGAAATGGCATACTTTATTCCATTAAAGAGTTGTTGTTGTTTTTTTGCTAAGGTATAGATTAAAGAAGAGAAATTATCGACACCAATCTCACTTATTCAAAATAAAGCATTGATTTATTTCATAATATATCATATACCGTCTGATCACATCCTTGGATGATCTTTCTTTTTGGGAGTTATTGTGTTATTTCGGTCTCCTCACAAATTAAATTGGAAAAAGAAAAAAAAAAACTGTTCGAGTAAACATAATTATTTTCTATTCAACAAAAGCAGTGTATCTTAAAGCGAATACGACTGACGACAATTTAGGAAAGTTGGTTCATTCTTTGAAGAGAATACGTTTTGTTTGACTGAGCGAGTGCTGGGAGAGAGAAAGGATGAGAGCCCATCAAAGTTGCCTTTGTCATGCAAAATGAAAGGCTGGGGGGGGGCAAGGAAAGGAGGGGGGTTTAGGGGGGTATTTTATTGAAACCCCCCTAAACCAGGGGACAATTTTCATTTTCTCCTTTATGCTCGAGTATACAGTTTGTTTGCCTTCATACCAGTCCATTCAATGGCTTTCCAAGTTGGTTTTCCTTCAATTCCAGCCTCCTCCCCCCCCCCACCCAATTCTTATTTTCCTGCATTCAAAAGCTATTTTTTGAAGCATTATTAAAAAAGGAGATACCCCTTAATAAGGCTTATTGTCAAATGCCTCTCATGTCAGTTTATATTCATGAAATTTCTATCAGCACTACTAACATATGATTAGTGGAGACTATGATGACCAATCAGTCAGGGGCTGCGTTCAACAAAGGTTTACCTACGAACAAGGAATGTGAAAAAGATGACATCCTGAAAATCTTCTCTATTTCTCCCCTAATTATTTCCCTATGTAAAAAAGACCTGACACTTAGGCTGAGCAGAAAATATTTAACAATATAATAGCTTAACGTGAAAATCGAATAACTGGGAACGAGGCATGAATATGTGGGAAAAAATACGAATAGGAATAATTGCATCTAATCCTTACTGAGAGCAATCAAAGTATATCAGGACAAAAGAAAGGATCTTTAGGTCTCAAAAAAGCATTTCTTTATTATTTTATTTCATAGAGCAGACGTTTCGCCCTCCTGGGCATTAGCAATGCTCTAAAAATATTCCTCTCAGTCAATATAATACTAATGAATCTCCACAGAATACAAACTCCAAAGTCAGTCAGCCTTACCAAATGGTAATTTGTTAAAGAATTATTTCTCAGATAATCACTTCGTAAGTTTCATTAACTTTGGAATTTTTATTCTGTGTAGATTTATTACGATTATATTGACTGAGAGGAATATTTCTAAAGCATTTCTAATGCCCAGGAGGGCGAAACGTCTGCTTTAAGATATAAGAGAATAAATAAATGTTGTTTTGAGACCTAAAGATCCTTTCTTTTGTCCTGAAATACGAATAAGAAGTTAATTTTTGATTATATAAAGAGCAACCTACAGAACAGTAATCATAGTAGATTACTGTTTGGGCACCATAGAACTGGAAAAGAGGTTGAGGAAGACAGCCAACAAGATAGAGGGATGTCTTCAAATCTCCGTGGGTCTTGAAATGACGAACTTCACTTCCCAATAGAGTTGGTTACTCCGGGCGAGCATGCGTTGTAACTAAATTGTCCATGATTTTGATCTAGGGATAAGATTACAATAATTAATGCTGAATTTTTTAAGGAGGTTGGATTCAGTAATGATGGTTGGACGTCCATAACATTTTTGTCTTTATTATATCAGAAAATATTATATTTAAAAGTTTTGAGTATTATTTATACCTCATTTCGTTCTATAGTATTTAAATTTCCATTAGTATCATTTTACTTTAGTTTTAACAGAAATATCTGGAGAGAAGTTAGCCAGAGAGATTGTACTTGTAATGTGTTCCTTAGAATGTCCTTGGATGCCTAGTAAATGGCAATGGCTATTCGGAATTTGAAATTGTCTATATATTACTAGGTAAACCTCAAAAATATGAAATGTTTACAGTGGTGAACACTGAAAAACATTTTCTCTGAGTCTGCCGGTTTTCTGTGACGGGGTTATATAAGTGAACGAACCATAACAATTTTATCTGTAACTACTCTAGCGATTGCATTTTTTTTTTTGATCGGTACCAAACTTGACATTTAAACTTTCCATTTAAATATCGGCTTCTTTAATTCAATGAAACCCAAAAAGAGTGGGGATATTAAGCAGGATTAAAATACAAATTCTTACTGTTGTATTTGATCTGTCGGTGAAAACCGCCGTTACTGGCTGTTGGTCGAGTACAGTTGGCAAGCGCTTTCGATGCAAAGGCACCTTCTTCAAGCCGCTAGAGTTGTACTGAGTCAACAACACGTAAAACTCTAAACAGCTTGAAGATAGCTATGGCCTTTTCATCGAACGCGCTTGCCAACTTTACTCGACCATCAGCCAGTGACGACGTTCTCCACCGACAGATATGACAACAGTATCGTCTATACTGGCGGTTCGAACTCTTTATTGACTAAAAAATTCGTACATTTCCTCGTGATTACTAAGTACTGTGCAATTTGTATTTCAAGAGTTTTGGTTTAGAGTAAAATCATACACTCATGATTTTTAACTATAGTTAGTTACGGAACAACTCAAATCTCCAATCTTGTTTACATAGAGTATTAAATGTGAGATGAGATGTTATTATTATTACTATTTATTAACGTCCACCTTTTGATGCTATGGCTAAGGTTACCATCTTTTTGTAGCCAGGGTGGGACTAAGGATTTTATTGTGTGAGAGATGAGATGTATTAAGCATTTCAATACGTGAGATATCATTTTTGTTTAGGATCATGTGACAAAACTGGTGGTAATATCGCATATTCAGCAGCTCATAATGGGTGAAGCAGGAGCATTATATTATTTACTTTTATTAAAATGATTTTTTATTCTCCTAAAATGTAGATTATTGACTCGAGGCCCTTGAAAGACCCAAGCCCGAGCTATAAGACAAGTCAAATGGTCTCTGCTAAGGCACCCTTTTGTTGCATTTGTGCACTAAGATCGCTACTTCTTTATTTGAGCATCTAATCAGTTGTCACGCAATGCTGATTGGGCTCATGAGAGACGGATAGAAGTCCATACGCGAAGCCCAGTAACCACAAATCTATATAAAATTCATTATGGAATAACTGCGTTTGAGCCTAGCACAGCAATTTAATGCTCAAGTACAGCAATGTAAGGGTATAGTGGTAAAACTACACCAAACCCACCTCTCATCTCCTAAATATATCATAAATATCATATGTGAAAGAAAATAGAATGAAAAGAATATATATTGGGGAAAAAGCACAATGCTTTACCCCTCCCCTCCGTTCAGAATGGAATGTTTAAGCACCTCCAACTGACAGGGCTCTTCCATAGTGGTGGGGGCGGGGGAATTACTTATTGCCATTTGAATTTCATGATATGGCCCAACCCAGTGTATAAATTTAGAAAGGGAAAAAAAGCGAAGTAAAAATCTAATTGTTCCCGAAAGCGAGAAAATAAAATATAAAGAGAAAAATTGGCAAATAAAACGAGCCAAATTAATTGAAAAAAAAATAATAAAATTACCAATGGTTCAAAGGCTTGAACAAGAAGGGTTCAAAAGTGACACGAAAATGTACTCAATATGATATAATTTATTTATTAGTGCTTCAAAAAGTTCTCTTTGGATACTCACGTGCCACCTGAAAGACTTAGAATATCTCACTAAAATTTAAAACATTGAATGCCAAAAGTCTGTTTGAGTGTGCAGGCGCTAATAAGATTATATATTTTAAGAAAAAAAATGTTCAGATTAACATAATAAATCGAATGGTAGGAAGGTATGATATAATACAAATGAATTGGATTACCTCATAAATGTTAAAATTAAAAAACCTGATCATGTCACCACATGACTTCCTTGTAACCCTATTATTTCATTTGGAAGTGATAAATGCAATATCTCTATCCAATACTTCAGCTCGAAAAATGCCAAAGTACATAATTTATAGAACTTTTCATAATGAATAGAAAAGACACTATACAATTATATTTTTACAATTATCTCTTGTACGTAAGAAAAAATTTGCCATTTTTTATTTTCGCCCTCCTCCAACCCCCCCTGAGTGACTTTCGATCAAAAGGAGTGGTAAACGAATAAACACAGCCGTTGCTCCGTAAATCAAGAAAAAGTCCGTCACGCAGGGGCTGCGTAAACTAAGCAGATTTCCCACGTGAAGTTATACAATAGAAAAATCTCCATACTAGAGCCGAACAGTTACGGTGAAGGGCCGAACTAGCATTTGGCGGGAAATTCAAAAATCTGTTATCGGCAAATTTAATAAAAATGCAAATATCTCGGTTAATATTCAAGATACAGAATACATGTATATTAAAATATTTATAGTACATTTAATTTGCAATAAGATTGATTCTGTACAATTTTTCGATGCGACGTATAGTAACGGAGATATTTTGAATTTTCGAAAATCCTCCCCTCTAAACCCCCCCCTCCCACTGGTCCGATTTCAGCCGTTAACGTACTTGATCTTTCTTTTTACATAAAACGACGAAATATCGAGTTTGGTAACGAACAAACATAAATTGCGACCGCTAGAGCGGTAACAGACAAATATATATATATATATATATATATATATATATATATATCTATATATATATATATATACAGTTATGAACAGACCTCATTTTCGTCATCTACTAGGTAGGATCGATGGACATTTGAAGAAAAATTTCGAAAATTCCGTCATGAGTCCCTTAAGGGAAATCTGCTAAAAGGGGCTCGGCGGCGGGGGGTATCAAAAATGATAATTCCATTGAAATTTGAAAAGCATAAAAGGAAGTAAAAAAAGTCCAGCAGGGGCTGCGCTAACTAAGCAGATTTCCCATGTGCGTCAAGTATTTGTATTTATCTCAAAAAGAAAATGTTTAATTAGAAAAATATTCGATATTTAGGCTTTTAAATAAAGTACTTCATAATATAATAGCCTTTTACAGCAATAAGACAACCTTGCTTTCCAACCAAAGCTGTGTCCCTTTCGAAGCCTATTGAGCCTAAAATTTTCAGATTCAAATTCACTTTCATTTTAGAAGAAAAACATCAAACATAAATAATGAAATGTGCCTGCTCACCAGTTACCGGATATACGGTATACATCCTTATATACTTACATATACGTATGTATCCCGTCACAGGAAACTTAAATACTTGGAGAATTTCCTTCAGTCTTTACTCCTATATATTTCAATTTTTTTATACTAATTATTATTGATAGTAGTGATTTTTCTACAATTTTAAATCTTTATTTTTTTCTGTCGTAAAATATTAGGAGTTTCAGACCAAAGTTGGTGTTCTAAAGGGGAATAAATATAAAATTGTTTATATCTCTATTTATCTAATAGTATATATTCTATGATTCTTCTAAACTATAAAATGAGCTCCTGCCAAATAATATATATACATGCATATTATATATTATACATATATATTAAGATATGCATATCCTATTTCAGCATCTATTGAAACGAACTTTCGACAACGCTTAATAACCGTAAGTAGATAGAATTTATATACGGGTATCTTTCGGTAATTGTGTACACCTACTCCGGTGTGTTATTACACACTGGGGGACAGGGTTTGTCTTTAATGTAATTCATGTTGGAAGAAATATGTTTTGAACATAACAGATCTTAAATCTTATTTATTGCATCTGTTTTACCTTTTATTTAAATATAAATTAAACTTAATATTCCATTGGCATTAGCCTTGGATATAGGTGTCCCATTTTGCAAATAATGAAATTAGAAGGATTTAATTATTGTATCTTCCTTCATTGTATATTCCTTAGTATATAATTTGCCTTTTCCTAGGGAATAATCCGGCGGATTCTAAGTGCAAAAGCCCCATAGAACTCCGGCTAAACTTTTAGCCACCCCTTTCCCCTAAACGTGCTAAAACGAGGCCAGTCCCCCGACACACTCACACAAGTAGGGGATGTTAGAGAGACAACGATAAAATGAATAGTAGTTTTAATTGAGTTGACTATTCGCCTCACGTTCAGATGGAAGTAAGTCTGGACTTGAACTGAATTGGGAACAGCTTTGAGCAGCAATCACAGCGAGCACACCACACTGCTACCCCACGTCTCATGTGTCTTAGGCCATCATTTCCTATTTCAGAAATTACTTCGCTATAAAAACAGAATCTTCCCATATGAATTAATGAAAATATGCTGTGGTTCATTCATGAAAAATGACATAGAGTGTCCTTGATAAATACAAAACCCTTTTACAAAAGGGAAAGACAACGACGTTTTTTAATTTCGTGAATGGAGATACCTCTATTTACTAGATTCATAAACATAAAATATGTAAAGTAAAGTCAAAACCTAAGTTGGGACAGCTCACAGGCTTAAGGCAAGGAGGCCTGATGTCATCGACACTCTAAACCTAATACTTATAAAAGCAATTAAAAAAAAGTCCGTCACGCAGGGGTTGCGTAAACTAAGCAGATTTCCCGTGTGAAGTTTAACAATAGATAAATCTACATACCAGTAACGCAACACCACCGTGAATATTAAGTGATTAAATACAAACGATAATATGAAACCTCCTGACGGCAGGCATCTGATATGTAAACAAACAGTTCTGCCAATTTCTTACCGGAAAGAAAAACAATCACTGTAATATATCTGAATATAACGCATTAATTGGATTGAAAACTATTAACTATATCTAGTGCTGGAATTTATAATGAATCAGAATAATTTTTATCTGAATCAATCAAATTTAAGTAGTCCAAAAACTTAAGAAGGGGGAAGGGGTCACCAGAACATATTTACCTGTATCAAGTATAATAAATGTCGCTTGAAAACAATATTTGGTATTTAGTCTTCAAATGATGTGGTTTATTACATAACGGAGTATTGTTTATGTAACATGAGTAGAAGTGGGGGTTTGCAGAGGGCTGAAAAATGCAAATATCTTGGTTAATATTGAAGATAGGGAATAAATGTATATAACAATATTTATAGCTAACTTAATTTGCTATAAGATTAATTCTATACATTTTTTCGATTTGATGTATAGTAACGGAGATATTTCGAATTTTCAAAATTCTCCCCCTTTAAACCCGTTCTCCCCCTAAATTTCAGCCGTTAAAGAACGTGATCTACCTTTTTAAATAAAATGACTAAATATCGAGTTTGGTAACAATAATTTTAAACAATAATAATTTTAAAGGTTTTGTTTGTCAGCAGGCACTGACGATGGAGCGTTGACTCCGAAAGTGCACTCTGCATAATATTAGAAATCAGTAGAGGACAAGGCCTTTTTATTGATCCTTATCAATTGGTTCCTCTACCATCCAGCATACTCCAGAGATTAAACAATAATTGCAACCGCTAGAGCGGTAACAGACATATATATATATATATATATATATATATATATATATATTGTTGCGAAAATTAAATACATGAATAATCCTTCAGAGAGAGAGAGCCACGTATTTGGAAAGTGTGATGTAGATCAAAGAACCCGACAGAAAGTTCTAGCTCCTTATAGACCCGTCCAGCCCAGCGTCAAAGTGTCCAGACAATTCCCCTTTGATGTATGCAGACGACCTATATAAAGAACCAGCCAGCCGCGAGCGAGGCAGATTTCTTCTCAAGTGCCCATATGTGCGTTCGGTGCTACAGTGCGACTTAGTGCAGTTGGGTAAAGTGTTTTTATAAGAACAGTGTTGTTCCGTGACTGTAAGTAACAGTTTAGTGCCGCGATGTAAAGGACAGTGCAGTGCCGCGATGTAATGGACAGTGCAGTGCCGTCTTTCTGTGAATTTCAGTGACCGTGAGTGAATTATTGGACTGTGTAAAAAAATATTATTTGGGGTTTTAATTAATAATAAAACAAATTCCTTTTTAAATATCAGTTATTCGTTTTTTCATTTGAGGCCCGTGGGCCCTCGGAATTTGCCGACCAAACGACCTGGCCAGTCCGGCGCTACTTGCAACCCTACTAAACTACTAGAGATTAGGGCTGTCTGGTACATCAACAGAAGGATATAAGAGGTCACACCTTCCATTCTTATAGATCCTTTTACAATATTACAGGCAGCGTACAAGGGGGGGGGCACCCGCCCATCTTCAATGTTCTGTGATATACCTATACACACATATTTAATAATTTCTTTCAAACAATACATCAATAATTAAATAACATATAAGTAACAAGCTCTATATAATAGTCACGGTCTTAATATATATTTGTGAACATAATAATTTAAAACTAAAACAAGCCACATGCAAATCTGACATCTACATACACATTGAGAACAGCACGAACGATGAATAGATATATTAAATTAAGGCTAGAGGCTCAGATTGGTCATGTGAGTTAAGGCGTTGATCTTAATCTCACGTGATAAACCTAGAATGGCGAGTTCGATTCCTGCCTGGGCAAATAGGAATTTTTTTGTTGACGGATTTATTAAATAAATTCCTTAGTTCCACCATGGCTAGAAAAGGGTGGTAACCTGTTGATGACCCGTCCCAATTACCCATAGTAGCATAAAGTGGACGTAACAAAATAAATAAAAAAAATTAAGGCTAGGAAATGGTATGGAGATGGAGAGGAGATACTAACCTAGAGTTGTCTCTATTTCGGGGAGTCTTGAGGGCCTACTCCAACAGTGTTTGGAGATCGAGAGTGAAGTTAAGTTGAACTACTTGTATCAGGAGATTCAGTGAAAGTGATCTTCCCGCTTCTTCGACATCTATAGGAAGCCTACAGTGACTGCCGCCTTGATCCCATCTGATTCTTACAATCCTCCTCAGTATAAGATACGAGTATCAAATGTGTGATTACTCATCTTTGGAGTGTCCCATTTGGTGAAGGTGATTTCCAACAATAGCTAGAGTATTTAAAACTCTTAGCATCAAATAATGGCTAAGGTGAAAAATGATGGCCAACATTTTGGAACGCCGATTCGTGAGTTATGTCCAAGGAGAATTAAAACAATGTGACAGACAAAAACCATTGTGCTAATTCAACATTCCATACTTGGGGAAGTTCTCTGAGTACGTTCTCTAGAAAAGATTGGCCTTCGTACAGTTTATAGAAGTAAAAGAGCCCTAAAACAATTCTTAACAATAACTAAAGATGCAGTTGACTAAATAGATATTGAGTTTACCGCATTGATTGACTGACTAGCGGCATCTCTTATGTTGGGCAAAGTGGAAGACAAATAAAGGAAAAGATTGAGCTACATCTGAGTCAAGGTAACATGACCTAAAAGAAGGGCACAAAGAGAATACAGCAAAATTCGAAGTGCTCGATCATCTTTCTAAAGGGAAGAAAATGGATATGGTGGAACAGATCTGGATCGAGATGAACATGCTGGATGACAATATCAACCTAATAAGAGATGTGGTATGCCGAGTTCCTTCCTGGGAGGTAGAGCCGGAGAACCCGTCTGAATATGGACCGACTCTATGTCACTAACTCCTTCTTATCTCCATACCCTTTTTTTGGCTTAATTTAATATATATTTATTGATCATCTATTCTATTATTCTCAGCGTGCAACATATGTGTTAAACAACACATGACAGCAGTCTCAGAGTTTTAATCCAACTGTAGGGATCATAATCATCAAGCTGGTAGAGACCATCAGATAAAATTACTCCACAGTGATGTCAGAGGTTATTTGATGGAAATGGTGGAGTGTATAGAAAACAAAAACTGGAAGAAGCCATTAATAAGATAAATGCAAATGTCCAGACATGTCTCTGTCCCCTCCATAGCGGTTTGAAAGGATCCCTTTGGACTTAGCTCATGGGCAGAGTTTCATGTTTAATTTATTAAAATCGAGCTTGTTCTTATGGTAAATATGTAAGACTAGGGGACTAGTCCCGTATATTCACAGAAACATTAAGGGCATTTCCTTTAAATAAACGCTGGTTTGATGGAGAATTTACTAGATGGTCACGAAAAACTCTCTTAAGTAGAGAAGTGCCAATAAAATTGGCATCTTCTTCAGCTAGACTATTGTTGATGAGGATCGGTGTTATATTAACTAATTCCCGAATCCCAAAAATCCATTCAACCATTAGACGGCTAACGTTTGCTTTCTATTATTAATAAAAGATTATCAGAAATCAAAAGGATTGTTCACCCTTCTACCAAAATCTGAGGTCCTTGTTAATTGAAAGAACACAGATCTCAGGTAAGAAAAGAAAGGCCTCTTTCCTTCACAGTTGTTTATTCTTTGAGACAGAGCACTTTCAGATGCACGAGAACACGCATGTGTAAAAATTACTTATGTTAGATATTTGTGAGGATGTTTATATTTTTGTGGTATGTCAAAGTTTTTGGTAATATATTGGATTAGCATTTAGTTATTTGGTCATGTGTTGAGGTTTGTCTAAGTTTTGTCTTTGGTGAAATTCGGTAAGTATGCGTTTTAACCCCCTAGCCTCTGCTGCTGTTCTCCTCATCTGGTAACGAGGTACAAAGTCTCATCGTGTTATTTTTGTTGAATAGATATATAATAGTGTGTTTTATTTGCTCCTCTGATAACAGTTGTTTCTCAGTGTAAAAATAGATCAGGATTAAAAGACTTTCCACTAGACATTTACCTGCCGTGTCTGTGTCGTAAGGCCTATTTGGTTTATGGGAGTCAGTGTGTCAGGGGGTGGGGATAAGATGCAGGACACGCGCTCTAGCGGCCCGAGCCCGTTTGAAAATATTCATTGGACTAGTTGGAAGAGAGTCGGCCAGCCCTAACTTGTAAAGATATGGGGTGAGAAGGGGATGTATAATGTGTTGCTAGGGGCAACCAAATGACGTATCGATCCCAGGGCGGATAGCTGGAGCTCGCTCTCTCACTCTCTCTCTCTCTCACCCTCTCTCTCCCTCTCACCCTCTCTCTCTCTTCCACTTACACATGTGAGCAGTGCTCCTTCCCCCACCACCTCGCCGGCAGGGACATCATAGCCCAGCAATTAGCAACTCCGGTCTCTTCACCCGATTTACCCATCAACACTTAATCTCTGAAGGGCCCTTCGACGTTAGCGCTCCTTCAGTATTTATTTTCTGAAAAAAAGAAATCATATTACAAGGGAATTGAGTAATTTTTCTTCCTTCTAAAGAATTAAATTACTACCAAGTTGACCAAAAACGTCCACGAAGAGAACCAACACTTTTGTACTCTTATCAAGAAATTATTTCGCCTTTCAGGACATCTTAAAATCTGATACGTTCTCACAAGATTTATGGACGAGATTCTTAAAAAGTCATAATATTGTAAAACATCTACAGTCAGCATAAACCTTTAGTTAAAAATGTTCTTTTAAGAAAATGTTGAGTTAAAGGTGACCTATCAATTTTTTTACAAGTAAGGTGTTAACTCTATAATACTCACCATAGCTAACCACACGCCACAGTGCTTTTAGAGCTTCTACCTCAGGGTAATTACCTGTAATGATTCTTTTCATAGCGCAATATTTATTTATGCATATATGTCTGTTACCGCCCTTTCGGCTGTCAATTTTGTTAAACTAGACTTTTAAAATTAAGATCGCGTTAATGGCTGAAATCAGGCCAGAAGGATAGGACGAGGATTACAGTGGAGGAACAAATCATATTGCTTCATATTTCTGTTATTATGAGTAGGAACAAAAAATATTATATAACCAATCATTGAAAATTTAATTTTCTACGAACGTTATTCTGGACACCGTTTTCTCTAGCTCTGACATAAGCTGAGATAATTCCCTTTTTTAATGTTTACCCTTTAGTGAACCCTACCCATTTGCCATTAAGAACATCCCAAAACCACGACGCTTCATATTTCATCGGGGAGAGAGGAGGGGTAAAATAAACAAATTAAGGTACCTACGTTATTATGTGTCATAACCAATCTTGTTGGAAATTAATTTTTCTACAATTTTATGTGTCGTTCTCTAACAGGAATATTAACCGACATATTTTCAGTATTTTATTTTTCAGTCCAGTATAAACCTCCACTTCTGCTAAGGCGATTTTACCTGCGCCAGACTCTACAATAGGCAACCTCACACCGCAGGGCTATACACAAGGGGATGGGCTATCATAAAGTCACCTGAATCACTCGACATCTCATTTCCAGCTTAAATTTCAAGTTTTGTTTAACAACTATTCTAATTGCAAGTAAAATGGAAAAAAAGATGGTCGCAGATGTCCACTGTGTAAAGTGGGGGAATCTGCTAGTTTACGCAATCCCTGCGTTTCGCCTTGGAAAATTCAAGAACTATCGATAGATATACAAATCACCAAACTTTTAAACAAATCATCCCAAGAGATCGACTACTGGAAAATAAAGGAAGCTTTCTAGTACTATAGTAAAATACCTACACCGTCATATATCATATACAACGATGGCTGGAAAATTACTGAGTCTTCCTCCTGCGCCTACTATGAAGAAAATGTCTGCCAAAAAATCAAGTTCAACAAATTTACTAACATCTATTCGGCCGAACTATTCGCAATTCAGTTCGCATTATATCACTGCATTTGTAAGCGCTCATTACAAGAAAATGACCTCATATGCACCGGCTCGTTGAGTGCCCTATTGAGTATTAAATATATATTCACGAAAAATAGTACAAAAATACATAATTATATAGAAATGCGCCGAGAATTAAAAAGGATCGTCTAATTCATGAGGATTCCTAGCCTCGTAGGGATAGATGAAAATGAGGAAGAAGCTGTAGCAGCCAGAGAAGCCCACCAACTAGACTCCATCACCTCTACAACAATTACATCTACAGAGCTCTATCAACCACTCAAAGAAGATATTGATAAAAACTGCCAACAAATGTGGAACGAAACCCAGAGCAATGAACTAAAAACTAATTAAATCTTTATTCGTCCATGGAAATATTCGGCAAGAGACAACAGAAGAGATGAAGTCGTACTAGGAGGACTCATAATAGGCCACAAGAATTACGTATAGTTATCTTAATGCAAAAGATCAACCCCCGATATGTAGGAAATCTAACAAAAATTCAACAGCTTACCATGTTTTAATGGCCATAAGTATACATATATTCTAAAGAAATTCAATATTTCCAATAATATAATAGTGGCCCTTGGGGATGACCCCAAAGAGCTAGATAAGTTATTTAATTTTATGAAAATTACAAAATAATATAAAAAAATTAAATTACAAATTTTGTACAAAAAAATAAATTTGTTGTATCCCCATTTATATCGTTAAACCTTAAATAGCGATATACATGAGGATATCAAAACATTTTCAATTTACATAAACACAATTTACTCAAAAAATGCCGGTACTTATCCAAAACGAGTCTTTTAGATATTACCGGGCGATTATACCTAGTAGTTTTTAGACCTAAAACCTTAAGAAACAAACAAATAAAATCAACCAATTTCATACAATTGATATATTCCGTATTTCTACGTAACTCGATATTAAGTACGTTAATTAATATTAACAGCTGATGGCGGGGCAGCACCCTCATAAGAACATCACTTTCTCACTATTTTCTTTTCAATCTATCATAATCTGCATTTCAGACCTCAAATTCAATCTCAGCTGTATATGAAGCACATGACGTCAGTTTCATCTTCTACAACCCCTAACATCTTCCGATACCCTGGTCCTCACAGAATACCAGGTGGTGTATATATTCGTACATCCCAGCGGGGCTGTCGTGCCTGTCATTCTCCAAACTCTTTTAAATATCTCTTCCAAAACCCTTCCACCTTTCAATTCTTCACAAACACCAGTTCAAAATTCCTCGTTCATGATGTGGTCTGATGTTCTTGGTTATTTTATAAAATCCGGCCATTTCCAAATTCCTACCAACGAATCTAGCCAGCAGGACCAATCTTCTTTTCACAGACCAGATCTCCTTCTCAATACTCCGTTTGATTTCTTCTTACTGCAACCAAGCCATTTGCATACTCCTGACCATTTTGGCTTGAAAGAAATCTTAAAGACACAAAAAGTCCGTCACGCAGGGGCTGCGTAAACTAAGCAGATCTCCGACTTAAAGTTATACAATAAAGAAATCTCCATACTAGTGCCGATCAGTTACGAAAACGGCCGAACTAGCTTTTGGCGGGAAACTCAGTCGTCCGTTACACTTAATAAAAGTGCAAATATCTCAGTTAAAATTCAGGATAGAGAATAAATGTATATAACAATATTTATAGCTAAGTTAATTTGCTATACGATTAATTCTATACATTTTTTCGATTCGATGTATAGTAACGGAGATATTTCGAATTTTCAAAATTCTCCCCCTTTAACCGGCAGTTAAAGAACGTGATCTTCCTTTTAAAATAAAACGATTAAATACAGAGTTTAGTGACGATTAAACACAAATTGCGACCACTAGAGTGTTAACAGACAAATATATATATATATATATATATATATATATATATATATATATATAGTTTTGAACGGACCTCATTTTCGTCATCTCCTGGGTAGGATCGATGGACATTTGAAGAAATTTTTCGAAAATCGAGACATGAGTACGACCTCAATAGCTGATTTCCCTTAAGACAATCAGAGAAAATCATGACACTTGTTCATTTAGTTTGTGATGTAAATATACGTTTCATCACCTAATTATACTAAATTACTTTATACTCTCTGCCATTTATATGTTTTAAACGTGTAACATGTGGTTAAATCAAAGAAGTCAAATAGGATATTAAAGAAAAATAGTACCATGTATTGATTTCAAAGGGCCTTCACTACGTGAAATAGATGGATTGCCCATTCTTATGATATGTGATGTTATAAATGAACATTAATTTTTCTTCAATCTGTACCCCAGCCGATATTTAATCTTTTCATGTAAGCTCGGAATGGGGTTTACAGGAGTAACAGCATAATTTTTAATATCTTTGTTATTATGAATATTGCCGAAAACTTGAATAACACCAATCATGTTGAAAATGTAACATTCTACGTTTGAAATTTTACATCACAAAAGTTGTTAATGAATGTAATATTATGTTAGTATTTTACTTTTTTTTCCCCTCTCAAACGAATATTAACGCAGCTATTTTCATTTTGTTTAGTTTTCATTCCTTAACTAATCCCTATTTCCTTCGAGAATTTTTAATTAACTGTTTCAATAACCAACCCTTGATAAACTTAAAAATTTCGAAAAATTGAAATATCTCCGTTACTTTACGTAAGATAGAAAACTTGTATTGAACCAATCTTATTGCAAATTTAGTTTACTATAAATATTGTTATGTGCATTTATTCTCTACCTTGAATATTAAACGAGATATTTGCATTTTTATTTAGTGTGTGCGGATAACGGACGAGATGAGATGTCGGCTCTATTAGTGACTCCGCTGAGAGCTAGTTCGGCCGTTTCCGTGACTGTTCGGCTCCTGTGAAATTGGTTTAGATACTCGTTACTAGCACTGTTCCTAGTATGCAGATTTCTCTATTGTAATACTTCACATGGGAAATCTGCTTAGTTTCTGCAGCCCCTGCGTGACGGAAGTTTTTACGGTATTCATGCCCTAGTAACTATTGCCGCATTATATTTAAAGTTCTATTGCGGTAATTGTTCACATATTAATTTATTACGGGATGATTATTGAAAATGGTATATATGGAGAATATTTTAGCATTTTGTATTCAGAGAGAAATATTTATGGTTTTAACACGCCAATACACGCGCCCCCTACTGAGACATAAATACATGCGTGTCATCTGTCAGATGACTGTTCACTTATTTCTCAAAAGTGAATAATATAATTGTTTTTTCGCAATTTTGCAGGAATAATGGTGCATAGATAAATGAAAAAGTTCATAAATTTATATTTGAAAAAAATTATCTGTATATAAATCTTCAAAAATGTTAAATTTTTGTAACACAGTTGCCACGGTAGCTTAGTATCAATTTTATTCCTTATTAGTGGCCTTTCCTTAATAGGTAAATCTACTAGTAAACCTAGGAACACAACTCTTATCAGTCTTGTAAGATAGTTTCAGAGAACATCATAATAATAATGTAAAATGTATGAACTCATTGACAATTGGGCCTCATTTCAAGAACTTGGAAAGTTACTCAAACAAATGGAAATGACCAATAAAAAAATACTAAAAAAACCAAAAATCTTTGCTTTTAAAAAATTAAACTTAAATTTCACACTGAATCACTTTCATTACCCCCACCCACGTTACATCCATCAGCACAAGAAAAGGCAGTGTTGCAGACATAAATATTGGCCACATTCCTTGCAAGAATATTTGGTGTATCGTTTTGTTTTATTTTCCAAGCAAAATCCGCAGCGCTGGCGTCCACCAGCATCAGTAGCTGCTGAGTTGCTTGAAGCTCGTGGTGGTATTTGGGAAGGAATTCTTGGAGACATGGTGCATGGCAAATTGCTGAACTGCACTCGCATAATCAACTGATCTCTGATGAGTTCAACTGAACTGTCGAGCTAGGCGAGCTTGAGGAATACTAGGGCGGGGGACCAGGTTCCCCTACCTCCATCAAACTTATGACGAAAAAACAGAACTGTGCGTGTATTGGAGTGTTAAATTCTGCCCTATAAATACTAAATTTGTCGTTAACTAGTTATAGTATAATAATAGTTGTTTCTGGCAATATAATAATAAGATTTTTATCTGGTTTTAATAAATAATAATAATAAATATATAAATCAAATTAAAAATTGTCAGTAAAGATAAATGTCTAGCACTCATAGGTGCTCATTGCTTTCTGGTATATCACCTTTCCAGTCCACTGAGTCGTCTTAACATTCTTTCCCAACAAACCCGACTGTCTTGGGACATTTTAGCAGATTTCCCTTCAGGGAAATCAGCTATTGAGATTGTACTCATGACGGAATTTTCGACATTTTTCTTCAAATGTCAATCTATCATACTTAGTCGATGACGAAAATGAGGTCCGTTCAAAACTCTATATATATATATATATATATATATATATATATATATATATATATATATATTTGTCTGTTACCGCTCTAGCGGTCGCAATTTTTGTTTGATCGTTACGAAACTCGAAATGTAGTCGTTTTATGTAAAAATAAAGATCAAGTTCGTTAACGGCTGAAATCGGACCAGTGGGAGGGGGGGTTTAGAGGGGAGGATTTTCGAAAAATCGAAATATCTCCGTTACTATACGTCGGATCGAAAAATTGTATAGAATCAATCTTATTGCAAATTACATTTACTATAAATATTGTTCTATACATATTTTCCGTATAATGAGTATTAACCCGAGATATTTGTATTTTTTGTAATGAGTCCGCTTTCAGTAAACCCCTACTCTACTAGGGACATATTAATAATAAGCTGATATCTAATGAACCACCTCATTATTAGGTTAAATACAAAATATTGTTTTCAACAAAGCTTTATTTTACGAGGTACAAACAAATACGTTCTGTTGAACCCCCCCCCCCCTTTTTTCTTGGACTACAAAAATCTGAGTGATTGAGATAGAAATTATTTTGATTCATTTCAAATTACTCCACTAACTATAATAAATAGTTTCCAATAAAATTAATATTTTATATTCTGATATATTTCTTTAATTGTTTGTTTTTCCGGTCTATCTATCGTTACTGCACTACAAGGTTGGCTAACCTGTTTTGTTTACAATCCAGCCGTATTACGTTGTAGGTTACGTTTCTATTATTAATTACAGTACTAGATATAATAAATAGTTATATGATTAAAATTTATAACTTATATTCAAATATATTTTCCGTAATAGCTTTTATTTCCGGTAAAAGCTGGCTAACCTCATTGTTTAGAACTCAGACTGTTTGCTATCAGGAAGGTTCTTACCATTTGAATTGCACTTTTTTTGTGTACTTAATATTCACAGCAGTATTAAGTCTTTAAAATTATGGATATTCTGTGGTACTATTTAGTGTTGGTGTAATAAAGTGTTCAGAGCGCTGCTATCATGAACGGTAAGTCCATCTTTTGTGTTCTTGTTGTTTTTTTGAGATTGAATTGTTTTTAATTTAATCTCGGAGCCTAACGGACAAGAGTTACTTTCCCGCCAAAAGCTAGTTTCGGCCGTTTCTTTGACTGGCTCGGCTCTCGTGAAATTTCTCTATTGTCAAACTTCATGTGGGAAATCTGCTTAGTTTACGCAATCCCTGCGTGACGGACTTTTTTTTTAAAGGCTTGCCCAAAATTCTGAGGGTGACCGAAATAATGGTGAAAGTCTTATAAGAAGACTGATCCAGTGCAAAGGTCTGTATTATAAATATATTTTTGTAACATTGTAGTTTTGAATATGTTTCACAGTATTTAAAGGTTATTTCGGAGTAAATATTTTGTTAGGGAGTGTAATGAAGGATTGTTGTGTTTATAGCTCTTTGGAATATTTATATCTCTCTTTATAGGTTATTTATATCTCTCTTCATAGGTTAGGTGTAAAACATATATTTTGTAGATTTAGAAGACAGGCTTTTGTTCTTGGACATTCATGAGTTGAATAATAAAGAGATACATACTGATTAATAATTCTATAACTTTTTTTGTGTTTAAGAACATATTTAATAATAATCACTACTTAAACCATATATAACAGAGGCTTATTGTATCTGGGGTTTACTATTATCCATAGTAATAGACAACGGCTAAACACTATTATTCAGTTTATTACATTTTACAGAAAAGAAAATTATAAGGGAACGAGCATCACGTTGTATTTTATTAGTTATTCAGAGAGTGGTAAGTTAAAACGTGACTTTTGCAAAATTTGTTGTTTTACTTCATAGATGAACGTGAGAATGACAAAGTGAAGGAAATTTTTGTCTTGCGGTTAAAAAAGAAAGTTTGTAGCAACCCTTAACCTAACCCCTACTAGCTGCCACGTGGTCTCAGTGACAGTGTTGCCAGGAACTATTTAACCTAAATAATTAATCTAATTTTAAGGTGGCTACACTGCGAGCAATCTCATAATATCCTGCAGTTAGTAGGTAAAATTGACCGCTTACTCTCGCATTTGTGTTTGTTGTGAACTCTGTTCCGAACCATTTCGTTGTTATTTATTCAAAGACCGATTGTTATTATTTATTGCATTTTGTGTTCTTCAAGCTTTTATTTTTCGACCAGTTGTTTGTTTTTTTATAAATTATAGTGCCTTATTACTTTCAAGTTTTGTTATTGTACGTTATAAAAACCCGTACATTAAAAGTTTATTTAGTATTTCATTAATACGATCTACATATTTTTATCGGAAAGTATTTTGATTTCAATCCATCAATGGAGGAAAAAATTTCCAGGAGCTTTCAGTAAACAATTCACATCTTTTCCATGAGGAGTTAATGATAAAAGTCATCGAGTACGATAGTAAAATACATTGATTTCTTTGAAAATCGAGGGCTGGGGATAGCCATTTGAATTTTTAATGGGACGTTTTATCAGTGCTCATTATTGGCCCTGGTGAAATCACCTCAACCCCAATGAGGAATATCACACTGATTCCATCTAATAGCCAAATATAAAATGCAATTTTTATCGGGAAAAATTGACGCTCTTCACAGTTAATACAAAATCACTAAATTTATTTGTTTTACACTTTTTATTTTTACTATTTCCCTTTCGTTATTTAATAAGAACTAAAAACAATTTTATTAATGTCATACTACTGAAGTCGAACGAGGCAAACAAACCATTAAATGGTTAACAGAAAATGTTTAGTACAAGAATATGTAATCGTGCTGGAAGAATGAAAAAAAAAAATTATCCCTTTTACAGTCCACTATCACTGAATTAGAATCTAAAAAAAATATAAGTCAATACCGTTTTAGTGACTACGATCATTTGAACAAAGTTTTTGTATTTATATTTATACTGAATTTGGAAGAAAGATACAGCACTCATGGTGGGATTTTCGAAAAATTAAAATTTCTTCACAAGTCCATCAATCCTATTCAAAAGAAAACGAAAATGAGGTCTGTTCAAAATTTTAAAAATTAAGATCAAGTTCGTTAACAGCAAACAACGGACCATTAGGTTGGGGGGGGGGGGTAGAGGCAGAGAATTTCGAAAATTCAAAATATCTTCGTTTTTATGGGTCGGATCGAAAAACTAGAAATAATATTTATATTAGTATACAATTAAACTTATAGCAAATGTAATGTACTATAAATGTTGTTAAGTACGTTTTTTCAATGTCGTTATTATTATATATTTGCATTTTTTTAATCTTTGGTCTTCAGTAAACTCCCACTCCTACTCATGTCATATTAACAATAAGCTGTTATATTATGAAGCACTTTATTTGCAGCCTAAATACCAAAATATTGTTCTCATTTAATTTTTACTTTTTGAGATACATGGCGTAATACATAAATACGTGGCACACGTGAGATCTGCTTAGTTAACGCAGCCCCTTTGTGACGCACTTTTTTAATTTTCACGAAATATCATAAGATGAATATTACGCGTTTTTTAGACATATGCCACAAAAAATTGGTTATTTATTAGTTCACGTGAGACTTGAACAATAATTCAAAAATTTCCAATTAACAAAACAGTAAATCCAATTAATTGTTCTGCACGGAATAATTTTGTTACGGCCAGTAATGCGTTAAATGTTATAGTCATTTCTAGAATGAATGGATCTCTGGAAAAAATATAATCACTTTTAATGTTCTTCCTAGCAGGTTTATTAACCTAGCTAAAAAATAAATCATCCCCATGCAAGTAAAACGCCTTTTTTAAAAGTAAATATTAAAGTTTTATTAAATTTGGTCGTTATTTTGACGGATTCAAAGTTTTGGACAAAGTAAGAAACTATCAAGAAAGGATTATCTATCATGGCGCCGTTGAAATTGAAAAAAAAAAAGGCTGTAATAGTTTTAATAGAGAAGATGTTTCAACAAACTATGACACCTGTCATCCCAAAATGATCGAAGAGATTACTGCTTTCACTTTTTAATTTAGAAATAAAAACAATGATTATGTTTCACAGGGATCTGTTAGAATGGCACTGCAATTACGGACTAAAATTTCCTGCTGGCGTAGAAACAAATTATGAAAATGTGATTTATCTTGCTCCTTTCCAATTAAAATCAAATCCGATATGTGGGGATCGGTATTTAGTGTAGGCTAAACTCTGGATATCCCTCAATAACATACTAAGAAATCCTATAGTTCGTATTCGTAAAAGAGGCTTCTGAAAACGTTTGAACCAAACCTCATCAAATAAACATTGAAATCAAGGATTTACAATATAGTGTCCAATGTGCATTTCATATCTCATTAATAATTAAATTAATACTAAAATATGGCACTTTATAAAAAAAACAAAAAATAATAAAAAAAAAAAAACGTATTTTTAAACGCCATTGCGGGCATTTTTTCGAGTATACACCCCTCAAACTTTCTGCATTAAAAAAAACCCATGCGAGACGTTAGAAAAGCTAAAGGCTGAAATATTATGTCTGTTAATTATGAAGGGTCAGTTCGATGGTTTTATTTCCAGTTTCCGGTTTAAGTTAATTCTCGCAATGCCTCATTAATGAAGGTTGAATTAGCCAGAGAACAAATTAGTGTCAATTGAAAGGTTAAGTTGTACAGCTGTCCAGTTGTGTCTGGTGAATGAATTGCTCTCCATTCAGAATTTAGGAATTCTGCATTCATAATTTCTTCGTGCCATTGACAAAATTAGGTTAAAAACTGGAGGGCTTATTTCAGCAGCACTGCTAGTGGAAAATCCGTGTAGAATATGGTAGAGAATTGATTAAAATATATGCAATAAAAAACTAATAATACTGTGGCATTATTAACTAAAACGGTTCATTCAGTACCGTCATTACCCAAAACAAAATTAATTTATTAAAACAAGAGGTTACATCACCTTGCAACCATATCATATGTTACATCACATTAAATCACCAAGCAAATATAACATATGCTACATTAGGTTACCTCACCAAGCAACCATAACACATATTACATATGCTGCATTAGATTAAATCACCAAGCAACCATAACATATGTTACATTAGGTTACCTCACCAAGCAACCATAACATATGCTACATTAGGTTACCTCACCAAGCAACCATAACATATATTACATATGCTACATTAGATTAAATCACCAAGCAAATATAACATATGCTACATTAGGTTACCTCTCCAAGCAACCATAACGATGCTACATTAGGTTACCTCACCAAGCAAACATAACATATGCTACTTTAGGTTTCCTCACCACCCACCATAACATATGCTACATTAGGTTACCTCACCAAGCAACCATAACACATATTACATATGCTACATTAGATTAAATCACCAAGCAACCATAACATATGCTACATTAGGTTACCTCACCAAGCAACCATAACATATGCTACATTAGGTTACCTCACCAAGCAAACATAACATATGCTACTTTAGGTTTCCTCACCAAGCAACCATAACATATGCTACATTAGGTTACCTCACCAAGCAAACATAACATATGCTACTTTAGGTTGCCTCACCAAGCAACCATAACATATATTACATTACATCAACCATGACCTACCATGACATGCTACAATTACTAATAGCTATAGTACTGCGTACTGATGATTTATTAACAATGTATAGGAGATTACGTTACATGCAGGATGTATTGACAAATGAACGTACCAGCTCTGCTTACTTACTCAGCTCCGGGTTAAAGAAAGATTTCGTGAAATTATCTCCAGAATATAAAGGAGAGACAAGGAAGTGCTAACTTTAGCCATTCTTGAATCCAACATTTTGGAGCCTAAACATGCAAAAGCTGATATTTTTAAAGAATATCAAAAGAGAGCATTCAAACCATATATTGTGTTAGGAGAGTTCTAGGCAAAACCTTTCCAATCTCCCACACTTTTAGCTCAAACACCAAGCGGGAGAATACGAGTTTAGCAGGAGTAAAAATAATAACTCAGGTATTATTTTTATTTTAAACAAATTAAACATGGCATTAATACTTAATTATATGAAAAAAAGTCAAAAATGTTGTCAGTTTTCATTTCCGTAGAAGATGTTGATGAAGTTGGCGAAAATCTTTAGTTTGTTAACAGGTTGTCTCACAAAAAAAGATATCTCTAGATATTAGTTAACTTAATAGAAGATAGTATTTTGGTAGTGAATTTCATCCACATATTCCTAGACTGTGTTGTTTTACAAAAAAAACAAAGAACGATATATTAACTGATTTTCAAAATATGTTTTGTTGTTCATGAAAATTAGTTAATAATACTACAACGTTTTAAAGGAAGCTAGGTTGCCGAAGTCTGTCCAATGCCTTTTTTCTCAGTAATAGAGTGGCATAACTGAGTAGAGGGGGTGAAAGTGTCCCCTCAGTTGTAGGTAGTCAATAGAATAGAGAGTAGAGAACGGACAGCTGATATTTCACGGCTGTTGACAGGGCTGTAAATATAACAGCTGATCTGAGATCAATATATGTTCCCACGAGATTGCTTATCTAACCATTGTCAGGGAAAGGTGTAATCCCGGCCTTTCATTATAGTAGAGAACTCCTGCTGCTCCTTGATATTGTGGCCCGTAAAAGGATAATTTCATTGGCGTCTTAATTAGTTCCTGCGTAGTTAATACAATCCTCTGAAGGTTCTAGAGTCCAATGAATTTACGATTTCCTTACTAGATTGCTTTTCTAGGTACCGAAATAATTTAATCCATTGTACATTTATTAAAAATAATTTATTTTTATTATGGACGTACAACATTATATTACCGAGAGAAATGGACGTACTAATTTTATTTTGACTTTCTGTCCTACTCAATAAGAGGAAAACTCTTATGAGGTTGGAGAAACTTGTCATAATTTGAAGAAGTTATTTTAGGGAATAGCGGGAGAAAAAAATTACAATCAATCAGCTGATCCAGTATCGCCATTTTTGACATTTTCACTGCCTCGTCTATTTCTCTTATTATTTCATCAAGGTGAAAGGTTCCACCTAAATTATTCAGGTATGAAAGATATTGATCTTATTGTTTTGTTTATTTTAGGTAGCGACGCAATATTATACGATTTGACTATTTTAATCATTTAGGATTTTAATGATGTATATTTCAATAATTATGAATCCATAATGTTTTATTTTCTCGCAGAAGGGGCCTGGTAAGGAATGGCCTCTCTATTAAACCTTTTGGGAAATATTATTTATATCCCGTCGCTCTTGTACATTTTCTACTTACCCTCTTTAGGATCGCACTCCGAGAGCTTCCACTCAACTCAAATCAAGGTTGTGAGTTTTTCTTGTGTGCATTCTGCCAGGTATAGGTCATATTTAGAAAATTCTTCATATTTATCGCTCACTTTACTTTACTTCCTTGACAAATTAACACTCATTTCTACGTCAAGATCTGCATTCGGGTACATTTATTTATTTATGTTTTCTTGTATTTCCCCTTCCATTTGCTCTGAGGTCTACCAGACAATTATTTTTTTTTTATTTACCAGCACATTTTGTTTTAATTTTTGTCTTTAAATATTTAATTATCCAATAATCATTTTTCCATCTGTGAATATTCAGTATTCAATACGTTATTTATTTAATCTCTTAGTACCTTTATTCACGTCTAGGTTAAATGAACAACTCTCGACTACTATAAATCATAATCACAGACTTATTAGGTCGGAGCCAGCGCTAAATGTGGGCGGCAAAATAACAACTCAAGAGTATATCTGTTCTTTAAATAATTGGACTAATTCTAACAGTATATTTTATAAATGTGATGCTGGATGGGTAACAACGGCGAATAAGACTTTTATTTCCCAAACTATAAGAAATTTCATCTAGATAATAGTAGAAATCGTTCCCAGAATGTAAAAAAATATTAACGAGGTTACCACTCTTTTATAACCAGGGTGTTATTTCAGAATTCATTACGTTGTGACTTAATAAAAGTACGTACCACAAAATTATTTTTCCCCTTACAAAAAAAAAAAAAAAAAAAAATAGGGGGGAAAGAAAAGAAAGAAAGAAAAAAACCAAAGTGGTTGAAAAATATAAAGTTAAAAAAAATAATAATAATGTAAAAAATATATGCATATTTATATATATAAAAAAAAAAGTCGGCCTAGCGTGCCGTGTGCCTTGGACTTCCCATGACTGGGGAACTCAAATACGGTCTGAAGAGTGTTGGGCATTGATAACCGCGAAGTTTTTTGCCCAAAATCAAACAAACAAACAAAATTAAAACCAAGAAAACATAAAGTGATATTCTCTCAGAACCAATATTAATTTTTTGGGGATTTCTGCTTTGTATTCGCCGACCTTACGAAACATTAATAATAGTTATTTATTATACAAGTGACAAAAGTATTGTATATCATTTTACAACTCGAGTGAAACGTTTACCCACAAGAACGTTTCATGAGGGTTGTAAATTCTACTTTCGTCACGAGAGTAATATTAATTTTTTTCTGTAATCGTGTAATACATGATCAGATCTAACCAGAATATGAACGAAATTAGGATGTTGTGAAGATTATGGTATGTTGTTGGTAGGTTATAAGCATGGTTGTGAAAGGTTATAAGCACAGTTATAAAACAACTAGTGATGATTGTGAAGTAGTGCAGTTATAAACAAGTACAGGTTATAAACAAGGAAGGTAATTATTATTATATTTAAATTTTAAAATATATTGATTATTTCCACCAATAATTCATTCACATTTCAATTTATTTTGTTAAAATAAATTCTTACAATGTTAAGAAACATTTAAAAGCATTTAATTTCCAACTTCAAATTATTTTTTAATTTATACTTATTACTAATTAAGAAGGCAATTCACTTTCTTCACTCATTTCAGTTTAGTAATGTTACCATTATTCAACGATTACAGAAAAAATAAATTTATTTATTCATCTATTTGGTATGGTTGTGTGTCACAACAGTGGTGATTCATATAGTTACACTTATCAAGAAAATGTTGAACATTGATCAGTAGAGTTCTTTTGGATTGCAAAATTAAATATACATACTTTAACGTTTTTATCACAACAGAATGAATGTTACGATCACTACTTTCATTGACACACTTGATAATTTATTTTTCACTACTATCCACAATATGCACTGTTAACTTCACGTTCTTATTACACAGCACAATAACTCATGATCACTCGAATGACTGGTCAAATGAGTGATGTTCAAATAAAAACTGAATTGCAGGGCGAGTTTATATAAGACCAACGTCGTCTAGTAGATTAGAGGCGCCAACTCGCCCACTGATTGGTCGGAGCCGGGTTCATCGCCTAGAAGTTTCTAGATTCCCGTCCTGGCTCTGTCTACGTCAATCCTTAGCAGGAATGCTTTCATTTTCTTGGTACATCTCAAGCACGTGATTAAATATACGTAATTTTCAAGTACCAACAAGATCCCTCAAGTTGACCGATGGATGCATATTTAGCTACAATATAGGTACTACCAATAGACATCACTCTTAGTAATGGTTTGATAATGTCAAATATAGTTATGCAAATGACAAAAAATAAAATAAAAATAAAAATTTGTATTGAAAATAATATTTCTTCAAATGTTTATTCTCTAGTAGGGAATGGCATTTATGTTCTTTTGCTTATTCATATTTCTTTATATCCGTTTACTTTTAGCAGATTTCTCTGAAGGGAAATCAGCTATTGAGGTCGTACTCATGATGCGATTTTCAAAAATTTTCTTCAAATGCCCATCGATCCTACCCAGGAGATGACGAAAATGAGGTCCGTTCAAAATTATATATATATATATTTGTCTGTTAACGCTCTAGCGGCCTCAATGTTTGGTTGATCGTTTCCAAACTCGATATTTAAACGTTTTATGTAAAAAGACAGATCAAGTTCGTTAATGGCTGAAATCGGAAAAGTTGGAGGGGGGGTTAGATGGGGGGATTTTCGAAAATTCAAAATATCTCAGTTACCATACGTCGGATCACAAAAGTGTATAGAACCAATCTTATTGTAAATTAAATTTACTATAAATATTGTTCAATACATTTAATCTCTATCTTGAATATTAAGATATTGGCATTTTTATTTAATTTGGGCCGATAACGTAAGACGGAGTTTCCCGCCAAAAGCTAGTTTGGCCCTTTGCCGTAACTGTTCGGCTCTCGTATGGAGACTTCTCCATTGTATAACTTCACGTGGGAAATCTGCTTAGTTTACGCAGCCCCTGCGTGACGGACTTTTATTTTAAATATTTAACGTTCCTTAAGTTATGGATAAAATAAACATCCTAAAGCAAAATCCACATAGTCCAACCTCTGAACACATGCTCATTCATCCACTGTCTGCTAAATCCCTCTCATTGTGTAGTGCAATACGAACATGAAGGAGAAGTGGTAGAAAGCAATTTTAAAAATTCGACCAAGAAATACACAGATGATGGCAGTATACATTTTTGTGGAATAGTGATGAGTTAAATAACGAACCAAAAAAAAAGGCATTCTCATATCAACAATATGCAATTGACTCGTTCTAATCAACTTTTAGATTCCAAATCAGAAATGTAAACCGTGTTAATTACACAAACATTTCATTAAAATGGAGCTATTAATGTAATAGAGCCCGAGTCACTTAGATATCTTCATTAGTAAAAGTATACCTACGTCCATTTCACGTTTTACATTAAATCTCTCATTTAAAATGAAATTTATGATTCGTTACCATGAAAGCTTCCTTTCGACATATTCTATACTCCCATCCACTTATAAATTAAGATATCAATGGATTGTTTATTATCCATGTTTCGTCCTATCTAAAAAACTTAATTCAGAAACTATATTTTATATAAATATATATATATATATATATATATATAATTTTAAAAATAAGGATGGCTGGTAAGTGCTCCTATTCATACCAAGGATGGCTGAAAAAGGCTCCTATTCATACTAAGGATGGCTGATAAAGGCTCCTATTCATACTAAGGGTGGCTAATAAAGGCTCCTACTGGGGACATCTGGTAAGTGCTCCTATTCATACTAAGGATGACTGATAAAGGCTCCTATTCATACTAAGGATGGCTGATAAAGGCCCCTATTCATACTGAGGACAGCTGGTAAAGTCTCTAATTATGTCCAGAGAGTCAAAAAGCTAATTCGCCACCTCTTCGTGAATAAGTTTATTCCTTATTACAGTGTAGGGGTCTCACAAAAGCGTGAAAGTTTTGTAAGGACATTTATTTTATCTGTTGTTATTATTATTAAACAATGATAATAACCACTACAGTCAAACGTAAATTCCAGTTCCCGGAGGTCCCAATTTCATTTTCCGTGAGAGATTTGACCTTAATACTTCTCTAACTATTTAAACTGATTTCACGTTTGTATTGTAGCTCCAGCGGAGTTGGAGTGAATATAATCGAAATGGGAGTATATGATGAGACTCAGAATGCATTTCCGTTAGTTATATAGAAACTTACATTGTTCGCTGAGGGCATTATATGTTAAGACCTCGCCGGCTTTGCGCATAACTTTACCAATAAAATTACTTAAGGGCGACTTGAGCACAAACTCTATCAAACTCCAGCATCTAATCATAAATACAAGTTATTTCAGGTGAGGTGCTTCCCTCCACCACGTTCGAGCATGCGTGTTAAACTATTCCAATTTTTATACGTTCGTCGTAATTCAAAACACATTTCTTTCTTCCCATTCTTTATTCGCATTGCTCGACATGTTTCGTGGTTTAACTACCACCTCTTCAAGGGTCATTCCTTTTCAAAAAGTAACAAAATTAATTTTTTTAAAAACCAATGATAATTCATTGATATATACCCCGTAAATAAATGTGTACTGAAATAATATATTTTACAATTTAATTTCAACTTGCTTACAGTTCTGAAGTGCCCGTTCCCTTTTACATTCGTTGAAACAAACACTTCCGCACTAATGTTAGTCAAAAATTAAAAAAGAATGATCTGATCATAAAAAATAGAAAATCAGAAGTAAACAAGAAAACTAGAAATTAAATACCTCAATCATATATTCTACAAAATTGTATCTTAAAATAAATATAATAAATTATGACGCGAAATAATCGACTTGATGTTCGGAACTTGAAAATAATCGATCTATACTTCGGGAATCAGCTGACCTGCTTTGGGAATCTCAGTTTCAACGACTTCCCCAGTCAGGTAGGGTTTGTCTCAACGAATGTAAAAGGAAACGGGCATTTTAGAACTGTAAGCAATCTGTAATTAAATTTAATAAATATATTAGGCCACACTTATTAATGTGGTATGAAGCAATGAATTATCATTGGCTTTTTTTTTAAATTAATGTTATATATGTAGGGCAATGTAAATGAAGTTTGCGGGGACAGAAATGTGTTTTTATTGATGACTCTTGCCATTAAACTATGAGGAAAACTTTTTAAATTTAAGAAAATAAATTAAAAAAGTATTATTTGATTGAATATATTATTTATGAGAAACTTTACATTCTCGAAATAATTAGTGAGAATCAATTCCTACATATTTTATTTAATTTTATTTTATTTATGACGTTTTCTGAAAAAGTAAATGGTAAGAATTCAATATTTTTGGGGAATATATTATAATAATTTCCTGTATAAAATGGAATAGCAATAACAATTGAATTTCCTTTTGTGTGAAGTGAAATTTCATTATCTATTAGGAACATAATAGGATTAATGAAACATATTTTTGGTTTACTGAAAATAAAAACATTTAAAACATTAAGCCTATTCCAATTAATTTTCTTTCATGTTCTTACATAGCACAGTGAAAATAAAGTATATCCAAATCGAAAGATTATATTTCATAACATCGAAGAGTCAGTTCTTTAATTATTCTACGAGTATTAATATTGAGAGCCTATAGAATATTGTAAATCCATAACATGCATTTTTAATTTAACTGACATGGTCAATTCCTAATATGAAGTGACGGTATGACTATAAATGATGAGGTCATAAATCTGATCATAAGTTATTTTTGACAAATTAATTAGGCAAAGATATTTCAGTTTTATTTTATGCATAAAACATTTTCAGTATCAATAAAAAAACCTTGTCCTCTACTATTGTTTTAATTTTATGCAAAGTGCACTTTCAGAGCCAACGCTCCTATAGCCTGGTCAACAACGGTCGTCCGGCGGTTGTTGCCCAGGCTACACTGCTTAATATTAAAGCACTTTACATAAAATGAAAACAATGCTAGAGGACAAGACCTTTTAGCAGATTTCCCTTAAGGGAAATCAGCTATTGAGGTTGTACTCATGACGCGATTTTCGAAATTTTTCTTCAAATGTCCATCGATCCTACCTACCCAGGAGATGACGAAAATGAGGTCCGTTCAAAACTGTATATATATATATATATATATATATATATATATATATATATATATATATATATATATATTTGTCTGTTACCGCTCTAGCGGTCGCAATTATTGTTTAATCGTTACCAAACTCGGTATTTAGTAGTTTTATGTAAAAAGAAAGATCAAGTTCGTTAACGGCTGAAATCGGACCAGGGGGAGGGGGGGTTTAGAGGGGAGGTTTTTTGAAAATTCAAAATATCTCCGTTACCATACGTCGGATCACAAAATTGCATAGAACCAATCTTATTGCAAATTAAAATTACTATAAATATTGTTCTATACATATATTCTCTATCTTGAATATTAACCGAGATATTTGTATTTTTATTAAATGTGGGCCGATAACGAACGTATAGAGAGACGGCTCTCGTATAAAGATTTCTCTATTGTATAGCTTCACGTGGGAAATCTGCTTAGCTTACGCAGCCCCTGCGTGACGGACTTTTTATTGATCCTGATCAATTGGCTCCTCTACCATCCGTCATATTCCAGAGATAAAACATTTTCGGTATGTATTGTTTATTTTGTGTATAAAAGCATCCTTTCCACATGGATTTTTGTGAACTTGGAATATCTTTATTGTTTATAGATTTGTGCGTTAATGAGTTTCACTCGAAATATACGATACACGTTTCTCAAAAAAAGTGTTGATGCCTCCTGAACGAAGTCAAGAAAGTATAATGGACCTCCTGACAATCTATAATGTAAGAGTTCTGGGGAGCTCAAAATTGTAAATTAAATAAGTAATAATTGTAGGTACAACAGCATTTAGACGTTTCCATGGTTAAGCCATTCGACTGTATTGGCCTAAAAAAAAAAATAACGTTAGGTAATCTAAGGTTTGACCTTCTAATCATCTGGTAGCGATCAGTAAAACTATCAGTATTATGTAAAGTTACTTCAAGCCTCTTATCCCAATCATCATGGGAGGTTTTGAATACATGAGAAGGTTGTTAGAAATGTATTGCATTTTTCCCAGAATTGCTATATACAAAAACAATATTCGTGTTCTTTTAGGGAAGAATGAGGGTTTATCGGAACGCCATGAGGACAAAATAGAATAAAGGTAACCCAGAAACGATCCTTCAGAACAGCTACGAACACTCCCATTGGCTTGTAATCTAGTTACAATATCGACTTGGTTCTTTCCAAGGTTCTATTAGTCCACTAAAAAACATAATGGTAACGGAATTCCCCTTGTAAAATAAAAGGCATTAGTTAAAAGCTGAAGAGGGAAAGAGAGGTAGGGGATGAAAGAAAAAAAAAATCAAAAAAAGGTTGGGAGACACAGAATGCGGTTTTGGTAGTAGTTGGAGGCTAATCCATTGATAGAGGTCTTTAAGGGGTGTTTCACAGGGTAGTCTAGTGGGTTAGGGCCCTCTCTCAGTCGATACATCAGAACATGCGTTCTCTCACTCTTATTTCCCTCCTCAAACCTTTACCGGCTCTCCTTTAGCATTATCCACTTCAACCCTTTTATTTATGTTTACTCAATCCCGTTTTTTGTCACTTTTAATTTTTCTTTTTCTTCCCCCCCCCTAGTCTTTCCAAAGGATGTAATAAAATATTTTACAGTAAAGGTAATAATGCAAAATGGTACGAATTTAATATTTCATTAATATAATTATAATTCATATTAATCAAAGGCTTATTCCATGAAATTACAGTACTTAATAAATTTTATATTTATGATCAAATTTAATTCTCCGTGGTTGAGCATTTGTAATTTAATATTGGCATGATTACATAAATATTCTTAGTCCTACCCTGGCTGAAAGAGGGTGGTAAACTGTAGATAACTTGCCCAAATTAGCCATAATAGCAACATGCGGGCATTAATTAATAATAATTGCATACCAGGTTTAGGTAGATAACTTGGATTACTAAAATGTGCTTGCCTAATCCAGCTCTATTTTGACTATTTATTGTTGTTTTTTTATTTATTATATTAGCATAATTATATAAAAATCCCTTAGTCACACCCTAGCTAGAAAAGGTTGGTAACCGTTAGATAACACTTCCCAAAAAGCATGGACGTTAATAAATAATAATACAGTTGTCCCTCGATAATCCGACACTTTTTAATCCGACGTACTCGGTAGTCCGACGCGCTACAGGCAGCAACATGCATCTCCCTCCCACCGCTCCGGCAGGAAGCAAAACAAACCTGCAGTGAAAAATGGCAAGCACAAGTGTGAAACGTAAACATAAAACATTAAGTTTATCTGAAAAATGGGAAATTATTAAACGAATAGACCGTGGTGAAACTCCCAGTGCAATATCTAAAGAGTATGACATTGGACGACCTACTGTCTACGATATTGTGAAAAATAGGGAAAAAATTGAAAAATTCATAAAGTCTGTTGATGATGAGCCTGTACATGTATATGACATTTTTGGTAATCCGACATTTTCGGTAATCCGACACTCTCTCGGTCCCTTAACTGTCGGATTATCGAGGGACAACTGTAATTGCATATCAGGTTTAGATAGATAACTTGGATTACTAAAATGTGTATGCCCAGCCCAGAATTTTGACTATTCTATTATCCGACGCATTCGTTCAAAAAGTCCGTCACGCAGGTGATGCGTAAAGAAAGCGGATTTCCCGAGATTTCACGACATTTCACCATCTATTCTGTATTTCTCACATATTAAGAAACTTATGTAAATTGAAATGTACGCTGGAAATTAGAATTTGTAGTGTGGGATTATAATTAAGGGTTTACTGAAGGCTAAATACAAATAACTCGCTTAGTATTCGAGTTGGAAATAAAATACACAGAACAACAATTTTAGGATATTACATGCCTGACAAGATTGTTTATATAATATTTTTCAATGGCAGAAAGCAAATTGTGATAACTAACCCTTCAGGCAAATCTGCTAAAACGCAGGCAGATTTCTCAACCGTTTAATGACGTCATCTCACAATATATTCTCCATTCTTGCGTAACAAAGAAGCCTATATAAAAAGAGTTTACTTTTAAGATGATGAAGTTATAATTATGAGTTTAAGATTGGAGGGGACAAGGGCAGAGAAGGGCGTATTAAGTAAAAATACATCAGTAAAGGTAAATCAAATGTTGGCTGAAATATTAAAAAAAAAAAAAAAAAAAAATCAAGTATTCCGCCTAATATTTGAACAAATGCAGTTAATTAAATTTGCATCAGGATTGACTATCTAACATTCAACATTAATCAACTTGATCTTCAATAATACACAACATGGAGTTTCGCGCAGAACAGACAACAATTACGGCCACTAGAGCTTTAACAGACAAATATGAATATGTATACAATCATGAAGATAGATAGATGAATACATGGGTAGATAATAGGTAAAAGATCCAGTATTCAAAAACTTAGCAGATTTCCCTTGAGGGAAATCAGCTATTGAGGTCGTACTCATGACGCGAGTTTCGAAACATTTCTTCAAATGTCCATCGATCCTACCCAGGAGATGACGAAAATGAGGTCCTGTCAAATTTTTTTATATATATATATATATATATATATATATATATATATATATATATATATGTATATGTATGTATGTATTTGTCTGTTAACGCTCTAGCGGTCGCAATTTTTGTTTTATCGTTACCAAACTCGGAATTGAATCGTTTTATGTAAAAAGAAAGATCAAGTTCGTTAATGGCTGAAATCGGACCAGTCTGAGGGGGGGTTTAGAGGAGGGGATTTTTCGGAAAATTCGAAATATCTCCGTTATTATGCGTCGGATCGAACAATTGTATAGAATCAATCCTATTGAAAATTAAATTTACTATAAATATTGTTCTATACATTTATTCTGTTTCTTGAATATTAACCGAGATATTTGCATTTGTATTTTGCATTGGTCGGCAGGAGTGAGCTGTTGGGTACTTTCCGAAGAGAGCTCTGGCGGCCGTTTTCGTAACTATTCGTCCCTCGAGTATAAGTTTAGTGGTAACCCTTACTACTTACTACACTTGTTATTGGGCAGATTTCTCTATTGTAAAACTTCACGCGGGAAATCTGCTTAGTTTACGCAGCCCCTGCGTGACGGACTTTTCATATGTGCAGCAATGCCCAACGAGAGGATTTCTTTAATCCTTTTTTATTACAAATTAAAGCAACATACTCGTTCTAGGGAAAAGCGAGAGTAGGTAGTCCAAGATATCGGGGGAAAGGGTTATAATTAACACGATATGGGGTGAGACATGACGAGGTGGCTTGGTGACCAAGCGGAGGCTAAGGACTCGAAATTGGAAGATCCCATCTATAACTTCACTGAATCATACTACGATGGCGAGTAATAACGCCCCATGAACTGTATCGCACACAAGTTGGTAAGTATGAAAGCAGTTTTCAAGAAATTCCAGGTGAGTTTATTTGGTAGATCAAAAATACCTCTGTGAAATAAGTGACAATGACAATTCACTAAAACATGATCAAGTAAAATGAACAGAGCTAGATGCCTAACAAAGACCAACCGAATTTTTCTCCGTCTACAACTATGTTTCTCCCTCTGGATTGCTTGAAAAAATTAAATTTCCCCAGCCAATGACAATGAGAGTGTACCATAAATAACATCTGAATCCTTAGTTACATATCACATTACAACAACTAGTTATTTTAATACAATTAAGACCGCGGTCATTTATTGTAACAGAGAATTCTATAATACAATTACTTCATAACAATTAGAAGTCATAAAGTTACAAAGCTTCATAATGTAACAGCTTATTTTTAATATGACCCCTCTAAACCCCCCCCCTCCCACTGGTCGGATTTCAGCCATTAACGAACTCGATCTTTAGTTTTACATAAAACGATTAAACATCAAGTTTGGTAACGATCCAACAAAAATTACGTAGCTAGAGCGTTAACACACACACACACATATATATATATATATATATATATATATATATATATCATCTTAAGGGAAATCTGCTACAGAGACTTCCTTGTTCAAGCCTCATGTTATTAAATGCACCTACCAATTGTGAATTACGGTTGATATTATTGTAAAATCATACTTGTGTCATTTATCTTTTCCGTTCTAAGGTTATGAAAGGAGGTAAACATATGTAACTTAACACACAAAAAAATTTTCCCTAAGGACATCCATAATAAAATTATTACATATCAGCTATTGAGGTAGTCGTCATGACGCATGAGGCTTCTTATTAGAAAAAGAGAATGGAAAATGGAATCCGAGATGATATCATCATCTTGAAATCACAACATGTGGAAAATCTGCTTAGCTTACGCAGCGTCAGCGTAAATGAATTTTTTTTTTTTAATGTTCCCTTTACAGTACAAAAGTATGTGTAAAATACAATATAAATTCCCAGATTTAATCTGTAGAACAAATTGCCATTTTCCAAGTTAATAATGTATAAGAAATAGGTTACTTTCTGAGTACAATAACTCTCTACTTTGAGGTTTGAATGTTTAACTTTCAAAAAGGGGTTTCCTGAGGGTAGTTGGGCAGCTAGTTTGAGAAGCTGCGCAAACTAGTTTCACTGTCCCTTAATGGAATAAGGTGAAGGCGATTGGTCTGGAGTGAAATTGACCAGACATCAATTTAATCGACGTCTGTTGGAGAAGGGCCTCTATTCTGAATCAAAGGGTATTATCTTACCGCGTCAAGTTAAGGTTGACCAGTTCTATAAGCTTTGGTCTGTTAAGCTGTCTCAGAAACTTAGTCAGGTTAATGGGGAGGGAGTTGCAGCATTTCTTGAAGTTCTTTGAGCACTGCACAAACCAAACCTACAACCCTGAGAGGAGAATTGCAGAAAAAGCTTGAAATATATGAAAACATTAAGTTATTTCCAAGACTAAATCAAAATTTAACACTACGATATAATTACAGATCTCAAAAAGGTTTCTAGGCCCAGTAGCATGTATTTAACCCAATGTGTAATTTTTATACTCATTATTATTATTTATTAGCATCCACCTTTTGCTTCTATAGATAATTAGGATTGGCTATCTACGGTACTAGTTACCATTATATTCTAGCTAGGGTGGGCCTAAGGATTTTATATAATTAGTTCATCTCTAAAGAAAGTTTTATTGCCCAGGCGGAAATCGAACTCACGATCTAGGTTAAGGCCAACGCTTTAACTCACATGGCTAACCTGAGCTCAGATTTTTATACTCACATCAAAGTGTAACTGTTAATGTGGGTAAAATAAATTCAGTTCGTTGATTGGTTTCATGGAGCTATAGGGCAAAACACTACTAGGTTATCATCGGTCGGTAATGTCAACAGCTAAATTCACTACGTAATTGCCCGAATACTCAATTTTTACTAGATTTTAACTGTGCGAATAATTCAGGCCGAAAAAGGAAATTTTCTTTCTGATATAATGGCTGTGGAAAACGGAACCTCTCAAGGATCAAACTTAAAAATATTCTTATTTTAATTGCTTAAAATGGCATAATAGAAACCTGTTCTCTTGGAGTACGATGACTGTTATAAGCCTATGACTTAGTCATTTATATGAGAAACAATTGTTTAAAACACGTATAACTAAAATTCCAAAATACACTAAACAATTTAGAAGCTTAATCTTCTCTAGGGTCTACCTTTTTACAAATTAAAACGAAATGTATGTGACTATGCTTTATAAAAAAAAAAAAAAGGTTTCTCAAACCCAGAAATAACTCTGCAAAATACTCCTCTGCCTTATGTCAACGAATTCAGACATCTAGGAATTATCTCAGACACGAAACTGACCTGGATTCCACTCTGAAAAATGCTGATGTCTAGATGGTTGAAGAACTTTGCTATCCTTAAAACATTAGCAAACTTAAACTGAGGATGCAACCATAATTCCATAATTCTCCTAGATAACAATCTCGTACATTCAACAACTGATTATGCACCAGTAGTTTATAGTTCTTTAAGCATCACTCGTGCAGGCTTAAGACTTGTGCGAATTTCCTCTCATCCTCAGGAAATTACTTCCTTGAAGCATATCGTGAATGTAGACAATAATGCTCACAAGTCTTCACAAAGTGAAACTATTGGAAAAAACCATCTCCGAAAACCGACCAATCTACAAGAATGCACAACCTTGGAACTATTGAAGAATGAAGAGAATTCCGTTCTCTTCAGCGTTTTTAATTTACTTCAATACCGACGAAAATACATCATTAAATTTAGTCTAATAAGAAAACGAAATTATTTTTTGCAACTTTTTTCGAAAAAAGAAGGTAACTTCGAGACCCAAAATCATGTTAAATATCCATCCCACAATTTCATATTGTCGATATCCCTAATAGAACTTTACGTAAATATATCTATCCAAGAAATAACATGAAATTCAATCTAAAATAATTTAAATTCGAATATTATTCCATAATATTTTATTTAAGACAATTTGAGGAGTAAACGCATAGTATTGTTGTAAAGGGATAGCTTTGAATTAAGGGCCAAAGGATTGGAGACAGTTGCCAAAAATCTTTTATTACAGAGCTAAAAACTACGAAGAGGCTTCTTGGATATATGCCAGAATCTTGGGCACACATTATTGGACAGGCTTTCTGTGTTATTATAATAAATAAACAACAAAAACATACTTATCTTATGCCTTTAGTTATGGTTTAATTTGAAATCGAATATAAAAAGGATATACTGAACTGCTTTGTATTATTATATTACATATCATGACCTTTATCATTTGCCTACAATTTATGAGATTACGCATATTATTTAGTACACGTGTATATAAATTTACTGACCCCATCTTTGCCATACAGCGTAAATTATAAATTTTCAAAAAATAATTTTTCTAAAACCTTTATGCCAGTTGTATGTATTGTCAGGAGACACTAAACACATTGTCAAAAAACACAGCCGAATGAAAATATGTAGTACTTGAGGTAAACAATAGAGAATTAAAGCTTACAAAACACGGAAAACTCCCCAAAAATCAAATTGATAAAAGTACTGGACATATTTGGAAATCTGATACGTATCTTTTCTAGGTTCTCCAAATAAAAAGCTCTAGTAATAATTTGTTCAAAGTCTACAGTAATAATAAATAGCAGTCTATTTCAATGTGTTATGTATATATATATATATAGTCGACTCTCGCTAAGACGAACCTCGATAACACCAAATCCTCGATATCACGAATTATTTTTAATCCCCTTGGAAAAACCTGTCTAACACGAATAAATTACCAGACGTAACACGAACTAATTTTCCGGTTATATTTTACCTCTATAACGCGAAGAGAGAAAAAAATTACCTCTGTAACTCGAAGTTCAGTAGATAAGACGAATTTGATTAGCGCATTACCTCTATATCACGATGTTCTCAGAATGGATTCGTTTAACATGAAATCCCGGCGTTCAGGTTGCAACCTGTCGGTGAGTCATAACCGTGTTTTCTTCAATTGTTTCAATCGAGAATATGATTGACAAACCTGTTGCTAACAGTCTTAAATAGAAGAAGATAACGGACTATTTCAACTACTAGTGGGATGGCAGTAATATGGTCGGTACCTGTTTACTCTGTTTTACACGATATTTATTATCTTTACTGTAAGTATTTTTTATTATACTGTACCAAGTTAAATGTTTAATTTTGAAGCTGTAAGGGATACAGCAAAGTTTTTTTTATTTTAATCAACATTATGACTGATAGTGTTTTTCAGTTTTAAGCAAAGGAAGATTAAGGACTTATTAATCAGTGGAATTAATATTATATTTTCTGTTTTCTGTGTTTTGCCGGTTTTTTTAATTATGTATATATACATATATATATATATATATATATATATATGTATATATAGGAACGGACAGGACGGGGGTTATAAAGGAAGCCTGAAATGAAAAATCGGTATATTTCGTTTCCTATTGGTTTTTCGGCAAAGAAGCATATAAGAAAAGTTGTTTATTTTATTATTTAAAGTAACTTTTGTTAACCGAAGTACAACCACGATATTGAATTCTCTTTAAATTTTGTATTATTTACTTTTTATGAGTCTCGAACATTAACCGAGATATTTGTATTTTTTTAGTATTCAGTCTTTAATAAACCGCCTCATCTACACATGCGATTTTATCTTTCGAACTGCTTAGTCACTAAACATCTCAAATTCAACTGTTATTTCCATTTATGTTTACACAGACGTGAGAAATGCAGAATAAATGTCGACTTAGGTAGTCGGCTCGTCTTATACCAGCTCGTGGGAAATCTGCTTAGTTTACGCAGACTGTGGCATGGCGGCGGGCTTTTCTAGTAAGAGTAAGGGTTTTATTGACCACATTTTTCACTAAAAAACTTCTATTTATCCAGTCAAGTAAATAAGCCACGACTCACCCAAGAGCATGAGGGTTAGGACTAGTATTAATATGATTTGGGCAATCAACAACTAGGTTATTATGCCCTTTATAGTAGTATAATGCTGTTTACAAGTCCCTGTTTTACTCTATGTCTTAAATAATATCAACTAATATATTGTAAATACAGCTCTTGTCATATCCTAAGGGTATTAAATTTACTAATTTTCTATACAATTATTTCTTAACTAAATCTATAAATACATTTTTATTTATTTATATATTCAACCGCAAAAAAAAACCGGACACTTAGATTTAGTCTTATAACTTTGTTAAATACTTAATATATATGTATATTAATCTTTTTAATTAAAATAATTGGTTAATCTATAGGTTATTTAAACAAAATCTGCCAAAAGTGAATAATTTTTATTGATTATTTACAAAAAAATACAAAATAAAAAAAAAGAAAAAGATAAATTAACACATTTAAAAAAAAAATTATTCTTCATTTTTATTACAGTGAATGGTAGACTTCGCTATCCCAAGCGTTTCGGCAATGTAACGTAAGCTCCGGCCTTTCATCTAAGTTTGAAAGACCCATTATTCTGGACCGAAATAAAAATAAAACATTAATTAAAGAAAATGCTTGGTTAATAATTAAAGATGTTTAAATATGCGAAAAACTACTTACAGTTTAGAATAGATCAACTTGACGACAAATAAATCAAATCTGAGTTTTATCTAATTGTTTACTAATCCTGAAGGGATTAGTTCAATGGACTTAGACTCTAAATTCTCTGTAATAACTAGAAAATAAAGAGAAATTGCTGAAAATTAGCTTTTAATACGACAAAAATGAAGTGTCCGGTTTTTTTTTGCGGTTGAGTGTATTTACTTAAAGATGTGTGCTAGTAACACGAGTTACGTTCTATCTATTTATACTTTTTACTACTGGCTTCATATTTTTAACTGTATTTATATTTGCCCAATAATTAATAATTATTGTACATTTTTTAATACTGGAAATATACTTGCTTATCCTATATAATTATAGTATATCAACTTTTTTCATTATATATTATATTACATAAATATATATATACTCCCTTACAAGTACATATTTTCAACTGGTATTATAATTAGCCAATATTACAATTAAATGACTTACTTTTAATGAATCTAGTTTTTCTGTTTTTATTTTTTTTTACAAGTAATTAAAATCAATTATTCATACATTCACTTACTGCATTGTTTTTCATGAGCATGAGAATAAACACACTTGAAAAATTATATTCTTCAAAACGAAAAACAATGAAAAGAGTAATCCAAAGCTTTTGACTCATTGAGTTATTTGAGAGTAAAGACTACTCAGAAATAGTTATTTAATGGATGCCATTACAATTTTCTTTTTTTTTTATTCCTCAATCCATCATAATAAGAATTTTTATCTTTTTCAGAGTGCCATCATTTCCATCTCATATCCCTATCGAATATTGGTTTCCCTCACCCTTTCCCTCCTCTCGCTCTCTCTTTCTCTCCCCACCCTGGCTGTTTCTCTCAGACTCATAGATACAGGGGGGGGGGGAGGTTGTGAGACCCCGGGGAGGGTGGAATGGGGCCTCCAATAAGGCGAAGTGACATATTTTAGGCGGAAGACCGCGGTATAAATTTGATTTTATTTCTCCCATATCTGCGGGGAGTGAGCTCGGCTGATGGAAGATGTCGGTTAAATGTGCCCTCGCTATGAGTTAGAGGCTACACACGTCGATCCCCTGATATATCGCATCGGATTACAACCTTACAAATAATGTTGTTCGAGGCTAGCATCAACCGTAGAAAAAAATGTTCCTAAGATTAGTATTATTTTAGAGGCGTATATCAGAGTTGGGCAAAATTGTAATTACTATTACAAGTTACAAGTTATAACTACATTAGTTGAAATATAGTTACAACTACAAACAACTACTTATGTAATTAGCAATTGATAATGGGCAACTACATTTTTCACCTAAAGTAATTGTAATTGCAATTTCACAACTACAGTTAGTAGTTGAGAAAATCAGTAGTTTCAAAATCAACTACAGTTATTTGGGTAGTTACTTTAAAAAACTGTATAAAATACTGACTGAAGTAGTTGAGGCTGTTAAGAAATAACTACATCCAATGTCTTTATTTTCAAAGTTTTATTATATTACATATAATACATTATTATAATAACAAAAACTAATTTTAATGCAAATAAATGGAAACTAACATATGTTAATTCCTTTTTATATTTTTTGGGGTGTTTGCTATCGTGGCAAAGGAAAACAATCGCTCTGCTGCTCTGCTCCAAAAAATAAGGACGTCACTATCACTTTCACTGCCGCTTATTGTAATTTGTTTCGAAAATCATTTCGTTGCCAAGGACTGGTGATGGATATAGAAGACATATTGGAGTGCCCTGCGAGAGAGTCGCCTGAAGAGGCAATCGCCGGAACAAGAGAATGTGCAGATAGGAGCGTCCACCTTCAGTTCTGCTTGAGAAAATTATGTGCAACAATTGAACATGGCTCATCTCAGGTATTTATCATTTATATAGAGGCGATCAAAATATATTCGCTCTTTGGAAGGTAAATAACAGCTGATCTATATGTAGTTGTAGTTATTACACAATAACTACAGTTACAATTACAATTACTAATTGTAATTATTTTTATAACTACTTTTTTATTTCTCAGGTAAGAAAAAACGCCTTGTCCCTTTACTGTTCTTTATTCGTTGCGACAGAGCGCTTTCAGAGCATACGCTCCATCATCAGTGCCCTGCTGGCAAACAATTACTATAAAAACGTTGTATAATATGTCATTTAATTAAAAAATTAAGAAAATATAAGTATATGTCGATGGTCAGAATAAACATAAATAAAACATCCAACTTTAAAAAATTTAAATTAGAGTCCCAGTGAATATTTACAGAAATAAGAAAACTATTTTTACAGATTAAAATTAAAAATTAAGAACTTGCCAGTAGAATAAATACACAATTTCAATAAATAGTTAAAATAAATAAGTGAATATTTACAGTTAAGAAGTCTAAAATAGAATAATAAATAATAATGATACTTTTACGTTTTTTGTATGTATTGCTTTCTGTAGCTCCTCCGGTGGTTGTTCCTTCATTTTTGTTTTTTTTAATTTTAATTGGATTATTCGCTTTTTACTATTTATTCTATTTTAGACTTCTTAACTGTAAATATTCATTTTTTATTCATTTATTTATTTTTTAATTTTCATCTGTAAAAATAGTTTTCTTATTTCAGTAAATATTCACTGGGGCACTAATTTAAATTTTTTAAAGTTGTATGTTTTAACTCTAATTCTTGACCATCGACATGTACATATATTTTCTTAATTTTTTAAGGTTTTTATGGTAATTGTTTGCCAGCAGGGCACTGATGATGGAGCGTATGCTCTGAAAACGCTCTGTCGCAACGAATAAAGAACAGTGAAGGAAAGAGGCGTTTTTTCTTACCTGAGATAATAATTCCTTCACCATCCAGCACCTCAAAAAATGGACTTTTTATTTCAATTAATAGTTGGATTTATGAATACCAACTACAATTACTGTAATTGCAAAACCAAGAAAATGCAACTACAGTTACCAACTACATTTTTGTAACTGTAGTTGCAATTACATAACTAGTATTTATTAGTTGAAAAAGTAGTTAATTGCAAAAATATTTAATTACTGCCCAACTCTGGCGTATATGAAACCTATCCTTAGTGTTTTAGATTGGGTGCTTATTTATTAATATAAAGTGGCAGAATCAAACTGTGATAAATTCATTAAAAGTGAGCATTATTTAAAAATATTTTTATTTATTTGTGCTTAGTTGCTCAATTATATAAATATTGCAACATACAATAAAAAGTAAACTAACAGGAATGAATGCAGAAAGGAAAATCCAGAAAAAAGAAGACATATCAAATTAATTAAAATAAATTAAGAATGTCAGTTCACAATAAAATAAAATCCTGAATTTAAAAGAAAACGAAAAGTAAAAACAACAGATTTATAACTCATTTTACGTTTTTATAAAGTATAACATATACTATTATATTTAGACTATTTACTATTTAGACTATTATATTTAGATTATATTTTTAGACTTTCTTACCCATTCCCTTAGCAATGCATATATATTTTCCTGATCCTTCAACGTGCTGTCCAGGTATAATCGATGATATTACAGGTATACGTATGTTTTAATTGTAATGTCCTCCTACCGATGTTAGTAGTAGTTACGTGTAACATGACGACGACAGTTGTCATTATCAAAAAGCATATCCAAAAAAAAATAATTATTTTATTGAACATTCTCATGCGACGCCAATAAAAAAATTCTATTTAGCGTCCGGAATGAGAGTCTAAATTTTGAAATACATAAACCCTCGGTTTTGATCTCAAATATATATTTAGCACAATTTATTCTCAGTGTCGAGGGAAGGTGAAGGTTGGAGATCATGTCCATAATAAGAAAAACCGTATTCCTTCACAGCGATTAATATCAGTGCTCTCACAGAGGAAATCGAACCAAACGTGATCAAAGGACCCTTGTGGCGTCGCCCAATAAACGAAAAAATATATCCTCGACAAAATTTAAATCGAATTATGCACAAACCTTAAAGTTTCATTCACTTGGCCATACATATCCCTAGGTGAAACGTGTTAGTTCATCTTGTTGAAGTCGACTAGTCTTGCCGTGAAATTGGAAGATAATGTTCTCTTCGGGCTAAATTAGTATTCTAATTTCTTTGTGGTTCCGTTGTTGGAATTCATTTCAATGGCTGTGAATGAAATGCAGGATCTTCCACAAAAATGTTTATTTGGAAAGTACTCCTCCTGAGGCAAGCCAGTTCTAGGAAGTAGCAGATGGACAGGACTGAAGATGCCACTTGAAACCATAAAAGGTACAAACTACCACCAACATTCCAAATAAGCTTCGCTTGGCTAGTTCTGAATAGAAGTAATTTTGTTACTAAATTTCAAAACAAGGTAAAGGGGAAAAACAGAGAGATAATAGTTGATGTAAATGCACATGGGTCTATTGAACTATCATTCTGAATAATTCGTTACACCCTGAATTTCTTTTGGAATACAAATACTTGTAAATTGTAGACCAAAAATAATAATACGCATGAAAAGCTTGTCTTTCTCAAGTTATTCTACTATTATTGTGAACCAATCCAAAACTTGAAATTGCACCTATGATTCCCTGAAAATGTAATTACCTAATTTAATTTTATCTTTTCATAAATAACAGTTATTAAATATTTCTAGTAGATAATACTCTTGTATTTTGATAACGGCAATAAATTACTTTAGTAGCATGAGTGAACATTAATTTAATAATTATTAATTTCTGGTTGTTTTGCATAGAAACAATATGAATATTCTTGGTATGTTGTGGAGGTTACATGAGGGGTGGAATAGCTGCTGAAATTCTTAGCATTTCGGTTTGGGAGGCTTATGGCAGCTTCAATTTACAACACATTTCCGATAATTTCGTGGCCCCTAAACAATTCTAAAACTCCAATTTTGGATCAACAATGTGCTCAAAGGGTCCATATATTTAGCATGTACTTGTAATGCCTTTCTAATAATGTAAGACTGGTTTGTTAATTTAAAACCTTAATTACGTTATTCCGGTTTTTCTGGAAATGATATGTGGGTTTTCCATATCTATTACTTCCCCTATATTACGTTTTTGTTTTTAACAAATAAATTTTTGTTTTAAAATTTTCCGCTTTTCTGGTATTTACATATTTTGAATTAACTAATTTTGAGCATAAACCTAAACTGATTCTCAGTTGAGATACTTTGAAAAAGCTATCGGATCGTTCATAAAAAATACGGTCAATAACAAAAAAAAATAAATAATCATGACATGACCCGTCTAAGAGAATATTGAGCCGTATTTTTTTCAACTAAACAACGTCCATACTGTTTCATAGCAGTGTTGTTGGACGTGAAGAATATTGTGTACTAGGAGAGGGAAAAAGACGTCCAATTCTTCACCAATTTTTATTTCAGCGCTTCACTGAGTGAGTCTATGGCCGTCTTTCCCTATGAGCGCATACAAGAAGCTCTGAAGATGGAAACAATAGTCTTCGAAAGCGCTTATTGCTGAAATAAAAATTTGTAAAGAATTGGGCGTCTTTTTCTCTTTCTAAGTAAGGTCCATGCTCGTTATTTTCACTAATGAAAATATTTTCATTTTACATAATTAGTTAGGATAATTTTTTGTAAGTTGTAATCAAAGGGATCCCTTGTTGCGTGTCGTGAAATTTCAACATAAACGACTTTGGCGCGTCTGTGAAATTAAATTTGGCTCCAGTTTCACGATCTACCTGTAGTACTTCCGATCTCCATCGGTGGCCCGTCGACTTCTCAGTGTAACACAGAGGTCGAGAGAGGTCGGCTCCGTTGCAACCTGAATGTTGTCATGTTCCGATCCTTGTTTAGGTTGTTAGCAGTGACCATCTCTCGTTCTGTAGGAATCCGTTCCCTTAATTTCATAACTTGTAACTGTAACACTATTCAGAACTCTAGTGAAGAAGGTTCAGCTAACTTAGTATTTGATCGCTCCTATACGTCTTATGCAGTTGTTGGGCCGAGACTCGCACTCCTGTTCTGAGGAAATCCGTCTTCCTGACGATAGGCTGTAATTGTCAATTGTAGGAGAGTAGTGAGACTCAAAATTCCTATTTGAATTTTTCTTTGGCTAATTTCTCTGTGCAATTGCTGCAGAGGTAAGACAATTTTACTATAATATTTTATTTCATTTAAATGTGTTTACTTGTCCATTTCTTTTGTTATCTGAGCTCACCAGAGCATAACGTTTATTGCATTCTCTCATTATTTTTCACCTTCACCACAGAGGATTTCTTTTCTCGTAATTGTTTTTTTTTTTCTGGGTTTTATTTCACCCAAGAATATTTATTATTATTTATATAAAACCTAATTAACGTTCCAATTTATACTTTAAGGAAGAAGGTAATGAATTTCATTTTTGATATACGGTGAAAAGACAAATTATTTAATGCTTGTATAATCCAATGTATATATTTCTACGGAGAACCGTATTGTATCATCCCGTATCTCCCCATCTGCTATTTAACTTATAATCCGGGTTTCCAGGAACCCCATATATGTTTCTTTCTTTTAATTGAAAATCGTGTTTTAGCAGATTTCCCTAAAGGGAAATCAGCAATTGAGGTCACACTCGCGACTTTCGAAAATTTTCTTCAAATGTCCATCGATTGCACCCAGGAAATGACGAAAATGAGGTCCGTTCTGTAATATAATATAATATATATATATGTCTGTTAACGCTCTAGTGGTCGCAATTTTTATTTGAGCGTTACCAAACGCTATATTTAAACGTTTTATGTAAAAACAAAGATCAAGTTCATTTATGGCTGAAATCGGACTAGAGGGAGGGGGGGGGGTTTAGAGTGGGGGATTTTCGAAAATTCGAAATATCTCCGTTACCATGCGTCGGATCAAAACATTGTATAGAACCAATCTTATTGTAAATTACATTTACTATAAATATTGTTCTATACATTTATTCTTATAAAATTTGGGCCGATAACGGACGCCTGAATTTCCCGCAAAAGCTAGTTCGGCCCTTTGCCGTAACTGTTCGGCTCTCGTATGGAGATTTCTCTATTGTATAACTTCACGTGGGAAATCTTCTTAGTTTACGCAACCCCTGCGTGACGGACTTTTGTTTACTTTCAATTGATAAGTCTGCACTTCCAGCTCCCAGAAAAGCCTTCCTGGCTCACTCCTCACACACTTTGCTTTCTCAAATTCGCCGTTTAATTAGACGGTCTTTCTAACATTTTTTTTTATAATAACAACCACATTCTTTCTTTTACAATCAGTTTTTACAGTGAGTATGAAGTTCAAGAAATAAATCAAGTGTATGTCTCTGAACGTAAATAAAATGTAGAAATAAACAACACAGAACCTAATAAACGTGGATTGTAATAGAAAATACTTGTACTATTAATATCTGCTAACTGAATAAAAATACAAAATTACTCCTTTAAATTCATTTTCAAGTACCTAATATGTAACAAAGATCTAAGAACTAACTTTAAAAATATAAATTTAAAAAGTGCAACAATTTAAACATATATAAAATCCGTAAAAGCATATAACGTATGTAGGATGAAAAAATTGTTGGCTACGCTTCCACTATAATAATTTATTGAAACGGCAAAGCGCTTTCGATGATGTGCATCGTCGTCAGTGCCCTGTTGACACACAAAATAATAGTTACAATTTCTATTAAAATATGTTAGATACCATATAACAAAAAACTCATCTTTCTTAGAACTAAATAACATATAAAACATAACGTAGAGGTAAATAACATATAAAACATTTTATATATCAACAATTAGTACAGGTTAAGGCCGTTTCAATAAATTATTATTGTGGAAGCGTAGCCAACAATTTTTTCATCCTACATACATTAAAAGTCACTTCCACCTGCCAGAATACCAACTCAGAGTAAAAGCATAAATGTTTTTATATATGGAATTAGTTAAATTCCATAGAATTGGTTATATACATAAGCATTTTTTACTCTAAAGATCCTAATGTTTACTTGGTCAATGGCATACTCTAAAATTAACCGATTATTTTTTTTTTCATCAGATTTAAAGCGAGAAACTTATTTACATTTTCAAATAGCATTACACTTATTCGCGTCGGTTACCCCCGTTACTGAGGCCTATCGGAACAAGTTTCATTATTATTGCTAATTGTTATTTCATTATTATAGCCAAATACTTATCTTAGATATCTATTTCTCCTTAATAAATGAATGTACGGTAACTGTTACACATATGAAATAGACTCTTATTTATCATGTAACAGAATTAGAGTAATAGAAGTAAAATTGGAACGTAAACTGGTAGAGACGGTTTTCTATAATTAAACCAATTTTTCAAGAGAAGTGAGAAAAAGGTTTTCCCAAGTGTCGTACATCTCCGAGAGTCTAGAATGCCGACTGGGAGTTTGTCAGCGTCAAGTCGTTTCTGTGCTCTTTCTCTCTCGAAACCAATCTGTCTCAATTACTTCCAGTCAAAACTGTCATCTTTATAACAAATTTGCCTTGGTCCTTCTCTCAATATCCAATTGTCAATTAAAATGTAATTTGTCACACTTTAAACTGAATATCGTGAAGTCACAAAACTAGTAATCATGCAGTAAGAAAACAAAAAATAATAATTTAATAAATTGGTTTATCCCTGCCCAAGGAAAATATTTCTAGTCTATTTAAAGAGTTTCTCTTACAATGGGTCATGGCTTTCAGTTTGCTAGTCAATAAATTACTTTGAAATTTCAGGGTACAAACCTTAAATATTCACACTCACCAAAAAAAATCTATCTAAAGAGTATTTATCAGTAATATAAGTAGAACGATTAAAATTTTAGAGAACACAAATTCCATTAATTAGTTCAACTAATAAACCATATCCCGGTATATAATCAGACATGTGGACCCGTAATAATCGTGTTTAACTACAATACATTGTTGTTTCCATATGTATATTTGGCCACCAGTAGTACATAAATCTAATTAATTATTTCATTGGTCAATAGAAATTTAGTATATGCCATTCATCATGGCATATACTAAATTTCTTATTATATTAGGAAATATAGTTCATTTCCTTCTTAAGGGCATTTTCGAGTAATACAAGAAGAATAAGAATAACTAAGAACAACGATTCATATTTCTTAGACAACAAAAATTTCATTAATTCGTTCAATCAATAAACTATAACGTGGTAACTAGTGAGACATCTGGTGTACCCATAAAATTCATATTTAAGTATATTACCTTATTATGTCCGTGTGTGTGTATATGTATATATAGTTCGAAAATGCATATTGGGTCAATGTATAAACACTCCTTTTCTTCCTTATCAAGGGGTTCTTTTTTATCTAAATTTTATACCCATCATATACATGCTACACCAGCGTTCTCAATTTTTAAAATTTTGTTCCCCACATTTAAAATCCCTTTCAAAATTTCGTTACATTCATCTATGAGTTTAGTTGTTCTTGTACAACGAAGGTAGATGTAATTAAATTTTGAAAGGGATTTTAAATGTGGGGGATAAATTTAAAAAAATAAAACCCGTCACGCAGGGGCTGCGTAAACTAAGCAGATATCCCACGCGAAGTTTTACTATAGAGAAATCTCCTTACGAGAGCCGAACAGTTACCAAAACGACCGAACTAGCTATTGGCAGGAAACTCACTCTCGTCTGTTATCCACCCACATTTAATAAAAATGCAAATATCTTGGTTAATATACAAGATAAAGAATATTTAATATTTAATTACGTCCACTTTATGCAACTACGGCTAATCGGGATGTAGATAAAGAATAAATGTGTATAACAATATTTATAGTAAATGTATTATTATTATTTATTAACGTCCACTTTTTGCAACTCAGGCTATATAGCAAATGTAATTTGCAATAAGATTGATTCCATACAATTTTTCGATCCGACGTATCCTCCTCTCTAAACTCCCCTCCCACTGGCCTGATTTCAGCCATTAACGAACTCTGTCATTTTACATAAAACGTTCAAGTATCGAGTTTGGTAACGATCAAACAAAACTTTCGACCGCTAGAGCGTTAACAGACAATATATATATATATATATATATATATATATATATATATCGTCATCTCCTGGGTAGGATCGGTGGACACTTGAAGAAAGTTTTCGAAAATCGCGTCATGAGTACGACCTCAATAGCTGATTTCCCTTAAGGGATGCTAAAATTGTCATTGGAGCTATAGAGCTTAATAAAACTGATGTTTTAAAGAGTAAGAGGAGTGTTTATCCATTGACGCAATATGGCTACTTTTTAGAACAATTTATGAAGCATGCATATATATATATATATATATATATATATATATATATGTATGTATAAAATATTGTGCCGCTGGTAGAACCTATACCTAATTAATTATTTGATATATTATATTATTATTTATTAACGACCTCGGTTTGCTACTATGGCTAATTGGAAGTGTTATCTACAGGTTACCTTCTCTTGCCAGGGTGGGACTAAGGATTTTATTTAATGAGTTCGTCAGGCATCGACATTGATTCAGGCGGGAAATCGAACTCGCCTCTCAAGGTTAACCTTGTCAGATCCAACGCTTTAACTCACAAGGCTTACCAGAGCCCCAAAATATGATATTAGAAATATCAAGTTAATTCATTATTTGTATACAGATGGAAATTAAGTTCAATTCATTTTATTTATATTTTTTAATACAATCAATTACCTATCCTCTATGCTGGTATTCACCGGTATTCAGATTTTATCAGTTTTGCTCCACTGCATCTCATTTTTTTTCCCGATGACAGCCACAAATTTATTTTCGTCTATCTCCCAATATGTAGGCTAAAGAGATTCAACGTCTTGTAAAACAGATGCAAGTGCCATTATAATTATCATGCATAAGACTTGAGTCAATTGAAAAATTGAAGAGTCTTTTATAATATGTCATGAAGCATATTAATAAGCAGTATAGTGGTTGATGGGCATGACGTTTCTAACATTCGATGACACCAACTTACTCAATATAGTAATAATAATAACTTACTGAGTATACAGTTAATAAACTCTGAAACATGAATTTTATCTCAGGTTCACTAAAATATAAATACATTAATAATGAGAATATATGTTGAGATCTAAGTTTTGAAAAATAAATATTGCATTTTCCTTAAGCTGCCTATAGTATAAACTCAAGCTGTCTTTCTACGATCTGCATAATGCCCTTTATTTATGCAGTTAAAGCAGGCTGTGTTTTGTTATTTGTTGTTAGTCAAAACATTAGGTTAATTCCTCCAATAAAGGACCATCATAATCTAAAACCTACTCCTTGTAGTTGCAACCATAGTGTACTTTCAGAAGTTGCTCTTTTCCTATTACTATACACACCGAAATCCATAAGATGATTGATGTCTTACCTTACCTTCAAATATATTTATGATGAAGCCATTGTGCCTTATGATATGCCCAAAAAGTTTCACACTACTTTTTTCCTTGGCCTTGATAAGACTTTTGTTCTCACTTACCTCATTAAGAACTTCCAAATTGGATTTCATTTTAGTCAAACTTGTTCTAGTGATTCTACTCCAGATCCACATTTTCATTGATTTCAGTCTATTATAATACATTTTGTCCAACTTTCCCTCCCGTAAAGCAGTACACTCCATACGACAGACAAACATGTTTTTGGTGTTCATGCTTATATGCTTATTAGTAGTTAGTAGGTATCAAAACTCCTTCACTTTTTGAATTGATGTTTCCAATTGTAATATTTATATATTTTCTTGGCATTCTTTCTTCCCTTCAACTATAAGTTTTGTTTCAAGTGTATTTATCTTGACTTTAAACTGATCTAGAGCGTCCTTTTGAACTTGCAGCCAGAAGAACCAGTGCAATGTCATCTACAAATCTGATGAATGGATTTACCGTTAATCTGTATACCTTCAGCTGTTTCTTTTATTTTCAATTAATATATTGAACAGATAAGGTGGCAGAGAGCATCATTGTCTTAATTCTAGCTTCCCTTTCACATTCATTAATAATGATTCGTGTGCTCTGATTTTTGTAAAATCTTCAAATTAACCTTTATTCTTTCCAAGCAATTCCTATTTTACGCATGGGGGGCTCAGGTCAGCCATGTGAGTTAAAGCGTCGACCTTAATCTCACATGGTAAACCTATAGTTCGATTCTCGCCTAGGCAAAGGAAATTATTTAGGGACGGAATTCAATAATAACATCCTAAGTCCCACCCAGGGTAGAAAAGGGTGGTAACTGTAGAAACCCGTCCCAATTAGCCTAATTTGGATAAAGTGGACGTTAATAAATAATATAAAATATTTTACGCATGTAGTGAAACATCAGTTTCGAGTTAATGGTATCAAAAGCTTTTTCTAAATCTATAAATGCAACTACCGATTTTTTATAAATGTCTATCCTTCTCTCCAGAATAATTCTTACTCAATAAAGGATGAGTTGAAAAAAAGTTAAGTATTTTTATAGTTTATAGAGCTTTCCACAAATATATTTTCATTACTTTTTTCTATTAAATATGAAATACTTTAATAGTAATTCAAGTTGGGTGAGTAATTATTTTTCTATTGGTCTCCAATTTTCCTTAAACGGAGTATTCTCTAATTCCATAGTGCATTAAAAATACAACTGAAAGTAGTAGGTCTCAGTAGAATGAATTCTGTCCACAAGAAGGAAAAAAATAAAGAATACAAATACTGTTCCTATTTGTTTTTCCTCCTTATCCGGCAGCGTGTCGTACAAAGAAAGGTTTTGTAACCCTTGTGATCTGACGTCAATCATACGTCAAGCTTTTTCGCTTCAAGTGGATACTCACAGCCTATTGACCCTAAGGGTCTCAGAATTTTACAATGGGACCTCATCTAACAAAAAAGTTCGTTCCAAAAGGGTATTGCAGCTGTGGTCATATTCAGTGAATTTAAAACAGGCCTCAACTATTTTAATACCATTAGAACAAGGATCATAGCTAGGGTGTTGGTTGAAGCCCATGGACGTCAACCAAAAACTTTCAGGAGAATAAAACCTACGTGGTTCCTCAATTTATAAATTTATTTTGCTTAATGTTTTCGTCAGTTTTAAACCGCCATCCTCAGAGCAGTGTAATCCACCCTAGAATTTATAATTTTCCGTATCGATACTTTCATGGTATTATTGATACTAAACTCATGTAGAACTATATGTTGTGCTAGTTAATAATGAGAATCGGGCCAGGAGAATTAGGAGTTCAAAGAAGTTGTAAAATATAAAATCATTTCTCTCCGCTAATATGCGTCGGATAAGAAAACGTGAAATTTTAGAGGGAAGGATGGACCTGGTGCTTTGATTTTAAGTTTTCAATATTTGGCATCAATTTAGAGAGGTTTTATCTTAAACATTTTCAATTAATGATGATATTCAAAAAATCTTCCACAGTTATTTCAAAATCTGCATAAAGGACTTCTAAATCCCCTAAGGAACATAGGTGAAAACGTGTTTTTCCAGATAGTTAGGCTGTGACAAAGCGAAAAAGTTTTTAGTCCCTTTTTCGCCTCCATATCTAGTGTAAAAAGGTTTCAGCACAGTTGCCAATCTCCTAAGAAAAGAAAAAATAAACAAATTGGACATCATTAATCGAGGATATTTAAGATAAAACCCCTCTAAATTGATGCCAAATATCGAAAATATATTATCGTAGCACCAGGTTCATCCCTCCCTCAAAAATTTCGCGTTTCCTGATCCGACACATATTAGCGGAGAAAAATGATTTTATATTTTACAACTTCTTTGAAGTCCTACTTCTCCTTGCCCGATTCCCAATATTAACCAGCACAACATATAAGTTCTACATGAGTGTAGTATCAATAATACCATGAAATTATCAAGGCCATGAACGTTTAAATTAAAAATGTATTGATAGTTTCACGCCACGAACCTATCCATTTACCTCACATAGTGATACTCCGTTGGAAACAGTACTTCGTATTTCAGATTGTATTAAGACGTGATATATGCAATGTGAAATGAGTAGAAGTGGGGGATTACTTAAGACTAAAAATTAAAAACTACAAAAAAAATGGAATATTTGAGTTTAAGGAAAACTATAGAATATTAACATTTCAACAACGTTGGTTATATTCATACTTTTGGGCCCGTCTCATAATAAAGAAAATATTTCGATTTATTTATTTTTCTCCTTCTCCAAGCCCTCACTCCAACAGGTCTAATTTCTGAATTTAACGATCTCGGTTTTTCTTGTTCGTAAAACGCTAAATATCGAGTTGAGCAACGATCAAAAACACTTTACGACAACTAGAGCATTATCACATATATTCATGAAACTCATTTTTGTTTCTTCTAGATAAAAACAATTTACGTTTGAAGATAGTTTTAGATAATTGTAACATGAGTACAACACTGATAATAAAATCTCCTGAAATGTGTGATTTCCTGTTCTCCAGCTTTCCTCATCCTGAAGAGTTTCAAGTAAAAAGAATTTGCCTACAGTTTTAAAAGGCCTACATCTCCTAGAACTACAACCAAATTTCATACGTTTAATTCCGTTTTGTTAATGAAACTGAATAGGGAGTAATTTTAGATCGCATAACGGAACGGCAGTTATAATAAAATATATGCATCTGCTTTTCAAAATGTCCAATTGTTATAAAGAAAAATCCAATTATTGTTGAGAGTTCTCTTTATTTTTGTACATACCTGATAGGAAATTCAAATGGAGAGGAAATATATAAAAGAGAAACGTAATCTAGCTTTAAGAAAAATAAGACTAAGAATAAAATGAACTCAAACAGCTTCCCTCCATACTTTTCCTACGAACTTCCCTAGTATTTACTCCTCCTGTTTTACAACGTTTTCTTATGAAAATTTTAAATTACTTTTCATCTCTACGAAAGTTGAAGGTTTAAGGAAAACTTTTTAAACAGGGTTAAACTATGGTTTAATTTAAATCATATTGCCTTTATTGAACTAACATGAAGTATACGGCTTGTAATGCGAATTAAATAAAAAAAAAAGTAATTATTGAAGTTAATTTTCTATTAAGATTTACTGTATTATATAATTAAAGCATAGTTAATGACACACAAAAAAAAAACTATCTACAGTTTTACGGAAACGATGGTCTCATACTTAGTAGAACTGCAGCAGCATTTAAAAGTCGTACAGACTGACAAAATATCTGAAGGATATTATTATTATTATTTATTTGAGATGTCGCTACAATGGCGAGTCATCTATTAACATGTTTGAATATAATTTTACAAAATTAAATAAATATTAACATTTTTTCAAAGCTAAATGTTACAAAAGTACAAAATAAATAGGACCATGCCGCTACAATGGCGATTCATATTTTAACATGTTAGAATATAATTTTACAAGATTAAATAAATATTAAAATTTTTACACAGCTAACTTTTACAAATGTACAAAATAAATAGAATGGACAAAACTAAATATAAATTGTTAGTATATTTATTTATGAGGAAAAAATACAAAATAAAAATAAAACAACAAAGAAAAAAAACGATAAACAAAAATAAAAGAAAAACTATAAATAGTTAAACTGGAAGGAGGCAAAACTTATATGCCACAGTGCTTGCTACATATAACTTTCATAATTGTGGATAATAGGTTTTATATTTTATCAAATAATCCATTATTTCTTAAATACTTAAAAACATCATCTATAAATTGGCTACTGTCGGCCAGTAGTTCGCTTACATTTGTGGGTCATGGGTACGTTTTCACTTGTGTGCAGTCAGTCAGTGTGTGTTCTACAGTCAGCGTTCTGTTGCAGTAGCGACATATAGGTTCATCTTCCCTGCTCATTAAATATGAATGTGTTAGTCTTGTGTATCCTGTGCGTAGGCGTGTAAGTACAATTTCTTCTCTTCTAGAGTGTCTATTACTTGAAGTCCAGTTGAGCATGTTTGATTTCATTTCTCTAAGTTTACTGTCAGTGTTATACCATAAATTATTCCAGTCTGAAGGATAGCTCTTTAGTATTTACATCTGCCTACCTTAAGACCCATGTTGAGGATAAATGTCCCCCTCCCTTCATCTCCTATATATTTTATTTTGTTTAATTAACTGGATCAAATTTGAACCTCATTTTGGTAATTAACTTATTGAATCAAAGCTAAATAACATATAGCGTAGCTCGATAACGTATGGTACATGCATACATTATTTTTTGGGGCTCAGATTAGCCATGTGAGTTTCTCATGGCTTTAAAGTGTTGGCCTTAATCTCACATGGTAAACCAAGAGTGGCGAGTTCTATTCTCACCTGGGCAATAGGAATTTATTTAGTAACGAAGAGGTTAAATAAAATCCTTAGTCCCACCCTGGCTAGAAAACAGTGGTAGCCTTTAGATAACCCGTCCCAAATTACCCATAGCAGCAAAAAGTAAACGTTAATAAATAAATACAAATACATACAATTATTTACTTCCCAGGAAGATCCTAGTGGGAATGTGGCCGTCACTATCCATGATGCCAAATTAAGCATGTTTGTCTCAAGGCAGCTTGAGCGATCGAGGGTCATTCACGCGAATTTATCTAAAACCTGTCCACACTCTTAAACATATTTTTTACTTTCTTTTAAAAAATAAACTTTTAAAAGATTTAGTAATAACACTATGATGGGCAACTATAAGATCTGCGTGAAATGTAAAATGGATGGTTCCAAACACAGATAATCCTAGAATAATAAAAGTCCGTCACGCAGGGGCTGCGTTAACTAAGCAGACATCCCACGTTCGCCACGTATTTGTATTTATCTCAAAATTTAAAAGATGAATGAGTACAATATTTGGTATTCAATCTTCAAATTGTTTGCTTCATGACATAACAGCTTATTGTTACTGTGGCATGAGTAGGTTTGGGGGTTTACCAAAGGCCAAAAATTATCAAGATGTGAAAAAACTCATGAAAAAACATTTATAGAAAATTTAATTTACAATTAGATTTACTCTATACACGTTTTCGATCTGACGTGTAATGACGGAGATATTTCGAAATTCCCCTCTCTAAGCTCTCTCTCCCTCAGGTCCAATTTTTGCCATTAATGAACGTGGTCCTTATTTTTATATAAAACGTTTGGTAACGATCAAACATATATATTATACATCTATATATATATATATATATATATATATATATATATATATAGATATTTGAACGGACCTCATTTTCGTCATCTTCTAGATCGATGGACATTTGAAGACATTTTTTAAAAATTGCGTCATAAGTATGACCTCAATAGCTGATCCTCCTTAAGGAAAATTGCTAAAAATGTTATCACTTGACATGTAGGAAAATTTTCAAATCCTTGCCTTTAGCATTTGAATCTGCTTCCCTAGACATTTGAACATTTTGGATTCCTGAAAATCTGTCCTCTTATAGCGAAGAACAAGAAGATCCTATCAGGATTTTAAAGTAGAGAAGATGGGTTAATAATGACTGAACACTGCTGTGGTATATGAAGAGTTTGTATTAAAGACATTCCTGCAAGATACCCTCGTTTTTATAGTCATGACAGTATCCAAACCATTGTAGGCATGTGTTATAATTGTGAATTTCCACTTCTTATAGTAATTAAACCGAGTTCAATAATGAACAAAAAATAATTACAACCTCCAGTGCGTTGAGATATTGACATGTGTGTCATATATTAAAGTTTTAAAAGCCAATGGACACGATTGGTGGCCATTTTGAAAAAAATTACAACTTGCAGGAGCTGCGTAAACTATACAGATTTCTTCTTCGATGGTTATGGTGGATGCCACCTGAAATTCGATTATCTTCGACTCGAGTAAAATGAATCTTATCTAAACACGCCTTCAAATTTAAATTAGACATTAGAAGATTAGTGACTGCCTGAAAATTGAAAACTATGAGTAGGAACGGGGAGGATGAAAACTGAAACCAAAAGAATCCATTTATCCAGTTACGACCGTTAGAGGTTTTTATCCTTAGCTATGGAGAACTGTTCGAACATTGAGTATGGCATAGAGGTAAGCATATATTGAGGTCGCTAGAAAACATAACCTTTATTCATGACGTCACATCGTGCATATTTGTATTTATCTCACTTATTGAAAGTCCCCTGAAAATAATATTTGGTACTGTTGAGCTTGACATAAGACGTACAATTATGTATCAGCTTACTGTAAACATGAGATGAGTACTAGCAGAATATAAGGAAGGCTGAAAACAAACACAAAAACAATTCACACTTCTAAAATATATCAATAATGTACGAAAGAAAGGATAAGTATAACGAGAAGTGATTTAGTGGTTGTGTAAAGTCCGTGATGAAAGGGCTGGTGATCTTAATCTTGGCCACCGCTTACCAGCTGACATCGGGTCACAAGCCATCTTGGGCTCTCCTATTCAAGGCGTGGGACAGAACTCAAGTTTATAAAGGTGTCCATTTGTAGCAGATCCGACCTTAATTCACTGGTTGAAAATAAAAAGAAGCTTATGTCTAAAATATTATTTTCTACTTATATTATTAAAAAAATAATTAAAGTGGACATAAAACATGAAAAACTGCGCGTCTGAATGCCTACAAACGATGCTGTAACTGCTTCAGAGAAAATTAACTGTGCCGTCAATGGGTTATTAATTGATGTAAGAAGATACTCTGTCCTTAGCAACAGTTCTTAAAGAAAATGAACTTCAAACGGAAGAGATAAAAGGCAAAACTAATGGGATTTTTAAAGCACGATAAGAATTAAAAACAAACACTAATACATGAAATAACGCTGACTTGAACGGCTCCCTTTCCTAACCCAATAGTATACACACGAATACCAACAATTGGGAAACAATTTGTTTTTAATGTGCACTTCCCTTTTGAATGAAAGCGTTGTAAGAGGAAGGCCTCTTTTTCTCTCTCTTCTTGATTATTGCATAATTTTATAACGTGTCCCACCATGAAAAAAAAGTCCGTCACGTAGGGGCTGCGTAAACTAAGCAGATTTCTCAACCTGAAGTTTTACAATAGAGAAATCTGCCTACAACTAACAGAAGTAGTAACGAGTCTCTAAACCAATTTTAAGAGGGCCGAACAGTTACAGAAACGGCCGAATTAGCTTTCGGCGGAAAGTCCTGAATAGGACCGACTTCAGCCGATCTCATCTCGTCTGTTATCGGCACACACTTAAAAAAAATTCAAATATTTAGATTAATATTCAAGATAGAGAATAAATGTATTTATCAATATTTATAGTAAATTTAATTTGCTATAAGATTGGTTCTATACATCTTTTCGATCCGACGCATAATAATGAAAATGTTTCGAATTTTTGAATATCCCCTCTAAACTCCCCCTTCCCACTGGTCTGATGTCTGCCATTAACAAACTTGATCTTTCTTATTACATAAAACAATTAAATATCGAGTTTGGTAACGATCAAACAAAAATTGCGACCGCTAGAGCGTTATTAGGCACACGCACATTATATATATATATATATATATTTTTGAACGGACTTACCACCCCAGACCAGTCATTTTAGTCATCTCCTGGGTAGCCCTCCTACCCAGGAGATGAATAAAATGAAGCCCTTCTCTTAAGGAAAATTGCTAAAAAACTAGCACAAGGAGATGTTCTTAGATGATACGAACCGAACCATTCTTACGTCTGTCCATTAAATCTCATAGATTATCCATTCACAGCTATTCAAATAACTTGCCTTTCAGTTGGATGCATAGGGAAAGGAAAGGGTTGTTAACCCAATCTTTCTATTTCTAAAGGAAAACATTTTCATTTCAAGCCGGCGGACGAGAAAGCAACTATAGAAACTAAAATGGGCGAAAATAGAGCCGAAGGTTTTTCGAAGTAAAACAACTCCCGTCGAATCCCGCATTTTACCATATACTTGACTAGTAAACACATTGTAGCAGAAAAAAAAGAAGGGGTCGTGCTCCCCTTGGGGAAAAGAATTGATACAATAGACACCGGAGAGGTTGATAAAATAACTCCCCTTTTGCAGCGAGAGGGTGCACTGAGTGTACAGAACTAAAACAAACAGACAGACGTTCTCAATCCGAACCGACAGACGTTGAATGCCATCTGCATAAGAATGAGCGCGTGCAAGAAGAGCCGGCGAGCGAGCGCCCTCTTACTTCAGCATGTAAAACCGTTTTGGACTATAGATACTAATACCACTTTTGATAAAGGATGCATATAATATGATACCAATGACAGTTGTACTTCAACGAACGTGGGAAAGCCAATAGGAATAAGTGTTTGACAAAGAACCGAAAGCCCATCCATGACATGTATGTATTTTGCATAGCTGCTTTCAGAGATCAAATCACCAACATCGGGGATAAGCCATACAAAAAAAGTCCGTCACGCAGGAGTTGAGTAAACTATGGAGATTTCCCACGTGCTGCAATGACACACGTAATCTCACCTCTAAACATACTCTAAATACAGAGTATAGTATAGATCAAATGAACATTTTCGAAACAAGAACGTAAAACCTCAGTTGATGACGTCATCGCACAACGAATTTGCATGTATCTCGCATAATAAAGGTTCCATGGAAACAATATTTAGAATTTAAGCTTAGAATAAAGAGGTTCATGTTATACAGCTTATTGTTATTAGGACATGAGTAGTAGTGGGGGTTGCTGAAGTCTGAAAACTAAAACCGTATATAACAACATTTATAGACAATTAAATATACAATAAGATAAGTTTTATACACTTCTGTGGTCGAACTTACAAAAACGGAGAAATTTCGAATTTTCAAAATTCTCTACCTCTAAACCCCCCTTCCCCGATTTGATGAACTTGATCTTTAGTTTGGCATACAACTCTTTATATATATAATTTAGAACGGATCTCATTTTCGTCATCTCCTGGGTAGGATTGATGAACATTTGAGAAAATTTTTCGAAACTAGTGTCATGAGTACGACCTCAATAGCTGATTTCCCCTTAAAGAAATCTGCTAAAAACACAATGTGGTGGCCTATTTACAAAGACTCATTATATAATGTTAAACATAGGCTATTTAATTTTATTAAAAATACTACCAAAAAACGAATCAAATAAAATAAACAAGAAAGTTAACAAAATATTTTAAACATAAAATAAATATATTAAAATCTCTCAGCTTCCTTATTGGGAATTGCTAAGCATCCTCCACCAATTCAAGGAGCATGTTGCTGATGCCATTTTTCAAATAACAACGTAACAATTTTACATGGTGTTGGTAACAATGTTAATTTTTTGCCTAGAATGAGGCTTTATAATTTTGTAAGTGCTATGCCTTTTATAGTAGTATATTGTATAACTAAATGTGCTGGAAGATAATCCTTGTTTTGATAGAGGTAATATATTTTTCTCTTTTGAAAATTTGATGTCAACTTTTTTAAAAGCATTTTTGTGATGAAATTACCTTTGACTCTATGTACTCTACTGCATTGATATTGGACCTATAAATCACCATCTAGCTGGCAGTGAGATACATCTTTGGGGCATTAAATGCCTGAATTTATTGTAGTATTCAACGTTGTGCTGAGTGCATCTCGCTCCTACACACTGCAGTCTACCGAGAAATATGTCAGGCAAATTTGTACCAATCGGTACTCTGAAAGTTGAAAAATGTGAAGCTTTTTTTTAAGCTACAATGTATGTTAAATACACATAGAAATCCTAGTGTCATGGTTCATTCTGGTCTGTTCAGCAGGAATTCTTTTTGTTGGTGGACTAACTGAATGAAATCTTTAGTACCACCTGGGAAACAGTAGACAAGACATGTGAGGCTGAGCTATCTGAAGTTCAAGGTATAGAAAGCTATTTACTTTCCCCACAGATGCCTTCAATTGCTACTGGTAATATTTTTCAAATAAGTTTTTTATATAAACCTCGTGCCGGCTATTTTCTATAAGCAAGTTTTTGAGGTTGCTTTTATAATTCAGCAACAACTAAAAGTAATAATTTCAACGTTCCAGACTACGTTCTTATTTGTTTCAAGGCCCTCCGACATACAATTGGTACAACTATATTCCTAATACTTCCTCCATTATTAAAGAATTTTATTCTTTGATAAGAAATAATGAAAATAACACATGACGCTAACACAAAGTATATATAGAAGTTCCAGTTTTCCATAATCGACTTGAGAAATTTCATGCCGTTCACGTCTAAGTAATTCTAACTTTGAGCAAGCCATACATACAAATGGTGACGCGATTGTAATAAGAGAAACTTGTTCTTTCCTGGGAGAACTATAGTACAAACTACTTCTAGTAATTCAACAAAATTAGTATGGGAACGGAATAGTCTTGATCAAACTGCATTTTGTCTAAAATTACTTCTGGTTTTTTTGTTTTTTTTTTAACTGCCTAGGTTACCAACGTTGATAAAAGTTACTCGTGTAGCTTGCTGTGCAAATAGCATCAAAATGATAAAGAAATAGAGCTTGATTTGTAATGGATTTTAAATATATTGATTAGGTTGTTTTTCATATTTCTCGTAACTAACCCCAAGATATATACTACTGACGACTTTCGCATTAGTGAAATGCCATCTATTTATTTATTAATGCCCCACATCGAAGGTGATTGGCATGAGATAAGTGGCTCGTTGAATCTATATTTAAAGTAATCTATTTTATCCGTCATGTAAAACTTAATACAAAAAACTTACTCACCTCCAAAATGAAATTTTAAAAAAACTTAGGGTACGTTTCTGAAATAACTGAACAGTTGTCAAGCGTTGCTTCATTGTGATTATGAAGATCTTCTAGTTTTGACCATGCTTGTAGAAAAGTATACATTATACGGGCACACAGAGTTTCACAAGAGCATTGGAGCACTAAAACGTTATTACGAAATTAGAAGTTGCTAAATCCACAGTGTCGGGTCATTTAAATATTTCGAATCAGTTTAGGAAGTCAACACTTTGGCCAAAGTATTGAACTCTCAAAAAAGGATTGCCAGGAAAGCCACTAAAAATGCAAGAAGACCAAATGTTTTAATAGAGAATATAGCTATAAACACAGCTAACTATACAACTATTATCACAAAAATTTTGGTAGTTAATCTTAGCCGGAAGCGGACGAGATACTGAGAAATGAAGCTCTGGACGAAAATTCCAACTCAATCTCAGTAACCGCGGACAAAATCAGCTGAAATAAATTTCAGAGTTCGTCTGATGCTCATTCTCAGTTGAGATAGACTATGTATGGTAAATCGTTGATAGAAAACAGTTTGGCATGGTCGATACCAGAAGAATGGTAATATGGAAGGGGCTGTTCAGGTTTCGGTGGCTGGAGGATATGGAGGACGACCATATAGCCATTCAGCAAGCACAGGAGATAGGTTGCAGACCGTAGGTAAGAGTGTTGGTTGCATGTAAGATAGGAAAACAATCTGTAAAAACATTGGAAATGCTAAGTCAATAAAATAATTATAGTTCCACGTCAGTGGGACAAGGCTGAATGAAAAAATAAACTAGTGGTTTGAATACTCATAGTGTCTAATACCTATCATAAGTCAGTTATGCCCATTTATGGCCACAGAGGTATATATAAGTTTCTCTACTCCTTCAGACATTATTATTGTTGGATATTGTGGTGTAGAAGCCCACGAGAAAAAGACTCATCTCCTTTTGTTCTCCCATTACTCTTCCGATGGAATTTAGGATTCCTGCACACGGAAACAAGTCTATAGATAAGAGAAACAAATTATGATTAAGAACTGGGAACAGCCAGACCAACCACGTTTTTTACTATCAATATTTACACGCAATAAAAAAGTAAAATATGGAGAATAAAAACAGTTGTCACTTGAATAATAATCTAGCACAAATAGAACAAAATTATAAAACGGAAACTGTAAAACAAACTAAACATCATTTCTACAATTAGAGCAATAATTGTAAAATCAAGTACTAAATTATTTCATCTGAATATGTGTTGGCTTGGAACCTCATTTTTATTTTTCATTTACTTATACAGGAGCACCCGCATCTTGGCGATTTGGCTCAAAGTTTCACAATGTAAAATGAAAACAAAATTATAGAAAAATAACAAAAACTGAAACACAAATAAAAAATTAAATATAATAAATAATCATTAAATACTAGTAATAGGCAATTAATAAACATTATACAATAAAAGACAATTAAACATTAGACAATTAAATGACAATTAATATACATTAGACTAGTAATAAAGACAACAATTTAAAATGGTTTTAATAAATAAATTATGTTATTCCTATATACTAGTACATTTATATTATTATTATTATTTATTTTATTTATTTAGTTTTGTGTCCCACAGCGATGGTGATTGGCATTATTAGGATGATATATTTACTCCTTCATGTGCTTACCTTTTTGTACTTTTATATTATGGAAAATATTTCTTTAATATCTGATTCTTTCTCATATCCGTGCTTTGTGGAACCTCAAAGAATCTCTAATGCTAGATACAGTGATGAGTTGGACATAATCTTGATTCAATATTAGTTCCTTTTAGAAGCTAGACGTTCAATCCTTATGGTCCAAACCACAGTCTACGGACTTTGTATTACCTTTTATCAAATTGTTTAGAGAGCGTTTCCTTATAAAGGAGAGCACTTTTTCTGTAAATATTTTTCTTTCCGTAGTTGTTCATCTTCCGTTCATCTATTAGCTTTCCTTTCTACCAGATTATCAAGTATATTATTAAACCAACTTCTGATGCTTCTTGAAATAGGATGAACATAAATCAGGCAAAACAATTCTATGAATCCGCCTCTTCTGATTAGACAGGAATTAATTAAGTTCTAACACTTAATATCCTTCAATAATATTGACTCAACTGTTATTCATCATTGTATGCATATAAGTAAGTATGTATGTATATATGTATATATATATATATATATATATATATATATATACATACAGGTATGTGTGTGTGTGTGTAGTTCGAGACTGGTTATTGCACACGAACTTTATATAGTTGTGTAGTTACTGGTCTCCGATGTTGGGGTTCTACCCGTTACCTCCGTCCCACTCAACATCGCGAAGAAATTTTGTACCTACTTGAATGCTGAAGTGAGCTACCTTTAGTCTGAAACTCCACCACGATAGGCCAGGAGCGTCAGGCTTAATATGTATAATTTAAATTTCACTTGGACTGCAGGTCATGAACACTTTTATATTAGACCATAGCTTCAACGGAGTCATAATCAGCTAATCCATATATCTCAATACAATGAACACCTCTAATGTCTCACTGCAATTATCCTGTCATAACAAGTCGACTACAGCCCTTATCATCTCACCCTTATCAGCGTTTTTAGCAGATTTCCCTTAGGGGAAATCAGCTATTGATGTCGTACTCGATTTTCGAAAATTTTCTTTTCTTTTCCCTCTTTCTGTCCATAGATCCTACCCAGGAGATGACGAAAATGAGATCCGTTCAAAATTATATATATATATATATATATATATATATATTTGTCTGTTAACGCTCTAGCGGTCGCAATTTTTGTTTGATCGTTACCAAACTCGATATTTAAACGTTTTATGTAAAAAGACAGATCAAGTTCGTTTATGGCTGAAATCGGACTAGAGGGAGGGGGGGGGGGTTAGAGTGGGGGATTTTCGAAAATTCGAAATATCTCCGTTACCATGCGTCGTAGGAAAACATTGTATAGAACTAATCTTATTGTAAATTAAATTTACTATAAATATTGTTCTATACATTTATTCTCTATCTTGAATATTAACCGAGATATTTGCAATTTTATTTAATATGAGCCGATAAGCCCGTTGCCGTAACTGTTCGGCTCACGTATGGAGATTTCTCTATTGTATTACTTCATGTGGGTGCTTAGTTTACACAGCCCCTGCGTGACGGACATTTTCCTGATAGGGTCACCATGACCTGGATAAAATTTAAAAAATCACTTCTCCTCCCACTGTTTCATATTTTTTATTTAATCAAAATTGTTGCAACTGTAGCGATTGATATGCTGAGGGAATGGTGGTGATGGGAAGCGATGCCCTTTCTATAATTAATACATTATGAAAACAAGGATCCTCCTATTTCATGACTAAAGATATTTGTTTTAGTGTTAAGTAACAAAAAAAGAGTACCATTTACTAGTTTTATTTGCCATTTCAGTAAGGGAGCAATTGTGTCTGTATTTCTCTGAGGTTAACACTGAAGATGAATACTAGTAACTTTAACAGCATTTAGACTTTGTATAGAGGTTTTCGTTATGAGACTCCATTATCACATACTGCTGTTTAGCCCCCCGCCCCCCAGCAAAGTCACACCACCGTTGTCACTTATTGCTACTACAGCTTATCAGGACGGGTTATCGTCAGGTTACTAACCGTTTCTAAGTTCGTCCTAAAATTAATTCCAATCGTTGACTTGGGAATGGAACCTACAATTTTTGATTACGAAGTAATACCAATTGTTTTTACTTTTATATATCCACATATAATTATAAAAGGTAAGTGTTCAGTCGTCAGTTTGAATTTTAAACTTCCCGCGCTCGCAGTGTTCCTAGACCCGCCACACACACACATGCATATCGCCAAGGCCGTGGCTACAGCGGAAAAACACATGCAGTTCAAGAAGGCATCGGCCAACAACAAGGATACAGTCAGTTGCTTTTAGACGCTCGCTGGGGTCAGTTGCTCTCAGACGTTGGGGTCGTTCATACGGCCAGAGGGGCCGTAGCCCCTTTCCCTCTACTACACATCACCGCTCCATAGATAACCGCTTTATAGAGAACCGCTTCATCGACAACCGCAGTTGGAAGTCACCCGAGATAGTCTATGATCACCTCTCCTAGAATCAACAGGTTTTGCTGCTCCCGCCTTTCTCCTTCTTGGCCACGTGCTCATCCAGTTTTATCACCGCTACCAGACTGCATCATCTCTAGGAAGTGCATGATTCCCGCTTTTAACTACCTAATAATGCTAGCATTATATGCGCAAGTATCTCATGAGTACTCATATATATTATAGGACCCACTGTTAATTTAGTGTGTATAGTTATGGCCGCCATCTTAGTACATAATGGTTGTTTACGGCCTAAAATTCATGTTTTGTTATAGAGATATCTTTAACTATTCAATTTCCCTAATTCTTAACATATTAGTTCTTAAAGTTTGTTTAATGCTTACATTTCATGTTTTGTTATAGAGATATCTTTAACTATTCAATTTCCCTAATTCTTAACATATTAGTTCTTAAAGTTTGTTTAATGCTTACATTTCATGTTTTGTTATAGAGATATCTTTAACTATTCAATATACCTAATTCTTACGAGAACTCACATAGTTGTTTTGTCTTCTTTATTTATCTTTTTCCCTCATCTCTCCATGAGAAATAACAAATGTTTCAGTCTAAATTCTCTCCCAACTTTTCTTGCCTTTAACACAAGATTTCCGCCATTACATTTTGGTGCCGACATTTTCTATTACATCTAAAGCTTACCGCACGCCCCTACATTTTGGTGCCGAGTAACCCGGGAAGTGTTCATTAACCGGAAGTGTTTATCCGGAAAAGTAAAAGATTCCCCGCTTTAGAATAATAAAAGTTTACCGCTAAACAAGACTAATTGAATTATAAAAGTTCACCGCAAAACCAACTATTTGAGTTCTAACCTAGTTGTAAGTGTACATTTCATTTCTTTATTTCTTATCCTTGTATAATTGATGTTCTTTATTTCTTATATTTTTGTATAAAAGGTTTATCTTCAATATGGATCCTAAAGCTAAACAATCAGACACCGCTTTCATCAAAGTTTATAAAGGAATACATAGAAAAGGAAGATACGCTTCCCAGTGATTTAGCCGCCATTGGCGAGACAGTTGTCTCATCCCCTCCACCCTGCTCTTCAAATGCCCGCGCAAATTTAAATGCTCACCACCTACTTCATGTTCCTGGCTCATCCCCTCCACCCTGCTCTTCAAATGCCCGCGCAAATTTGAATGCTCACCACCTACTTCATGTTCCTTTTCCGCATTTTAGCGGAATTTCAAACCTCGATACCAACTAGCAGCTCGCATGAACCACTCTTTTGAAAAAAATATGATAACCGCGTCGCTTTGGCTTCATCAACTCTCAAGAAATGCTGGACTGTCAACCAATTTCACATGCTTCCTCTTCACAATTGAAAAGTTTTCTTAAAGTGTTTTCGGAACAAGCACAGCAGTTAGAAAATTTAAATGTTCCCGCTCTAGCTGACTTCATCACTTTCTTTATTGCATTCAGGGGCTTAGATGCCCATTCTCAAAAGGAATTCAGTTTTCTTTACCTTGAAGATTTTCCCGCTCTCTCCGACTTGGTGAACTATGTAAACAAAACATTGAGTGCCATAGCTAATGTATCTACACCTTAGAGAAATTTTAAAGAAGTACCCGCTCCTCGCAAGGATACATCCTCTCCCCGCTTCCGGCCTACCGCTTCGAACCCACCAAGCTCTCCACCGCCCCGCGGCAACCGCTTTTTGAAGGCGTTCGCTACTATTACCAAATGTTTTTATTGCCGCCAAGCCCATAGCATTTATGAATGTCCAGAATTCCAGGGGCTGTCTGCTGCCTCGCACTACAGTGCTATTACAAAAGTTGTAGTTATGCTATAACTGCTTGGGGAACCACGGAGTTCGACACTGCAAATCTTCAAGCCGCAGCCGGATATGTCACCGCTCTCATCACACCCTCACCCATGAGGGCGTTAATCTCAATGCTACCCGCTCTTCAAACAGTTTCGCCTCCCCTTTTTCAAAGCCTATTCCGGAACCTTCCCCGTCGTTCCTGCATCTCTCTTCTAGGCAAAGGCATCTTTCCACCACACACAAGAAATCACCCTCTTCACCGGCAAGGCACTCCCCACCTCCCAGGCATGATCAAGAATTATCATCTCAGGCTTCCCGCAGCTCACGATCATCACCTTCTTTCAACGATTCTCAGCAAACATCTGTCTATTATGCGGAGAGCAACTTGTATAAGCCCCACCACACTAATGATCCTTAGCTTTCCCGCCATCATCACTCCCCGGACTTGTCTCCTCTATGACTCCCGCAATACGGACCCTCAGACCCCTCTCTGCCACAACTCTTGCCTCCTCTAAAGTTATTTCCCGCATCATCTAGTCTTACTGAGAGCTACCGATTAGACCTTCATGCTTTTCTACTGCACCGCTAATGGATTCTCCACTTCATCAACGCTCACAGGATGTTCCCGCTTCAATGGTTTCCGTCCAAATCTAAGCCCATTATACTCCGGTCTCTTCCTTCTGTCTCGTTGGCCGGTTCATCGAAGCATTGCCCGCTTTCTATTCTTCCCACAGCACAGATCTCTCTCAAATGTTCTTCCCGATCCGCACATGTTTAGAGCCCTTGTTGATTCTTGCAGCCAAGTCAGTGTCTTCACTCAAGGCGCCGCTTCCCGCTTGGTCTCGGCCATCATTCCGTCCCAAGTGGATGTTCACGGATTGGGTGACCCTGTGGGAGTTGGCTGCCCTGGTTACATTGCTGTTTTCTTTCCAGTATCGCCAGATGAAATGATCACCGCACAGTTCTTCGTTATTGAGTCCATCTGCTCCGCTATGCCTGCTGAACCGCTTGACATTTGGCCTTGGAATTATCTGCATGACCTCTCTCTCTCCTTCGCTGATCCAAAGTATGACCGCTCGGCTCCCATTGACATGTTGTTTGGAGTCGATCTTGTTGCACATATCCTTCTAGGCCCGCTATCATTCATCCCTCTAAAGGTGACCCTCTTGCTTTCATGACCAATTTGGGTTGGTGTCTCCTGGAGCAGTGTTGTCTCCCATCTTATCCGCGCCGCATCAGTTGGGCCCCAGAAGTCCAGGATAACGAGGGCAAGACCATCCGCAAGAAGAACAGTCGTCGTCGCCGCACGGAGAATAATCCTCAAAGGCAAAATCCGCCTTACAATCCGCCTTAGAAAACATGCCCGCTCAAGTTTCACTGCAACGCATACTTGACTCACCGCCTGAGGAATCCATCGAAGCTCCCTCACAATCTTTTGTGGAAACGTTGTCCGCTGTCTCAAATGTGCAACTGAATAAAGATCATCAGAGATTCTGGGAATTAGCACCTGTCACTTCCGCCGCACCCATATATTCAAAAGAGGAGCTTCTAAACGAAGAAATGTTCACTCGCACAGTTTCCCGCAGAAATCCATCGAAGCTGCCTCACAATCTTTTGTGAAAACGTTCTCCGCTGCATGAAATGTTAACTAAATAAAGATCTTCAGAGGTTTTGGGAATTAGAACCTGTCACTTCCGCCGCACCCAAACATTCAAGGGAGGAGCTTCTCAAAGAAGAAATGTTCACCCGCAAAGTTTCCCGCCAAGGTTCTCTCCCTTGAAACGTTTACCACGTTACTGGTCAGCATTGAGGGCATCCTCAATAGTTGCCCCCGCTGCCCCCCTCTCTGCTGACCTCCATGATTTGGATGTGCTGACGCCTGGACATTTTCTGATTCACCGCCCTCTCCACGCTCTTCATGCAAAGGAACGTCCTCTTCAAGCTGTGTCCTCTTCTTACTCAATAATGCCGCTAATCGCGCCATGGGCGGGGGGATGTTCAGTCGTCAGTTTGAATTTTAAACTTCCCGCGCTCGCAGTGTTCCTAGACCCGCCACACACACACATGCATATCGCCAAGGCCGTGGCTACAGCGGAAAAACACATGCAGTTCAAGAAGGCATCGGCCAACAACAAGGATACAGTCAGTTGCTTTTAGACGCTCGCTGGGGTCAGTTGCTCTCAGACGTTGGGGTCGTTCATACGGCCAGAGGGGCCGTAGCCCCTTTCCCTCTACTACACATCACCGCTCCATAGATAACCGCTTTATAGAGAACCGCTTCATCGACAACCGCAGTTGGAAGTCACCCGAGATAGTCTATGATCACCTCTCCTAGAATCAACAGGTTTTGCTGCTCCCGCCTTTCTCCTTCTTGGCCACGTGCTCATCCAGTTTTATCACCGCTACCAGACTGCATCATCTCTAGGAAGTGCATGATTCCCGCTTTTAACTACCTAATAATGCTAGCATTATGCGCAAGTATCGCATGAGTACTCATATATATTATAGGACCCACTGTTAATTTAGTGTGTATAGTTATGGCCGCCATCTTAGTACATAATGGTTGTTTACGGCCTAAATTTCATGTTTTGTTATAGAGATATCTTTAACTATTCAATTTCCCTAATTCTTAACATATTAGTTCTTAAAGTTTGTTTATTGCTTACATTTCATGTTTTGTTATAGAGATATCTTTAACTATTCAATTTCCCTAATTCTTAACATATTAGTTCTTAAAGTTTGTTTAATGCTTACATTTCATGTCTTGTTATAGAGATATATCTAACTATTCAATATACCTAATTCTTAGGAGAACTCACATAGTTGTTTTGTCTTCTTTATTTATCTTTTTCCCTCATCTCTCCATGAGTAATAACAAATGTTTCAGTCTAAATTCTCTCCCAACCTTTCTTGCCTTTAACACAAGATTTCCGCCATTACATTTTGGTGCCGACATTTTCTATTACATCTAAAGCTTACCGCACGCCCCTACAGTAAGCGTTTGCTTCTATTTAAATTGGTTAACTCTTTCATACGTTGTAATGGAAAGCAAAGTCATCGGTATACAACGATGGTTAGAATCATATATGACAGAGAGGTTGGTATGAAAAAGGAGACCCTCAAGATACAAATTTTAGAACCGTCAATGAGGATACTCGATGTGTACTGTCAAGAAGTGCAGCTTAACTTGGCAGAAACATATGGGAATGATGGATGGTTACTTAAAACGTTACTATAAGGAACACCAGAAAAAAAAAAAGGTGAAGAGATAGGCCAGAGAGAATGTAGATTTATGAGCTATAGGAGGCCCTTTGTAGGCCGAGCTTTCGTAATTAGAGAATCATTCTGAGAACAACCAGAAAAGTTCATGAACGACGAAAGCTGAGGCCACAGACCTTCAAGAGCTGCAGTGACTAGTGCAAATGTATCATTTACCCCCATTTTCGAGACCTAACAAACCAAGACTTCGCTATAAGCAATCTTATAATAAACAGAGGGAGATATAATAATTATTTATAGTCCATTAGTTATGTTTTTAGTTAATCCTAAGTATAAAATGCTTTTATATTCTAAAGACTGCGAGTATGAGGTGGACTGAGGTAGAGATTTTCAAGAGTTATACCCAGCCAACGGATCAATAAGTCTGAAATTTATTTGCTCAACTCGTTTTGCAGATCCGAGGGAGAGCCAGGGCCATTTCTCATTCCTCCGTCATAACTTATGGCAATGTTATTAACAGCTTCCAGAAACTTCCTCCTACTATTTCTAAACAAATGGCTAACATTAATATTTTTCCATTTTTAGTTTTAATGAATGCTTAATTTTCAGTAGCTGTATTGGATTTACAATAAATTTTTGGAAGCTCAGTAATTAAAAGTTTGAGAGAGCTTTTCTGGTCAGTTGAGTTCTCCTACAAAATTAATAGTTCATTGGTGATGCACAATTCTTGACAACAATTTGCAAGTCGGAAAGCAATAATCAAACAATTAATGGAATAGGTTGCTCTTTTCATTCAACTTCAAGGAAAGCATGGACAAAAATCAACCATCACATTTTATTGTGATTTGTTATTATCAAATAAAGTATTTATGAGCTTATGAAATAATGAGAATACCAAAACGTCCGTCACGCAGGTCTGCGTTTACTAAGCAGATTTCCCACGTGCGCCACGTATTTGCATTTACCTCAAATCTTAAAAGTTCAATGAGAACAATATTTGGCATTTAGACTTCAAATGTGCTTCTAATAATATAACACCTTACTGTCAAAATGACGTAAGTAGGAGTGGGAGTTTAATGAAGACTGAAAACTACAAAATAAGATTGGTTCTATACAATTTTTCGACCTGACGTATAGTAAAGGAGATATTTCGAATTTCCGAATTCCCCCTCTAACCCCCCCCCCACTGGTCCGATTTCAGCCATTAACAAACTTGAACTTGAACTTTCCTTTTACGATTAAATACTGAATTTGGTGACGATTAAACAAAACTTGCGACTGCTGCAACGTTAAATATATAAATATATAGTATTGAACGGACCTCATTTTCGTCATCTCCTGGGTAGGATCGATGGACATTTGAAGAAATGTTTCGAAAATCGTGTCATAAGTAATAGCTCAATAGCTGAACTCGATTAAGGGAAATCTGCTAAAACAGCCCGACACCCCAATTGTGTAATGATTTAGTTGGGAGAAAGTTTATTTACAAATAGTTCCCATGTCAAACTGGCCGATAATGGATAGTGCTTTCAATAGAATGGAGGGTAAGCCCCACATATTCAAACTCTGAACCATCCACATTTGGTTAGAAGTTCGATCGGCTATCACCCCCAGTGATAAACCAATTCAATGATGAGATAGTGAAGAACCAACTAGTAGAAATGGGATCAAGGAAGTTGTCGAGTCTGGAAAATAAAAAAAATGCTCCTCTCTCGATTACCAATAAATGAATGCAAGATAATGACATTACCAGAAATATGTTTCATCAGTTGAATTATGGCATAGATTGAAAAACAAATGTCAGTAGAAAAGAGGAAAAGAATATTTTCCCTATAGAATATGAAGTGAAACAAATTTAAATGTTAAATTATAGAGTTGTCACTCCTCGTCCCACGGACTATATCAGATATGAGCAACCATTGACATGTTGTGGGCCAAACTTTAGTATGCAAATACTTTTAAAAGTATTACATTATAAAGTAGTGACCATAATTTTTAACAATAGATATAGGACTTGAAATTATACGGCAATGTAATTATAATACAATATATTAAATTAACAAAATGAAATGAAAAAAATATGTATAACATTATAATTAAGTCGTAAAATTTGGAATTATTACAAACAACGATAGTTAAATAGAGATACCGAAATCAATGAGACACTTGAGCTTGAATTTGGGAAACTAATCCATTGATGCTTGGATTAATTCCACTGATACAAAGACGAAAAGAAATTCCAAATTATCGTCAGTCAGCCTTGGTACGATGTTTTGATTTATTAACTTTCATCATTGAAAAGAACTGTTCGCATTTATGAGTACTGCCAAACACACAAATCTCTCCTCATCTTCCTCATTTGGAGTAAGTAGTGTAATATATTTGTTTAATTGGGTTTTCAAAATGTCTCGCGGGCAGGATCAAATCTTACAGCGAGCCGGTAGTTTCCCAAATATGGTCTATCTGATCATGTACAAGGTTATTAGAGATGTGTGAGAGAATACTGGGAGAGTGAAATAGTGGACTATAACAATTTATGAAAGAAATATTTGAAACGACAAATATGTACGATGTTGGTCTGCGTCACCCCTCCAATGATGATCATATAGACTGATGGCTAGAAAATTGCTCTTGCGCCTACTATGAAGATAATGTCTGCCAGAAATTCAAGCTCAACAAATTGACCAGAATTCAATTCGCGTTATATCACTACATTTGCAAGCACTCGACATTAGAAAAAGTCCTTTAAATGCACCGACTCGTTGTGTGCCCTATTGAGTTTTAGGATATATTTACGAACAATCGTACAAAAAATACATAATTATATACAAATGTCCCGAGAGTTAAAAAGGGGCGTCTACTTCGTGAGGATTCCAACCCATGTAGGAATAGATGGAAATGAAAAAGCAGATGAGCCAGAGACCCCCACCAACTCGAATCCTTCTCCCCAACAACAATTACATCTACAGAGCTCTATCAACCACTCAAAGAAGATATTGATTAAAAACTGGCGACACGTGTAGAACGAAACCCAGAACAATAAACTAAAAACCATCAAAACCTCCATAAAGAGATGAAGTCGTACTAGGAAGACTCCGAATAGGCCACACAAGATGAGCGCTTAGTTATCTTATGACATAAGATCTACCCCTGATATGTGGGAAGTGTAACACAAATTTAACTATCTACTATATATTAATGGAATGTCATAAGACTACAAATATTCGAAAAGAATACAATATATCCAATATTATAGCAGATCGCCTTGGGAAATTCTATGAAAATTAAAAATTTGTATAAATAAATTTAAGTCAGCATACGACATAAAATAGGATGGATATTATATTTAAATGTAAATTCGTATATACAGGGCGGAATGGGAAGTCCATTCAGGGAGAGTGGGAAATTCAAATCAGGGAGTCCATTCTGCTATTAGTGTAAGTTCAGGTATGTATCTGTAGAAAAAAGATATATATATCAAAATAAATAAAAAAAAAAAAATGTTCCTACCATTGTAAATAACATAAAAGTCCGTCACGCAGGGGCTGCGTAAACTAAGCAGATTTCCCATGTGAAGTTTTACAATAGAGAAATCTGCATACTGGTAGCACAATACCACCATGATTAAATACAAAAGGTAATGAGAAATCTTTCAGTTAATTAAAATAAATTCCCAACTGAAACGGCTTCTGAATTGTAAGAATAATTTATATTTTAATAACTCAAATTTTAGTAGTCCAAGAGCTAAAGGAGAGGGGGGGGGGCGGATGCACAGAACATATTGCATAAATCTCACAAAGTGACGAAGGTAAGGTAATGTTAGAAACGACAGGTAAGGCTAGAAGAAGCCTCCCACCTGAGCCGAGGAATGACGGAAATGGCCGACCTAATCCGAACTATACCCGACCACAGACTTCATAAAAATGCAAATATCTCGGTTAATATTCAAGATAGAGAATTAATATATATATATATATATATATATATATATATATATATATATATAACAATATTTATAGTAAATTTAATTTGCAATAAGATTAGTTCTATACAATTTTTCGATCCAATGCATAATAACGGAGATATTTTGAATTTTCGAAAATCCCCCTCTAAACCCCCCCCCCTCCCTCTAGTCCGATTTCAGCCATTAACGAACTTGATCTGTCTTTTTACATAAAACGGTTAAATATCGAGTTTCATAACGATCAAACAAGAATTGCGACCGCTAGAGCGTTAACAGACAAATATATATATATATATATATAATTTTGAACGGACCTCATTTTCGTCATCTCCCTGGTAGGATCGATGGACATTTGATAACATTTTTCGAAAATCGCGTCATGAGTACGACCTCAATAGCTGATTTTTCTTAAGGGAAATCTGCTAAAATTAATTAACAATAGAAGAATTGCCAATATAATATTTGGTATAGCGTCATTTTAGGTGACTTCAGCTATTTTCCTCGTACTCTTTAAGCGATTTTGAATAGATTTCTTCAAATGATCTTCAATCGTACCGAGGATAAGACAAAATTGGCCCATGTTCAAATATATATATGTATGTATATATATATATATATATATATCATATATTTTCGCTTCGTGCGACCATTGTGGAATTTATATGAGCATCTAAAATATTGCAAATGTGTATGCTAAAATATTGCCACTACACTATTTCCATGAACATACTGCAACTAGGACTCCTCTAAACTCCTCGAGAGCACCAGTCAACGTTGCGACATTTCTAGCAGTAAACAACCCGTCGTCAGCGTTCCCTGTGTGTGTGTGTGTGTGTGTGTGTGTGTGTGTGTGTGTGTGTGTGTGTGCGTATGTGCACGCGCGCGAGTTTGTTTATTTAAAAAAAAAATACTCTGAAAGGAGGGTTTTAAAATTCCCTTTGTACGAAAATGAAAAATCTAAAATAAAAAAAAACTACCTATTTTCTTTTAAACTAACATGAAACTGGGGACGTTGAATTTAGATGGAAGGCATACTTCAGTGTCAGGGAATTCTCTTTGAAATTTGGCTTATTAATACCAGGGATAGTGATTTTTTTTTAAAGGCTTTCCAGTTTGACGTTTTCCTGATTAGTTCTTTGAAGTTACCTGTTAATTGAAAAAAAATTATTTAGAGTAAAATTTTTTGTTGGTAATTTTGTAAAGAGATCTCTCCTTCGTCAACAGGAATTCGGCCTGACTAAAATACATGTATGATTACAAACACTTTTATAGTTCTCGTATCCCTAGTAGTCTCGAATAAAAAACAGTTTAAATCTCCCATAACCACGGTCGGAGAAGTTTCTTAGATAAATAAATTTCTAGATTTATAATATAAAACTGAGACTTATGAAACCCCTAGAAAATTAAAAAATAAAAGTTCTTTACAATCGTCCGCCTTATGATATTGTAGCTAATTGGGCGGGTTATCAACAGGTTTTCACCCTGTTTTATCCGGGGAGGGATAAAAATTTCTTTTAGTATTCGTCTCTAAATTCCTACTGCCCTCACGTGGGAATCGCCCCTCCCCTCCCCTAGCTCTAGGTGTGGTTACCAAGTGTGATGAAGCCAATATCTTTTTTAACTTATCCAAGTTTTCTTTTCAAACCATCCCCAACTAGTGTTGGCTCAAAAGAATCTTTGCCCGTCTTCCAGCTGTTAACTTCTTTAAATTTCAACTCATCGGGGTCCTTCGGCCTATGACTGTCTCGTCATTCCGACGATTTGTATTCCAGCCTTTATAAAGCTTTTCTAAAATATTCCTTTGCAAATCCCGCTTCAGCTAGTCATATTGTGTCAGCGCCCTTCAACAACAACGAACTTCACTTGGAATATTTGTGGAACACTATTCGGTAAATATTCGTCAGGCTGGAGCTAATTAAATTGAAATGACAACAAGCCATTGCTGTACTATTGGACAGAAAAATATAATGTACTATAGTCTGTAAGACCAAAATATTAAATTAATAAATAATTCAATTTCTCCCACAACAACAACACAAAACAAGACTATCAGTGTTAGATTTTTTGCTCGCAACTTGAAATTCCGGAATTCTTGGACAGCTTAACTTTATTCCCATTCTACTTTACATATTAATTCAATAGTTTAGTGGCGTATATTAGAATATAGATATTACCTGTGTGCTCACTATATCTTATTATTATTTATATGGATGTTTATTGTTAAAAACTAATTAGTGCATAGATCTTCCTCAACAATAAAATGATCATCGGCTCCATACTGGTTTTACTTATTAATCAACATATTCCCCATAAGGCACCCCCCCGTATATTCTTCTGATTGAATATCTCAAGAAATAATCTGTGAGTGTTTGGGTCCACATATATTGTACATTTGAGTATATGTCAAGTTAATATCTTTCCACCAATTAAACTCTTCATAAGAAAGTATCCAACACCTCGATGTGATTTGTCACTACAAAATTTAAAAAAAATAAATATGAAGGCCTTTGTTTAATGGCACAAGACATCAAAGTGTGGATATTATTATTGGTGGAAATAAAATATTAATTTGGCATATACTTAAATTTAATGTAGGCATAAAATTCACTATCAATCACAATTCTATAGAAGATAGGCCTGAGGCTCATCTAGCCTAGCTTACCACTCATTTTATCTATAAACATAATTAACACACACATTAACGATAACCACATTTACCATGTGACGTCTTATTCCATCTTAAATACCAAATATTGTTTTCAACGGACTTTTACTATGAGACATACGTTGTGCGATGACGTAATCAATTCAGATTTTGCGTTCATAATCGGAAAATGTTTATTCGATCTATGCCATACTCGATATTTAACTGCTTTATTCAACAGTAAACCTCTCGGAACAGTTCTACTCGTCGGATTTTGATGTCCAGGCTTCCAGAACTTTCTCGCGTAGAGACATTCTGTGCTTAGGGGTTTGCTGTAAAATTACATATGCCTTAGACTTCCACTGCAGTGTCTGAAGTAAAGTATACTTGAGCAATGGTATGGCCAAAGCAGTACTACTTCGAATTGCAAGTATGTATATTTTTAGTTGAATTAATTCGTTCAAATTTCAAAGTAGAAAATATAAGTAATTATATGAAATGCACATCAAAGGAAAAATGTGACTTTATTTTATGAATACCTTAATTGGTTGATAAGTTACCTTGATTCTTTATTGGGTTTAGAAGATCCGCTACTGTGGCGATTTACTCCTGAGAATATATTAACTCTGAAATGGTTTTAAAAATAAATTATTTAATTGCTACATACTATACTTTGGGGCCATGCCTTAAGCGTGATGAGAAATGTCAAAAAAATAGAAAGAGTGCAAAGGCTACTTGCGATAAAAATTGGTAAAGGATGTCGTACATTATTATATGGGGCATCATGATTATTAGGAGACACTATGCCAATTTACATCAAATCTGAGGAAATGATAAGGCAACATATGTTATTAAAATTGAATGAAATTCCGCAAGACTTTACATTACAGAATATTACAACATACGGACAAACTGACAAAACAGACCATTAAAACTCTTATAAGACAAGAATCTTATAAAAAATGTGACGAAAGACCGACAAACACACCCAAAGGACGACAATTACATACCTGTAAGTACATACCGACTATATACCAGAAACAAAAAATATCACTTACCAATTCCAAGTTAATACAATTTATATCAGGACGTGGACCTACAAAAAGCTACGTGTACAAATTTAAACTAACAAACACAAATACATGTAAAAGTGACAATGAGACTGAACACACAAGTGACCTTATCTTATATGATTGTACATTACTTGACGGACCAAGAACAAAACTCATCAAGTACATTACCTTAAAAAACCGAACTTGGCCGACGGATAAACCGACTCACATACATCAAGGGATTTAATGCATTTATACGAAGAATTGGACACAATTGTGTAGATCTACACCTACTGATCGCACACATATATATATATATATATATATATATATATATATATATATATATATATATATATAATGTTTACATATGTTTTTGTTTCTATTTTTGTTTCATTCTTATTGTTATTATAATATTTACATTTATTGTATACAAAGTATTATATGTATTTATTGAAACGTGTGTAGTATCCAAAGGATGGAGCACAAAACTTAAATAAACTCCCGCGTTACAGGGATACTCTTCGTGGAAAACAGGAAGGAGGATACTAGAATATTTATATTATTTAAATAAAATTGTTCAAAATAATATTACATTTCTCACTTAGTCAAACAAAATTACGGGGAGAGGTTAAATTTTGAAACCCAAATTCAATTTTTACAAAATCAATGCACATTGATTTAATAATGTGGGCTCCTGTCTGTAAGGAGTTCGTACATGTAATGTGAAGTCTCTAAGTATTCAATGTCTCTGTTGTCTATCAGTAAGTGTTTAATGATTCATGGCATATTCTGCAGAGAGGTTTTTCTGTTCTTGTTATGGGGTATAAGTACGTTTAATGTGACTGTCCTATCCTAAATCTTGTGAGTACACCTTCTCTTCTATTGTCACTTCTACTGGACTGTCACTCGTTTATAGAATGCTTTATTTCTCGCAGATGATTTTCTGCTGCTCTATGCCAACATTCATGCCATTAATTTAATGTTGTCTGTAGTATTTTAAATGTAAGTCTGTTAAGTCAAAAGATTGTCTCTGTGATACATATTTAGTGAGTTCGTCCAGGTCGTTTGTATGTCCAATGTTTTCATGTCTTGGAACCCACATCATTGCCAGTTTTGTCTATAGTTTTGCAATTTGTTCTAGAATCTGAATAATTAAGAGATGAGTGTTGAAATTTTTATTAAGGAAAGTAAACGCCTTAATGAATCAGAGTATATAGTAATATAGTCATATGTTGTATATGTATGTGTGACAGTCTCAAGAGTATGACATGCAATTCAGCGGTGTATACACTGCTGTTTTTAGGAAGACTTCGAATAATTAGCAAAGAATGTAACACGTAAGCATTCTAGTGGCGAATGTCTGAACTTCGGGTTGATTATGAAACACTAGCTACCATCTGTTGGATATCAGGAGAACTAAAACGATTTAGGTAGTAAGGTAAGGTAGTAATGCTACAAAACAAAGATCATTTTTTCTGCTTTTAAAGAAAAATAAAATTGTTTACTACCTCCGTCGAATTAAATCGGCGTGGTCTGCCAATGGCTACTACATTTTCTTTCAATATTTTTAAGACATTTCCCAGATAACAGTAAAACGCCAATTTCTAATTTATATGTTGGTAATAGTGACAATTCGTCATCATATTAGTACAACACCTCGTCGTTTTAATACTATATTTGATAGAAAGAAAACCGACTCGAATTTGTCTGGCCTGCAATTTTCGGTAAATGGTCAAAAGCATACTTATGGAATACCATCAACTTAATAACTTAAAAAAAGTCCGTCACGCAGGGGCTGCGTAAACTAAGCAGATTTCCCACGTGAAGTTTTGCAATAGAGAAATTTCACGAGAGCCGAACAGTTAAGGAAACGGCTGACCTAGCTTTTGGCGGGAAACTCACTCTCATCCGTTATCCGCCCAGATTTAATAAAAATGATAAACCTTGGTTAATATTCAAGATAGAGAATAAATGTATATAACAATATTTATAGTAAATTTAATTTTCAATAAGATTGACTCTATACAATTTTTCGATCCGACGTATAGTAACGGAAATATTTCGAATTTTCGAAAATCCTCCCCTCTAAACGCCCCCCCCCTCCCACTGGTCCGATTTCAGCCGTTAACGAACTTCATCTTTTTTTTTACAAACTAAATATCGAGTTTGGTAACGATCAAACAAAAATTGCGACCGCTAGAGCGGTAACAGACAAATATATATATATATATATATATATATATATATATATAGTTTTGAACGGACCTCATTTTCTTCATCTACTAGGTAGGATCGATGGACATTTGAAGAAAAATTTCGAAAATTACGTCATGATTACGACCTCAATAGCTGATTTCCCTTAAAGGAAATCTGCTAATACAAAGTGACTTCCTCGAATCCTGACGTTAAATAGTTAGCAACTCATTGGTGTATAATTTGGAAATGATTGCATTTTTCTACATGTGTCATGAAAAGTCGTTGGCAAAACAGACCTCACCGATGTTTAGGAATGGTTCAGCGAAGCGACTGCATTCCAGTGCACTGTGCAATACTTATTCATAGATGTCATTGACACTGATAATATTCGCTCACATTGAACTAACGGACTATCTTTTCATAAGTCACTTCATTTTATCAAAATGTTTGCATTCATGTAAATGTGATGGTTGCATTAACACGATGATATGAAAATTTTCACATACGAAAGACAGTTACAATCTAATCGAGAAACTAAAGGAAGTAAAGACAATGACATATTAAAATATGACAAATACATAGTCAATTGGATATAATCCTATAATTAACCTGAATACACATTGAGCATTATTATATTATTGAGCTGCCACAGCACCAAGGAATCAGTCTTCGTCTTCGCGCACAACGACTCATTGATGTCACAAAATCTCGAGGCGTTCCATCTGAATATAATAACTGCCACACAAATATTATAATCGTCCTTCCTTGTCTAAAGTAGATGAACTTAAGCTTCCATAAAAGAAACACTTTAATATTTTTCAAAGCCATTTACTATATCTTTGAATCTTGAACATTTTTCTGTTTAACAGGAGAAATGGAGTTGTCAACTCAGCAATTCTGGGCTACGTTTTTTTCCGCCATAGCCACTTATTACCCGCCAGATCTGGATCCAGGAAACCAACCGCAGAATGAAGTAAAAGAAAATTATGACTTTATAATAGTTGGTGGCGGAACTGCAGGTAAGAGCGTCATCTTTTTGAAGAACAATATTCCTAAAAATGATTTGATAGGTATAAACACTCCTTTGCACAAATTAACCATCAAACTTTAATACTTGCACCACTAATCAGTTGAATTTTATAAATAACATCCCAACACAAAAGCTGACATCAACTAAAAATCCAATTCGAGCTGTATTAGAGGATATAAAATAATATAAATATCTGGGTAAGAGTATCATTTACAATTTACTTCTAATCAAATAAATCAAAACCAATAAAATATATATTTTTAGGATTAAATCAAGATTAAAGCTAGAAATAGTAGGCTAACCGATCTCCCTTATACAGCTCTGGTATTCATAATCACACATAAATTCTGGGCATAGTCTTAAAAACTAGAACTGTCCATATCAGGGTTGGGCATAATTCAAGTAAATGTCTTTTGATTACTAATACATATTAATATTTCATTAATTATTTGTGTTAATATTCCATTAGTTATTCCTTACATAATTTAGACCAATAATTTACCAATCGTATTAATATTTTATGAATTCAGATGATACCTCAAATTCACAAGCAATTCTCATTAAAGATTATAAAGAAAGAGTTTGTAAAGCAGATATCTGCTTTCAAATCCTTACATATCCATCTTACGTACACGAAACAACATATTTCACTATTTTGGTCGTAGATGGTGAGGAGAAGAGCCAACGATTTTAAATAATAAAAATACACATTCAAACTGACTTTCTTTTTTTTTTATAAAAATGCCATAGTTATCTACTTTTACATCATACAAATTTTAAGATTCCGCTAGCAATACTTTTCAAATGATTAAACAATCAAATGAATTTCTAAAATTGTGAAATCTATTTCGAGAACTCCATCCAAATCTGAGAAGCAACTACTTATTTAAAAGTCCGTCACGCAGGGGCTGAATAAACTAAGCAGATTTCCCATGTGAAGTTATACAATAAATAAATCTGCCTACTAATAACAGTAGTAGTAAAGAATCTCTAAACCAATTCCCGATGGACGAACAGTTACGGAAACGGCTGAAATAGCTTTCGGCGGAATTCCCGAATATAGCCGATTTCTGCCGACTACAGAATTTTAATACAAATGCAAATATTTCGGTTAATATTCAAGATAGGGAATAAATGTATATAACAATAGTTATAGTAAATGTAATTTGCAATATACAATTTTTCGATCCAACGCATAATAACGGAGATATTTAGAATTTTTTTAAAATCCCCTCCTCTCCCACTGGTCCGAATTCAGCCATTAACGAACTTGATCTTTCTTTTTACTTAAAACGATTAAATAACGAGTTTGGTAACGATCAAACAAAAATTGCGACCGCTAAAGCGTTAACAGACAAATATATATATATGACCTCAATAGCTGATTTCCCTTAAGGGAAATCTGGTAAAAAGCGAAATCATTTGTTAATAACCCTTTCGCGGATACGTGGACCACATAGAATTGAGTCACCTCGATCTACTTTATCCCGTAATGGAGGTAATACAAGCGAAAGACTTTATTACATATTATTTGCTATTATATTCTAGTTTTCTTATAATATTTTCAAACGCTTAATCTTAGAGTCGTAGTTTCAATCAACAAGTTAATAATAGGAATTCATTTCATGGCAAACTCACTAAATAAAATCCTTAATCCCTGGTGGTCAGGGTAGTTACCTGAAGATATCTCAACATTTTTAATAAATAACAACTTTCCTTCGTTATCAATAGCTATATTTGATCTAAAACTGAATAGTATTGTTCTGTATCAAGCTTAAAGACAATCATATTTTACTAGATGCCATTAAATTAATTTACCTAAGCACTCTCCCTGCTATAACTCATATTTATACTGACACACTAGAAGAATACAAAAGTGGATATATATTGCATCAAAATCGTTACTCCTCAAGTCCTAGTGGTAAGATCTGATAATAAGATCCCTTGATTAATAAGCCTTTATTAAAAATGCCCGTGTGTGTTTGTGTTTTGGAACCTTGCATAAATATCCAAATGCCTCACAAAATAATACTCATAAAATATTTTGGCACAGGAAGTGTACTGGCTAACAGGCTGACCGAGATATCAGACTGGACGGTGTTGCTGATTGAAGCAGGCGGACCGGAGGATTCAGTTTCTGATACTCCTCTTTTCGAAATAGTCAACCATCATTCAGAGAAGGACTGGAACTACACGACGACCCCGCAACCAAAAGCATGCTTGGGTAAGTGCCTAAAACAATCAACATAAAATAATATAATATTAATTTAGATCACTACAAATATGTAGTTAACGCAAGGGGCATTAAGAGATTTATCCAGCTCTTAAATGAGCTTGGTGAAAAATTTCCTGAGTGTTGACAAATTTGCTGACTATTCAGAAAGGATTAATACCACAGAGGCAATATGGCCTTCCTGGCTCAAATTAATAATCGTTCAATTTTTGATATTACAAAATTATGCCTTCAGCAAAATTTAAATAGCTTTTAGCAGATTTCCCTTAAGGGAAATCAGCTATTATTTATTAATATTTTAGGCACAAGTCAATTGGTTTTGATATGACAAGAAGCTAGAATTTGGAATAGTAAAAGGTTTTTTACTGATTATTTGAAACAATCGACGTGGTGGGGGGGGGGGCAGCTAAATAAGGTAGCGAGATATAATGACCTCCATATTTGTACTGAGATTTTCGAGTTGTATTCCGATCAAGGGCTGTACACTGTTTATTAATTAGTTTGTAATTTTCCCTTTTAATCGGGAAGGTAACATCAATTTATTTTATATTAATCAAAATATCAACAAATTTATTAAACCTTTGTCATACGATTGTTACAGCTCGAGATGGTATATGCGAATACCCAAGAGGGAGAGTGCTTGGTGGAGGTTCAACAATAAATGGCATGATGTATGTCAGAGGAAATAAAATAGATTATGATGATTGGGTTAAGCTCGGTTGTGTAGGTTGGGGTTATAAAGACGTACTTCCGTATTTCATCAAGTCAGAGAACAACACCGAGCCTACCTTAGCAAGCTCACCATATCATGGGACTAAAGGTTACCAGAATGTCCAATATGCAAGGTATATAACGCCCTTAGCAGACGAATATTTAAAAGCAGGTGAAGAAATGGGCTGGAAAAAGCGGGACTTTAATGGCGAGCATCAAGACAATAGTATAGATTACGTTCAATTCACGATAAAAGGAGCCTCTCGCGCAAGTACTTCCAAGACTTACTTAAATTCTGTCAAGAAAAGAAGTAATCTTCACATAATTCAACACTCATTCGCATCCAAAATTATATTAAGCCACACAAGAGCGAAGGGTGTAGAATACTATAGAGATGGGCATATTTACTCAGTCTATGCTAATAAAGAAGTAATTATATCGGCGGGTGCAATAAATACTCCACATCTCCTCATGTTGTCTGGCATTGGTCCCAAGAAAGAATTGAAGAAGCACAACATCCCTGTAGTTGCAGACCTTCCAGTTGGAGAGGGCTTGCAAGATCACCCACTGGTGCCGGTACAATTTGAGATCAATAAGCCATACACAATAAGGACCGACGTTTGGAAAACTGAAGAAAGTATCTTGGAATACGCTAAAGATAGAAAAGGACCACTGTCAACATCTGGTGGGGAAGCAATGGTGTTCTTCAATCCACTCAACCAGTCGGAGCCACCCAATTTTCAAATTATGTGGCACTCCTTTATTCAAGAGCCACGCAGTAATCAGACAGAGAACTTGATATCCATCGTCAGCGCAGTTGTACATCCTCTCAGTAGAGGCAGTGTAAGATTGAAGAGCAACGATTTTCGGGACCCTCCACTCATTGACCCCAATTATTTCGGTGACAAACAAGATTTCAAGACCATGGTCAAGGGAATAGAAAAACTTTTTGAATACATGAAAACACCTACTATGTCCAAATACAATCCCAAACTAAATACTGATTTCCAACCTAAGTGCAATAATTCAGAAAATTTAGAGCTCTTCATAAGGTGCATCGTGCTCCAATATTCACAGACAGTATATCACCCCACTTCAACAGTGAAAATGGGTCATCCTCGGGATAAATCTGCCGTTGTTTCCCCAAATTTAATGGTTCAAGGATTTCGGAACTTGAGAGTCATTGATGCCTCAATAATGCCATTCGTTCCTCGAGGAAACACTAATGCTCCAGTTATTATGATTGCTGAGAAAGGTGCAGACATTGTGAAGTCGTCTTACAAAATATCAGGTACTTTTAATTCCTTTATTAGTTAAAATAATAATTTTATATATTTATGGAGGTTGGCAGAGGTATAGTGAGGGCACTACCCCCTACAAAACTGCGAGTTCAGGACAGCCATTGCACATTAGATTTTATTTTGTGGTTGTCCAGCTTTGAACATGGGCTTCTATGCCTTCTCCCTATGCTCACTCAACATCCTTAGGCACTTTGAGAAGCTACTTAACCATCCCATAAGGAAAGAGCTAATATTAGGTCCCCTCCAATCATTTGATGCAGAATAAAAGAAAATTCAACAACAAATTATCTATATAATAATCATGTCAGTATTCTCAAATAATTTATACAAAATGAATTAATTTGTCGATCTTTTATTCCTACACTACAAAACGCCAGAATTAATTGTGAGGCTGCCAACAGCTTGAATCCCGCTGGACTATCTCAGGTGAAGTAAGCAATTACTAGTTTCAGGATGTGTTCTTTCCCAATATCATTTCAAATTCTATAATTTCAACCAGAAGTCAGTGCTAAACTCTTCCTTACTTCACTAGCAACTTGTTTAATGAGGGACCCATCCATAACCAGTATTTTCTGTCAGTAACAGTATCTTCTTATTGCACCTAATCCTTACTTAGAACAATAAAAGTAATTTCAGGCAAAACTAAATTTACAAATTGTTTTGGAGGGTGAAACATCTGCCATTTGAAAAAGTTAATAAAGATGACTTAGCTGACACCTTAAGATCCTTTTTTTTAACTGAAAGTATTTTCTTAGATTCTCCTTCCTGGATATATGTACATGATCCAAGCTTACTCCTCATATTTTTAATAAGTATAATGTGTTTACCCTCTACACTCATGAAATTATCAGATTTAATCATAGTTATTCTTTTTCATAGTTATTTCTCTCTAGCTCCTGAACCAACCAAATCCTGTCCACACCCACCTTCTTGTGAATATTAACTGTCCATGTATCCATCCCCAGAGATGATGCAACCGTAATTTGTGAACAAATGTATTGGACGTCTAGGTCTAAATTTAGTATTTTCAATTACATCACCGTTCATTGTCTTTTTGGCAGAATAAAATAGGCAAGTTCAACTCTATCTTTATGCAAATAAATTGTCAGTCTCTTCGTACCAAACAAAAGGGAATATAGTCTAGATAAATCCAAGAGCTCCCTTTTTGAATTTTCATCAATGGTTTTATAACTGTTACACTGAATTACAAAAAAAAAAACTGTTGGCTCATAAAAACCAAAAATATTATTAATTTTAAACATAAGAGGGGATAGTTTCTTTCCTATAATTTTACAAGTAAATAATACTAGTTCTTATAATAAATGCATTCCAGGAATTTATATGTTTTATTACTGATGATATGTCAATTTTTATTACAGATCCTTCAAAATCATGATCAAGGAATAAATACAACTAAGCCTATCCATCATTTAAATTCTTCCAAGTCCTATTAGGGATTTATATTTATTTTCAAATGTGTTATTTATAACATTCAAAATAGTTTAAATTTTACATGAAGAAACATTACCAACGACCAGGTTACTCAGACACGATCTTTATTTTATGTACATTAATCTTATTTTCTAAATTAGTGATAGAGTCAACTTTAACATAAGACTAATTGTAATATTAATATCAGCTGGTTACCTGTCATACAATTTACCAGTCATTATGTGACTAGCAGTATACAGTAAGTATACATCATTTATCAAATTTGTATAATAAAATTCAGCCTTCAAAAGACGTATGAAAAATGTAGAGCAATATTATAATAAACACATTGAATATCATGTATTCAAGTTATTAACCTTCTGCCTAATCATATGTAAAGAACTCTTTCTTATAGATAAAGCAATCATTTTTAATTCCATGACAGAAAAATAGAATAACTAGCCTAATAGAGCTCTGTCAAAGTAAAATAAAAATTTTAACCAATCAATAATTTCATTCCTCAACACTGAGCCAACACAGAACTTATCCTAGACCTCTCAGTAAGGTTGAAAATCAGTCTGAAGGAATCATCTAAATTAAATAACTGAAACTGCAGAAAAATGAATGAACATTGGGGGTACTTTAAGGAACATAGAAAAATGGAATGTGAATCCTGTGCTTACAACAGGAGAAGAGGTGTACCTACACTATCAATGGAAAGGAATTGGGGCCCTACAAAGAACCAATTGGAAATGTTCTCGAAGGTCATCGATACTCGTTAAGGACAATCAATTATCATCTACATAAATAATGATATGTAAAGATTCCGTCCGATCTTACCATATCCACTTTAAATAAAACTACTGTAACAAGTTTACAAACATTCAAATTAATTAAAAGTAATAATAAAACTTTTTAATAATTTCCCACTAGAGCAGCCCTGCCCTTGGCTCCAACACACATATTTATAAATGAAGAGGACAGCTTCATTTATTTCTGAAAGACAATACAAATACAGAGGTAGGAAAAAATCCTTTTTCCTTCGCAAACAAGTATAGCACTTCATCATGGAAGATGGCAGCAGTTTGGAAATACTTATTGCTCAATAAATTGTTGTAAAGGAAAAGAGCTTTTATCAACCAATTTATATATGATGTCCTTCACTTAGTGCTAGAAAGACTGATATGAGCAAATAAGACTTGGTATCAAAATTAGTTTATTCATGCAATGACGGGTTTCAGTCATGATGGAGCTTTATCTACTCCTACCTACTTACAGCAAATCTCCACTGTCTCCTACAGATCACTCTTACCATTAATTAAGTATGGAGTCAGAAGGCTTCCAGATGAACTTCCAAAGGGAATTCTTTTAGACGTTCATGCCAAACTTATTTGCTCTAAGAGCACCATTCATATAAATTCCAGTTTCTGGCCTCATCCATTAAGATGTTTATTTTTTTTTTATTTATTTATATAGGAGCATCCGCATCTTGGCTCAAAGTTTCACAATGTAAAATGAAAACAAAATTGTAGAAAAATAACAAAAACTGAAACAACAAATAAAAAATTAAATACAACAAATAATCATTAAATACTAGTAATAAAGACAATTAATAAACATTAGACTAGTAATAAAGACAACAATTTAAAATGGTTTTAATAAAAAAATTATGTTATTCCTATATACTAATACATTTATATTATTTTTTTTATTTATTTAGTCTTGTGCCCCACAAAACTAAATAATGGTGGTTGGCATTATTAAGATATATTTACTCCTTCATGTGCTTACCTTTTTTGTACTTTTATATTATGGAAAATATATCTTTAGTATCTGATTCTTTCTCATATCCGTGCTTAGTTTAAAGAATATAATAAAGGTAACCCTTTTAAATCATTTTAGGTATGCTCTAACCTATTCTATTTTGTACTATATGTTTTAGCAGATTTCCCTTAAGGGAAATCAGCTATTGAGGTTGTACTCATGACGGAATTTTCGAAATTTTTCTTCAAATGTCCATCGATCCTACCTAGTAGATGACGAAAATGAGGTCCGTTCAAAACTGTATATATATATATATATATATATATATATATATATATATATATATATATATAGATATATATATATATCTATCTATATATTTGTCTGTTACCACTCTAGCGGTCGCAATTTTTGTTTGATCGTTACCAAACTCGATATTTAGTCGTTTTATGTCAAAAGAAAGATCAAGTTCGTTAACGGCTGAAATCGGACCACGGGGAGGGGGGGTTTAGAGGGGAGGATTTCCGAAAATTCGAAATATCTCCGTTACTATTCGTCGGATCGAAAAATTGTACAGAATCAATCTTATTGCAAATTAAATTTACTATAAATATTGTTCTATACATTTATTCTGTATCTTGAATATTAACCGAGATATTTGCATTTGTATTCTGCGTGTGGTACCAGTAGGCTATGTTCGGACTTTCCGCCGAGAGCTCTGGCGGCCTTTTCCATAACTATCCGTCCCTCGTGAATAGGTTTAGAGGTTAGGTTAACTGTGTTTCGGGGCTAGAAACTACTGGGTTATTACGCCCTAAATAATGTTTTAGGTTTAGAGGTTTCTTACTACTACAGTTGTTATTAGGCAGATTTCTCTATTGTAAAACTTCACGTGGGAAATCTGCTTAGTTTACGCAGCCCCTGCGTGACGGACTTTTTGTAAATGTTGATGTGTTTTAGATATGTTAGTGTTTGTGGAATATATTGGCTGCTGTCAGTTAATAGTTCTGTCATGTCGTGGGGTATGTGAAGGTTTTTTTTTTGTTGGATGCAGTCTGTTAGTATGTATTTTATCGTAAGGTGTTTGTTGCAGTATTTGCATATAGAGTTATCAGTCCTTGTCATTAATTGTCTATGTGTCAGGTATGTGTGACCGATCCTGAGTCTGGCAAGAACTACTTCCTCCCGTCTAGTTCTCCTATGGCTCAATGGCCACTCCTTAATAATACTTTTGATACTGTGGAGGTGGTTCTTTACTTCCATCCATTCTGATTGCCATTTGTTTAGGATTCAGTTGCGTACATGTCTCACTATGTCTTCGTATAATAAGTTTGTTTGAAAGTATTGAGTTTGTTGAGTAATTAGTTTAGTCGGTAGTCTGCTGACGTACTAAGTCCAAGGTCCTCGAATCCTGGCAGCCAATATAGGGTAATTGTTTTTTGTATGATTGTTGTTTATGAATTTCTTCTGTTATGTTTAGTGCTATTGGGTGAGTGATGTAAATATCTCAGAGGGTTAATAATGAGCTTAGTGAATTTGAACAAATTAGTGTGTGTTTGGGCTGTGATGATGTAGCCCTCCAACCAAATTGCGTGGAGTTCAACTCCAAGTATACTATAGTGGGATGGCAACTTTTCTGAAAAAACTTCTCTTTCTGTGACTGCTGCAGATCCAAATTTGTCATCGCTCTTGGATCCGTCAGTATACCAAACGGAATGGAAGTTTTTCTTTGAAAAAAACAGTTTGAAGTGATTTTTGTAGAATAGTGTAAATAATGTGTCTGATTTTTTAAACTTGGTTAACGATAGGTCTACAACGTACTTAATAAGCCAGGGAGGTGTTTTAGGATGTTTATAATGTTTTTAAGATGTTCATGTGAATAAATTAGGATCTTCTTAATCATGAATACTTTGCATGCCTCCATGTTTTTGAGGCATGCAAGAAGAGAAACTATTATTAATGACAAGAAAATTGTGCCTGTGAATATATTTCTAACCAATCCAATGGTCCAAATAGATAAAAATAGACATGGAAAAACATATGAATAAACAAATGAAATAAAACAAAAATAGCTACGAATAAGATGTGCAAAGTAGAATTTAAAAAGCTCTTTGCACATCTTATCTGTAGCAATTTAATTTATTTATTCATGAACTTTCTTCACAACCATCTATTTGTGACCAGGGGATGTTTCACATTTCAGACTTTAACTTTAGTTTGGATTCTGTAGGTTTTATTTTTGTTTATCATATTTTTAATCGTTCTACCATTTCATGAAACATTTATTTATTTATAGGTATGGGTGTTTAATATTTTAATATTTATCTCCAATATCTGTTTAAATCAGTGTTTTAGGGGAGTGTGTAATAATCTTCAAGCACCTCATGATGGATAATAGTGCAAAAAAGAAATATATAGATAACTAGCTAAGGTACCCGGTTTCGCCCGGGAATTTGTTTTAGGCTGAATAATGATGGAATTTTTTTGGGCAAGGCTTTACTTTTATTTTACCGCTATTTTTAGTTTCAGGCCTCCCTTACAACCCCCACTCCTGCCCGTCCCTAGAAATGTTGGTATGGCTTGTTATAATGAAGGCGTTAAAGCTAACACACGTACCGAGTTTTAATTAGTTCGGTTGAGTCTTTTGTGCCGAATAATATTGTTGACTCCCGCTATAGTTTTTAGCGTATAACGCATTTAAAGTTCGGAAGACGACGAAAGTGTATATAATAAAAGTTACTCTAAATAATAAAATAAATAACTTTTGTTATGTGGATATTTGCCAAAAAACCAATAGGAAATGAAATATCGTTATAATCCCCACTTCTGTTTGTCTCAGAGAATATTAATATAGTCTTAAGTCTAAGTTGGGCTAGTAGTAATATACATACCAAGTTTCATAAAATTCGGTTCAGCCGTTTTTGCGTGAAAAGGTAACAAACAAACAGATACGAAAGAAACAAAATGCAGTTATGGTGTCTGAAACGAAAAGTTATCAGAAAATTTCGAGAAAAAAATCAATGTACAGACAGAGGTTACAATTTTTTATATATATATATATATATATATATATATATATATATATATATATATATATATATATATATATATATAGATTGTGACAGACATAATTTTCTTATTGTGATATCTACACTGCACACCAAATATCAGAAACAGCATCAACCAGTTACTTTTTATGCTCTTTTAAAACTCTACTCACTTGAACATGTAATTATACTTCTCACCCTACAAGTACTGAGATGTGGTCTCTTACTCTGGTTTCAACTAAATGGAGATGTTGGCATGTGTTCGTAGCCCCCTCTCCCACAAACAGAAAGAATAGAAAAGGAATTAAATATCTCTGCCATTCATCAAACCAGAGTCAGCTACCAGCAGCTATCCAGGCAACTATTTTAATAGGCGCCATGTCATTGATATGCCTAATCAAAATATTGTAATACAGTTGTAATATCATTGTACAGGTTGACAAGAGGTAGTTTGCACTCATGCTAATATATATTATTCGTCAGTTTTTAAGAGTGCCTGTAATAATTTCCATTTTGTAGGCTCTACTTTCATTGAGTATTATGAATAAGACAATGTGAAAACAACAAATCCTAAAAATCTATTATTCCATTGTTCAATTAAATAATATGAATTTGGTGAAAGATGAGTCAATAAATAAAACCCTCTTCAATGATTGAGTTCACGCTTCCTGCACACCTCATCAGACTTCATTACATAAAATTATCCAAAAGCTACAAAATACATTAATAACCAAAATGGTGAAAAATGTCACATAGGAAAATCTGAGCTAATGCTCAATAAAATAAAAAAATAAATAAATCAACACTAAAAACCATTAAAAGTGGTGAAAACAAAGTACTATACATTTAAGACTTAATTTTAATTGTGACGCATAAAAAGAAATTCATAGTACCTAAAAAACCATCTTGTGAGTACACTCATTTAAGAGGTGTCCAAACATGAAGCACATCCGTTTTCAGAATGAACTTGCGTTAATTGCTAAATACTTGTTTCTGTTTTGCTTTGGTGAAATAAAAAGTTCCTAAATGCCTTCATACTAAAGATGACTGGCTGATGCTCACACCATAACGATTGAATATTTATTACCAAACCTGAATATTTTTTGAGGTATTTTCTTCTCTGCAGCAGTAAATTGAAAAAAAAAAAAATTATTAGAGTATTAATTATTCGTAAAGTGAAAAAGTAATACTATAAATACCCCAAAAAGGATGTGGTAAATGGAAGATACAGGACAGAATTTATAAACGAATGAAGCATAAAAGAAGTGAGAAAGCCAAAATCAATTTCACAATAGAAAAGAGAGGCACTTTTTCTGCCTGTTCTGTAATGTTAACTTCTTTTCTTTAGCAGTGTGCTAACAAAAACGTTAGCATATAATAAGATATGAAATTTATATTATCTACATGCTAAACCAATTTTTTTTTAATTATTAAGTAGCACAATTATTGGAGTTTATTTTAATAAATAAGTTTCTAAACAAAATAACAAGGAGCCATGAAATAAAACAAATTGTCTACATGAAGCTTTTTATTAGCCCCATATATTTTTGTATTTTTTTTTTTAAATCACATTTATATAAAACAGTTGGAAAATAAATCAAAACTTCATCCTATGAGGATATTGACTGCTCCTGAGTCCAAACATGGTACACAAGTATTTCCTAAGAAGTGTTTTATGTTCATTCTTCTTTATGGCTTTAAGAAGTTGACCATCAATCTCTTTCTGATCAGTCTTCCTCTGTTCTGAAGGTTTGTAAAATTCTTTCTTAGCGGCAAATATTTCTCCATCACTCTTCTTTACCTTCTTAGGCTTGACACGCTTGAAATATCTGTCATTAATGTGTGCTGGAAGTTTAAACTCAGATAAATCAATCTGTGTTGATGTAGCAATGACGTAATTTGGATGGATTCTTCTAAGGGGAACACCGTTTAGCGTGAATGGGCCGCTGACAAGAAGGAGCCCACTGGAAAGATTCTTTAGCAATACTGCCCTCTTTCCCTTGTGAAGGCCAGCAAGAAGAATGACAACTGCACCAGGTTTGAGAGAAGCACGGAACCTTCTTTTGTGCTGGCTGAAAAACGTTTTGCTTGGGTGCTTTCTCACTTTGTTGGAAGTAGGATAAGACTTTGTTCTCTTCTTCAGAAATACAGTACGAATACCTCCATTCTTTTCTCCTCCAATTTTCTTTTCAATCGTTACTTTCTTCTTGGGCTTGGGTGTCTTAGGAGTCTTTTTCCCAATAAACTTCCAAAGTGCCTTCTTGTGGAACATTCGGGACCTACTGAAACGGTAAACTCCAGATCCAAGGTTGTAGTTCCTCCTCTGAGGCTTCCTCCCAGGCTTCTCTGGGGCAGCTGCAGGCGCAGCGGCCTTTTTAGTAGGTGTTTCTACCATAACTCCTAAAATCAAACGACATAGTCAAAAAATTGAATTTCAAAAGCTTACTAAATTACTCATAATACAGTAATTATACAACACACATATTAGATAAACAATAATTATCTTAATTAAGGACAATGCTCCACTTTGAGGCATGATCAGTTTGTACTAATTTCCACATCCACTATTCTACTATCAACCAGATTCAAATGTTTATGCTCTTCATATAAGAGGTGGGTAACTAATTTTATTAAAGAAAGAAAATCAAAAGGCGAGTGAAAATAAAAATATTTGTATATAGAAGTCTTATATGCTTCTGTTTTATTATTAAATGGCATAAATACAACAAATATTGCTCACCAATGTGCCTATTATTTTAAAGAATGAAGGATATATTCATTTGAGTGTAATTTTCAAATATGGGTATACATTCCTTTTTATTCCACCCTCCCCCGCCCCTCAATCTTTGAACAAAACATTTCAATAGTCAAAATAACTTAACTACAATTTATTGATCATATAATTTGTTTAAACAAATTTTTTGATAACACAGTAGCAAAACAAATTTTTTTTTTTTTTATACCAACATGTTTATGGCAGCTACAGAAGGGTGTCCAACAGTGGTGCCCATTGACGACCCTTCGGCACCCGTTAGTGCTGTTTCAATTCATTATGTATCCGTTTAGCCATGTGGAATAATTTGACTCATGCAACCACCAACTTGCTAAATAAAGTTAATGACAACTTAAGAAGCATTTGCAAGTCTGATTTATGACCAATATTTTATTTCTAAATGTAATTAACGAATATGGTTAGGCTTGTGAAGGTCAAAACATGATTACTATGATTGATAGATCAGTAATACACAGACATCTTATCTACTTTTCACCACTTTGGAAGTTTGTTCTATTTTTCAAGAGAATAAGAAGAAGCAATATAATAAAATCATTTCACTCATACACAATAACATAGACTTTAATAAACTGCCTAGGGCTACTTAACTAAGCAGATTTCTATGTTAACATGACACACTGGTGACCTAATTTTACCATCTAAACTATATTTCTTCCATCGTAAGAAGTTTATGTAAGCAGGATTAAAATTTAAGCTATTTAGTAATTAATATAATTAACATAAAGTAACTTTCAATTACTCAGAGTGAAAATCAGATGAATAGAAAAAGGGGATGTGCAGAAGGCTGAAAAAATTAATAAAAGCAAATAAATATTTGATTTAAGAGCGTAAGTATGAAACCAGATGAAGAAAATTAAATTTGCAAAAGATTAGGTAAGATTTTTCAATCAGACTAATAATAATCGAGATATTTTGAATTTACTCACACAACCTCCTCCCTAAGGCTAACTGGAATTAATTATTTACAGGTACAGTTGTCCCTCGATAATCCGACAGTTAAGGGACCGAGAGAGTGTCGGATTACCGAAAATGTCGGATTACCAAAAATGTCATATTATCAAAGATGTTTTATTCTTAATGCGTTTGAACACAATGAAGTTAAAAAAAAGGAAGAAACAGTAAAGGTACATGTAATTTATTAATACCAGGATACATGTACTGGGAGTTTCACCACGGTCTATTCGTTTAATAATTTCCCATTTTTCAGATAAACTTAATGTTTTATGTTTACGTTTCACACTTGTGCTTGCCATTTTTCACTGCAGGTTTGTTTTGCTTCCTGCCGGAGCGGTGGGAGGGAGATGCATGTTGCTGCCTGTAGCGCGTCGGACTACCAAGTACGTCGGATTAAAAAGTGTCGGATTATCGAGGGACAACTGTATTTATGCTACCCTATTAATCCATTTCGCTAAAAGGAAGGAAACTAGTAAATGAGGCTGTACCAATGAAAAGATTTTCAAAAATGCCTTCAAATGTCCATCAATCCTATCCAATACACGATAAAAATGAAGTCCATTCAAACACACACAAACCACATTAAAATTCTAGATGTCATAATTTCCGTTTTATCTATTTTAAAGTTTTGTATAAAACTATTGATATGGTGCTTCAGAGAAATAAAATACAAAATCTGGTATTTACCTCTGGGTCAGTCTCAAAATGTAACATAATCAAACTTTTTAATAACGTAATGTACTGTTGTTCTACACTTAAACATCAATGAATTTTTTTTTTTTAGTTAATAGTCAGTTAAACCCCACCCCAACTTAAGCAATTTTTATTTAAAGTAACTGGGTCGCTAAATATTTTATGTCCAGCTTAAATATCAAATTCTGTATACATGAGGAAGTTTCAAGTATGAGACAAGAGTAGAATGTCAGTTTACCTTTCGAATAAATCTACCTAGCTAGAGTCAGAGACTTATACCATACAGAATCAAATCAACTCAATGGAACAATGGTTTCCACTAAAATATACATCTAACTTTAGCCAAGAGAAGAACAAATAATTGTATCCTCATACATATTGATGGTCATTAGCGCCCTATTTCATATATTATAAAGCAAATAGAAAAACATATACAAACATGGTTCCATGTGCAGAATGAATAGTAAACACCATTTCATCAGAAGGAAAAAACATTTCTACTGATTGTCCAGCTATCATAGGCCTTATGCCAAGTTAATCATCACATAATTCAAGAACAAAAGTTAGAAAAATTAAATATTTTTACACTTAAAATTATGAAAATTGTATCAAATTAGAGGACAACATTGACACCTAATAATTACACAATTAAATTTAGTCTAAAAAGAGATTGGGACTTTAATGTTTAGGTAGGCCAGTCAGAAATTACTAAACAGTTCATTGAATATACGCTTGACGTAATGTTTTAAACATAATAGTAATTCACTGCATATCCCAATTATGGACAATAATATAAATATAGTCAGAAAATTTATAACGAATATCCCATTTCTTGGACAAGTAAGTCCTGCGTGACTTCAGTATGTAATAGCAAATATCAATCAGACATCAACCTAAATAGAAACGAACTTAAAAGTATGAAGAAGAAAGTCGCGACACACAAAGTACCATTTAGTAAAGTAATAATTAAAAAGAAAGTACCAATTTAAACTACTTGAAGAGTATTGCGGTTGAACACAGCATGTACCACGTGGGGCTGTTGTAATAATTTCGACAAAAAAACTAACGTCACTCTTTCGCCTCCAAATAAATAAACAATAGTTTAAAAAGTAATTTACTGTTAACCAACAATTTACAATATTAATCAAAGTATATATAGAAAATTACCTCAAACGTTTACGACAAATGCCACACACTAACCAACACCTCCGAACTAAGACCACGGCCTTCTTGCATCAAAAACAGGTAAAAGGTAAACTATTACGTTCAAAGCATCGAATATCCAGAAGAAAAAAGATTATACTATTACTTACTTTTAAAAAAAATATTTGTTCATAAAACACTTTATTCTTCTTTAATAAAATAAATGTGAGAATTTTAATTTTGGCTAATGTCCATTGAGATTAGGGTTGGAAAGAGTAGCAGTGAGTTAAGTAACCTTACATATTAAATTATGAAACTATGTGTTGTCACTCGCTAAAGTATTAAGATGATTAGTATTAGCATCTTTAGGTATCGGCTTTTATTTAATTTAACTTGTTACTAAGTAAAACTAATAACTTTTGTTCAATAAATTTTAAAAACGATCGCAGTAATTAAAATAAATTAAAGCTTTCTTTAACAATGGTTTTTTTCTAAAGAACACACGTATTGAGATTGCATTATGTATTACATACATAAATGACCTTATATTTTGTATAATACCAGCAGAAAGCTTATTTAAAATATCCCTCATTAGTTGTTGAAAGTAGAGTTTATTTTTATCTGAATCTTACGAGTTTCACCCAATTTTGTAGTTAGATTTATTAAAATTGTATAATAATATTCACATATCTGGAAGTCGATTAAATACACATTTTGCGAGATGAAGTACGATAATAGAATTACGTTTAAGGGTCATTTTGAGGAAATTTCGATCAGTTCAAAGGCCATTTGGGCTGAAGTTATACATAGGGATGAAGTCAAGCGCGACTCTCTTAGCAGTAACAAGAAGCCTGGATGTTGTAGTCTGCGCCAAAATCCATCTTATTTACTGACCTTATTATATTTTTTTTATTAATGTCCACTTTATGCTACTTTGGCTAATTGGGATGGGTTATCTACAGGGAACCACCCTTTTCTACCTAGGATGGGAGTAAGGAATTTATTTAACAAGTCTGCCACCAAATAAATTTCAACTGCCCAGGGCGGGAATCGAACCCGTGACTCTAGGTCTACCATATGAGATTAAGACCAACGCTACATACGGCCAACCTGAGCCCCAAGACCTTAGTATGTGTCCATTGTACAACAAAAGTGCGTCCTATCCAGCCGATGGCCCATTGCGGCCGACATAGAGGAGTATTTTGAATTTTGACTTTCATTTTTGTTCCTTTGTAGGTTTAGGGGAAAAAAAAACAACACTCTTAGTCGGTTATCAGTATTCTTAGAATGAAGATCCCTGTAGTGGCAATTTCCTCATCCGTGCGTAGTCAGCTGAGTCGTCCCCACCTGGTCTGCACTTCAAAAGTCTCCTAAAGCAAAGTAAAAATTTGTGTAACATAGCTATTGTTATGAAATAATTAAGCTATAGAAAACCTTTGAACTAGGTTCCTGAGACATGAAGACAGATCCCTATCGGTATATATATACATATATATATCAAGGTAGTCCAAATATAGAAAATAAAAATTGTTAGTTTATATAAAAGTCGATGCTGAAAGGTCATGCATGACAAGGAAATGCGAAGGGGTATCTGAAGAACTCGTCAACTATAATCAGGAGGTAACGGTTCCTTGTGTTGGTAAGTAGAGGTCTTTTAAAATCTATTAAGCCTGTTAAGTCGCTCTAATAGTCGTTTGTTTGATTTTGGACAAAAAACTTCGCGGTTATCAATGCCCAACACTCCTCAGACCGTATTTGAGCCCCCCAGTCATGGGAAATCCCAGGCACACGCCGCTAGACCGACTTTTAATTATAGGTATATTACTATACATATATTTTTATTTTTATATATTTTTTCACATTATTTTTTTTATTTATTTATATTTTTTAACCCCCCCCCTTTTTTTAATGGTCGTGTCACCTTTATAAGAAGTCCTTCTAGCTTATTAAACCTAGGTTTCAGCTCAGCACAGATCTTGCACAACGTCGTTACTTTCCTAATGTCATCTAGAGAGTACGTCAAATTCTTCAAGTTAGATATAAATTGTTTTCGTTTCATAATTTTAAAAGTTATCTCTTTCAGTTTAAATATACTTATATATTAATAGTTGGTGGATCATTTGAGCTTGAATAAATTTATAATACACAATTTTGTTCATCATTGTTTGTGAACTTTCCTCCGTTAATTTCTTTGTGAGTTTTATCATTTTTCAGCTTCCAATGCGAATTTCTACAGCCGCTACACTCGTTCAGAGAAAAAACTCTATCTAAAGTGCCATCTTACAACTAGACTGAACCACTGAGGACCAATATTCCAGTACCCTTCCTCAAGATTTTTCACTAACAACCAGAAGCTGGTTAAGCTCAAAAAAATGTTATATGTTTCTTATTGAGAGGAGCATATCAAACAGTTTCCTTTGTTGCCTTCAAAAACATTTATGATTGAATCGTTTTGACTTTAAAGATTACCTATTTCTATAAGCTTCAACTTAATCGTAATCAGATTAGTAAATAATTCCCAATTTACTGTTGTGTATGATGCAAACTTTATTTATTTCTTATAACAGTTCGAAAATCTGGTCTATCATACAAATTTTCTTCTCCTATTTTATTTTTCCCAAAATCTCGTCTGCAGCAAACTATATTTCAGCTTCGATTTTTGATAACATGAATTTGTGTGAAAATGATCCCATTTTAAAAAGTTTTAGCCTGAAAAATATGCCTTATCGTTTTTCAAACAATGCTCTACATTCATAATTTGTCGGCCGCACAATTGTTTTGGTTAAGAGTATGACTATGAATTGACTTCGTTTGAAAGGGATATCTTTGTTTTACCAAAGTTGACTTTTTGAAGTAGTTTTTCATCAATAGTAGGGCCAAGTGAGCCTTCTTTATTTTCCTCCTTAAGTGTATATACGCACAGAATATATTTTAATTATTAAAATATATAATAATAAAATACTAACGAATTAAAATCGCCCCCCCCCTCCAGTGGACCCTCTTTTTGTAAATATTCCAAATTTAAAAAAATAGAAGCTCAGAGTTTTATAGCTACAGCAATAAACAGTGGCGTAACCAGATTAATTAATGGGTTAAAAATCCTTGATCTCCCCTCAGCTTCTCGAATTAAACGAGTACTTCACGCCGAGAATCATCTGCGGTTTAAGTTTACCTTTCAAAAGATATTATCGTTAATATTCTTACTAATAGGCCCATCAATAAAATATTTCCTTCCTGTATCTTGTAATCAAGTCGTAAAAAACAAAGTTTGTATCCGACAGCTAGTCGTTTTATAGTAGTATTGATTTTTATTTTAAAATTAATTACAATTCTGTAATTTATCAGAACAAATTATTAACGGATACATATTTTAAAGAGAAAAATCAGTTGCTGAATGAAAATAGTGATTACAATGGTTAAGGAGAAAACTTAAAACATTAAGCATTTTTCAAACATTTAAATTAACGTCCATATTATGTTACTATATCTGTTCGGGGCGGGTAATCTACATATTACCACCACTTTATTCTACTCTGAGTGGTATTAAGGATTTAATCCCAACAGATTAGTAAAATGAATAGGACAATATTGTTTTAATATATTTTTGTATACATACATACACGTTCAGCTCTTAAGGCATTTTATATATTCTGGTTTTATTTCGGCAACGATGTTCAAGCAACAAGTATTTATTTGACGAAAAGTATTAATGAATAAAAAATAAAAATAGACAAAAAGAACGAAGTATTATAAACTATAAATTATGTTTATGCAATTTCCCACCTTCTCGTATTACTTTCAATTAACCATAAAAATGACTAATCAGAGTTATTAAGACTATTACAAATTTACTGGAAAATTTTAGAATTATATGAAATTACTTTTTGCAATGATATGATATGATCAAATTAAATGATCAATTTTGTTCGACCATCTTTACTAGATACATATTTTTACATCTCAGATGACGGCGATTAAGTTAACAATAAAATTGCTGATATCTCAATGATATGAGATAGAAGTTTGCTTTAAGGTTTCTCTGCACTGATGAATTGTTTGTTATGAATATTTTTTCACAAATGAGTTCGCACATAAGGATACGAACATTTAAGAATCATATTACATTGAAATAAATAAAGGAGTGTCACCATTATACAAGAAGAATTAAACATATTTTATGAAACCTATCTTAAATTCCTTAAATTACCAACAACAAACAAGTCCCTGCTAAGACCCCTATCCACAGTCCGCCATTTTATCCTATTCTAACCTGATTTAAGGCGCGGGAGCATCTCATAGCTATTTGTTTTTATTATTCACCAAATGTTACTGTTCTGTGCGATTTTTACAATGAACAAATAGACTGTTGGATCGTGAAGTTCAGTTTGTTGAAGATCGCGTCATTTGGATGTCGAAAGGCGACGTACACTGTCAAAGCCTTTGTGGTGAATTAGTGGTCTTAAACACTCTTAATGTAGAGATTTTCTCTAGAACAATGTGAACTCTTTAGAATTCAATCTAAATAGTTGAAAGAATTTTATTAGAAGGAAGTTTGCAGGTTGTATTAAGCTGTCAGGAATACATATACTTCTACAAGGTACTGTTTACTTTTTGTTAGGTCTAATTAGTTATTGAAATATTATTTATTACCATTGAATTTTAGAAAATTTTGCAACCACTTAACTAGTTCTATAATAATTTAATGTAATTGAAATGAATATAGAACTTTTAAGGGTTTGTTTTGTTTGCAAATTCATTCACTAACCTAGCTTCTAATGACAGTTTTCATTAACACCTTAATAATACTGATTTCGTTTTATTTCTTGATTTCTAATACTCCATTATGTACTTTGCTTTATTCTAGTTTAATTCTTTATGAATTCATAGGAATAATGGAGGATGGTGATGGATTAAAGATTTCATCGTGCAGCGGTATGGAAAAGAGATCTGGGACTCCTGCAGATATCGAAGATAATGATTCATCAAAATCGACTGTTGTGAGAGAACCTTCTTATTCTAGTGATAATCATCCCCAATCTCTTAAACTGTTTTTGGGCTTTAATAATATTAATGGTGATTGTGCTGATAAAGATATTAATCAACTTGATTCTTCTCTCGTAGGATCTAGTTCGAATAATAGTTTAAGTTCTGAATCTTCTGAAGTTACACAGGAATCTTCACAAGATGATGGTGTTAGGGCAGAAACAGATTCAAGCTCGGATAATAGTTCTAAATCCTCTTTTTCTGACTCTCCCATTAAAAATAGTAAGGAATTCTCCAAAACAAGTGATGATTTATCTCCTGTAAATCGTGTTATTCCAGGACTGTCAGAATCTTCGGATGAGTCTGATTCAAGTGATAGTGATGAAAGTGCTGATGGAGAGAGTAATATTGATGCTAGTAATCGACCTGAAACTCTAGATTCCCATTCACTATTAAGTGGGCATATTATCAGAGAGAAAGAAGATGAAGAAGGTAAAAGCAAGAATTGTCTATTTTCTAGTGAAAGTGAAATTTCAGACAAAGTTGAATGTTCTAAAGAAAAAGAGAAAAATAATTTATTCAGTCCTAAAGAAAATGATGTTCAACCTATTCAAGAGGAATCTCCTCTTAGTGATAGCATGAAGCCTGAGAAAACTGACCAAGCTTTTTTAATACCTCTCGAAAGCCAAGAAGCAAGTAACTCGAAACAAACTTCTGAACCAGATATTCCAGTGAAGGAAATACCAGAGGAAGTAAGAAATAATGCTGTGACGAGTGTTGAAAAGGATAAATCCGACGAAATACAAGAGCCATCAGATGCTATAAAGCCTCAACAAATATTGGATAACTCTGATGCTCCTATTGAAATTAAACAAGTAGAAGGTTCATCCACGTCAGATGAAATTATTTTACCCAAAAATGTTTCTGAATCAAAGGAACAAGCTGATGATATAAATTCTGAAAATATATGCAATATAATGGAATCCAAAAGTGAAACCTGTATTGTTGGAGAAAACGTATCCAATCAGAAAGTAATTGTAAAAGACACACCCAAAACCAGACAGCAGGTTGGAGATCACACATTAAGATCAGATAATTCTGATAAGAATCTCATTAAACCTCCAGAAAAGATAAACAAAACTTCTCGAAGAAAAACTGAAGAGAGGAGTACAACAAGTCGTGACCAATTCAATCAGGAAAAATTTCTGATTCAATATAAAGGATTCAAAAATATTGGAAATAATTTAAAGGCTACAAGTTTCAAGAAACCATTTCTTAGGTGGAATCCCTTCAATCCATGCCGTAAAAAAGATATGAAGACTGGAAAATATATTTTACAAAAAAGTTTCAGGGATGATGTGGATTGTAGTACCCTTCAACCCGAGTATGCTCAATATTTAGGTTTGCAGCCCATAGTTAAATTTAAGTGTTCTAATTGTGGCATGTCAACCTTTCAGTCAATGAGTGCCTTGAATACCCATCAAATTGAATGTAAAAAGAATAGAAAAAGTATTTCTCAAGTCAATGATAACATTATTGTGCCTGATGTAAATTCTGCTAATATTAAACTTACGCGAAAAGTTTTTTTATGTTCTACATGTGGCACATATTATGAAAATTGTGATCTATTTCTTCACATGCGGGAGTATCATAGAAGATTTATTTGTTTGTTTTGCCTTTATATGAGTCAGTCTCCTGAGTTGCTTTTAGAACATTTATGGGAAAAACATAAAGTTACTGAACAAGAATACTTAAATCTTGAAGAATTTCTAAAAAGGGCTACACAACAATTTTTTTTGTTGTGTATAACTTGTAATAAAGTTTTTACTGAAATGGATGATTGTTCTGGTCATAAATGTTCTCCTAAGAATTCTCGTGAAAGTGAAAATAATCAGTTCAAACGGCTACGGTCAGACGATTCCAACATAACCTCATCTCATGAACCCTCTTGTAATTTAGCAAGTGATGTATCAAAAACGAAAACATTAAAGTTAAGTAAAGATATTACCATGAAACCAATAAATAACTCAATGCATAGCATCGATTCTTGTTCTTTACAAAATCAGAGTGATAGTTTTAATAAGTCACCCACATACCCCACACCAGCAGTTACAAATGATAATCAATTGGCTCTTGCATCTGAAAATGGTTTCAATAATGGGGCATCGGGGCATTCAGAAAGTAATTCCATAACTCACACAGAAAGTTTACAGATTAAAGTCCCAAGTGGCATTGAAATTAAACCATTGATTCCAGGAGAAAACAATCATCAAGAAACAAAATTCGAACCTCCTAATGGTCCAGGTATTGAAATATTTCCAATTAACACAGAGCCCCAGATGCCTGTCAAAAAAAATAAAACATTGAAAACTATTAAAAAAAGAAAACCACATTTAAGGACAAAGATAAAAATGATGAATAAAGGGAATCCTATAACACCTATACCTGAAGAAACTGAATGTCTTGATGAATCCTTTGTTCCTCCTATAAGCCCTCCAATAATTGCACCTCCTCCGATAGTAGCTGACTCAGAGAGTGAGACTCCTTCTGGGGGTAAGATGGCAAATAGGGATCGAGAACTGGGAGAATCAGAACCTTATGAAAACCAGTCTCAACTAAATCATGAGGGTAAGCCACAATCAGACCACGAACAAAAACTTGAAGAAGAGCCATCTGCTCATTCATCTTCTGTTGGTGACCAATCCGACTCTCCTATTCAGTTTGATTCTGAAGAGCATCTGCAGAATTCATTAGAATCAAGAGATACAGCAGAAACTAAAAGGAGTTTATCACAAGATATTTTTAAAATTAAACTAAAAGGAGATATAGAATCGGATGGTGAAAGTGATGATAGCCAAAAGTTATCATTAATTGTTGATGAAAATACAAATAATAGTGAAGACTCCAAGAAAGATAATCCTCCTGAAGGAGGATTGTTTAGTGAAAGTAATTTGGTTAATGATGAAAGTAAAATTCCTCAAAATCACAAAAATGAGACAAATGACGTGCCATTAGCACGAGAAGATGTTGCTGCTATGGCTCTTACTTTGGATGACAAAATTGAAAATGTTCCAATTCAGGCTGTAGTAAAAGAATGTGTGCGAACATCCTGCCTGTCATGTAATTACTGTAGACATGCTGTTAAAATAGCTGTAAATGGCAAACAGCTGGCTCTTCATTTATTATCTGAACACCGCTATACTCCAGTCAAGAATGAGACTAATGAAGATGTCATTAGGAAGCTTAAAAATTCTTTAGATATTTTACAGAGCATGTATTTTAATACTGAAACTTATGACAGCTCTGATCCTTCACTTCATATTCCTTATGACAAGGAAAGCAATTTTGATTGTTTTCAGTGCAGCTATGTTTCTTCTTCTCATAAAGACTTGTATGCCCATAAAAGGAAATGCCATACAAAGTCATTACTGCTATGCATTATGTGTAAGAAGAACTTCTTTAGTTACAGTGAACTTATTTGTCATATTTGTGCTGGCACTTATAATGCTGAATCATTGGTTTACAGTGTGGATATAAATTTTCGGTGCTGTTTCTGTCGGTTAGACACTATTCCATCTGCTTTTCGTTTAATGGTTCATCTTCGCAAATCCCATCACACTTGTGACATCTGTTTGGAAATGTGTACAGACCAGCAGAAGTTATCCACTCATATGTGGAAACATAAATTAAGCCACCTATGCTACAGATGTAATATAGCTTATGCTAGCAAGCCAGACATTACTAAACATCTTTTTTGGAAGCATGGGACAGAAAGTGTACTTTGTAAAAAATGCCTTCAGAAAAAGTGGCCTCACGTGTACCATTTTTGTATTCCACCAACTTCATTCATTTGTGAAGAATGTAACACAAGTTTTTCAAAGGCAGTAGCACTTAAAGTTCACAAAAGAATTCATGGGAATGATTATCCTTATTCGTGTCCTCAATGTGAAAAGAAATTTGTTTCAAAAAAGCTTTTGGCCCGTCATATTGACAGGCACAACGCCGTTTTTCAGAAAAAAGATTCTCCACATAATTTATCTGAGGACAATAAAGATGAAATAATTAATGTTACTGACATTACTGACAATAAGGAATCATTACAAAGTGACAATAACAAAGATGATGGAAAAGATAAAAGTCATAAAAAACACAAGAAAGAGAAAGATAAAAAAGAAAAGAAAGTTGTTGATGTATATGACCTTCCACCTTTAAATCTTTCATCAGAGAGTGACAGCTCTGATGAAGAATCATCTAAGAAACTTACTCCAAAAGTTCTTGGAGATAACAATGATCAAATAAATTGTAAAGATAATGCCTCTTCTGAAAAATCAGACTTGCCAAAGTTAGGTGGTCTTCTGGAAGGTGATTTATACAGTGATAAGTCGGTTGAACCTAACAGTTTCCTGAATCTCTTAAAACCAGATTACCTGCAGAAAGATGGTAGTGGTGATGAAGCTGACAGAAAACCTACAGCATCAGAACCAGTATCACCTTTTGACAGCTCAGTAGTCAACAGCCTACTTCCTTTGGGTAAAGATGAAATAAAAAACGATACTACTGACTCTATGCAGAATGAACAAGTTGAAGGCATATGGGAAAATTTCTACAAAACTAACCCACAAAATTCCAATTTACCTTTTCCTTTATGTGCCATGAAATCAGATCTTGCCTATAGGATAATCATGGGTGACCATGACTACTGTTCAATAAAAGAAGACCCGGTTATTAAAGAAGACTTGCCGTCGACGTCAAATCTGGAAACCAACTTTTCTGGTGACAAACTGGAAGAAGTTACACCATTAATTATGGAAAAACCCGTGACTCCACCTCCCACCAAAAATGAAGAAAATCCAACTACCCCTCCTAGTGTGTCAAAGAAGAAGGTTAAATCGCCGAAAAAGAAAGTTTCTAAAACCCCTGATGATAACAACTCATCTTCTTCCAGTGATTCTAGTAGTGATAGTGACAGTTCATGCAGTTGTGGAACAAATTGCAGTTGTTCAAGTTCTTCAAGTTCATCTTCTTCTAGCTCAGATTCTGACAGTTCAACTAATGAAGATAAGAAGATAGATAAAAGAAAGAAGAAGAAGCTGCCTAAATCAGATTGTGAACCTGAACCACCAAAAGAGGTGGTACCCCCTGAACCTGAAATAGTTCCATTACCTGAACCAGAAGATCCTCCAATTCGAGAGTCTGAATTGGAAACAGATGAATCGACATCTGATGAAGAATTTTATGATAGGCAACCACAGATTATTGCAAACCAATTGCTTGCTGAGAAAAGACAAATGCAGCTTGCATCTGTTACTCTAAGTAATGATAGCACAACTACAGCAGTTGCTCCTCCAGTACAAGCAACTCCACCGTCTCAACCTCCACCACCTCCTCCTCCTCCTCCCATTCCTCAACCACAAGCACAGGAAAACATTCCTCCTCCTGATGCAGTTGAAACTCCTAAACCAAAACCACGAACCAAACGAAAGCGAAGAGTGAATACACCCAAAGCTTCAAAAGCTGAAAAACCATTACTGGATTCTAATTTTCCAAAGTATGCCAGTGAAGTAAAACCTCCACCCTTTAGTCCCCTTTTCCCACAAACTCCTCCTGTAAGTAAACAGAAACCGAACCTGCCGGTTACACAGAGTCCCTCACGTCCAGAAGCAAGTGGGAGTGGCTCTGAAACTGACAGCACACGGCTCTCAAAGAGGAGGAGAGTTCCAAATAAATTTTATGGTTACTCAAGTGGAGATGAAGAAGAAAAACAAATACCCAAGTGGAGGAAGACCGATACACATTTTGCAACGAATCAAACACCCAAAATGCCTCCATCTATTGTCCCACCTCCTACACCAAGGATCCAGCTTACAGTACCAAAGCAAGTAATACGAAAACCATACCATAAACAACCTTCAAAACCTAAAATACATTCGAGTACTGACTCATCAGAAAGTGGAACAAGTGACATTGATGATAGACTTTCTAGGCCTCAAGTGCCTGCAGAACCTGTCAAGGCAGACAAAGATGTCTATTGTTACTGTAGGTGCCCATATGATGAGGTGTCAGAAATGATAGCTTGTGATGATGAAAACTGTAAAATTGAGTGGTTTCATTTTGAGTGTGTAGGTATTTTAGTACCACCCAGAGGGCAGTGGTACTGTCCTGGTTGCAGAAAGGCTAGAGGCTTGCCCACATAGGTTTAGTACGAATTATTATTAGGTAATCATTATTGTAGTTTTACTGTAAAAATAAAACACTTTTTCAATGAAATGTTTGATGCAATGAATAAATTACTTTAAATCTATAATTGCCATTACAGCAATTAGTTATTTATTTATAAACATTATTTTAATACATTTATAAGGAGAGTTTTAAATATTAGGAGTATCTATTTCTGTTGAAATTGCTGTAATGACATCATTTTTTTTTTTTTAAGAGTAATCTGATTCATTTTACTAGAATTTGTATGAATAAAATTCATATTCAAAACTGCCATTGAATTTTTATAACAGATTTAATAAAATGTACCAGCATGAAAAGATCTGGTTATGTATATGAATAAATTGTATATTTCATTATTGCAAATATGTTGTAAATAGTGTGTACATAAATTGTGAAATGTTTCTCAATATTGCAGTTGCAGTTGTTATATTTTGTATATAGTATTTTTTGAAGTTTTTTTTCTACTGATAGTTTATCACAATACCAAATTGTTCATTCATATAGAGATTATATTGCTTCAAATAATTATCACAATATTTTGTGAGAATTATATAAAAATGTAAAAAAATTCCCTGATTTATTTTTTGTAAAACTGTAATTATATACATATAAATATATAAATAGCTATACTTATAAAATAGTATTGTAAATAAAAAGAGTTACTATTGAATATTATTTTATTAGAAAATTTTATTAAATCCATAAATATCTTGCACATAGAAAAAAAAAAAAACTGAAGAGAAATGTTTTAGTTTTACGTTATAATTTATTCTTTCAGAACAGCATGAAATCACCATTAGTGAAATAAAAATATTTCTTTTATAATGTCTTCTTTATTTACTTTGGGGTTCACTATATTTTTTTTTTTGAACATTGGAATATCTTTTTAAGTTTTCTCCTTATTACTATTATATTTAGTGTGCTTCTTGTTAAAAGTTTTTTTTTTTTCATCAAAAATTAAACTTTTTGTTGTAGTACTTTCTAAATGTTGGCTGCCTCCCTTTATAAGAGGCATGCAGGATATAATTTAAACCCTGCACTGCACTAACTATGTCTGCTTATTTTCTCCAGGGCCTAACCAACAGTACTTGAATAAAGAAGTAGGGTTCTTAGTTTAATATGACATACTGAAGAGGGAGCACAATGGTGACTCGGCTTCTCATCAAAGCCATTTGCTTCATGGTTTTTTTTTTAATACACTCACACACCCATTATAATATTTCAGTTTTACATGAAACATTTAAATATTAAATTAGGCAACTAATTTGAGTTGATATTAACTATTTTATCATACATTTCCTCACATTAAAAATTGTAAGAAAAAGTGAATAAGTTATATGAGGTATATAAAATGGATATAGAAATTTATATTTTTGACATCTAATAAGATAAGATCACTCAAAGGAAGTAGTGTATAAAATTGGGTCATGTGTGCAATCTCAATGGACAATCTCTCTAAATGGTAAGTTGCAAAAAGTTAATTTTTTTAAAGTCCAAAATTGTCTACGAAGAATTTTGATATATCTAGTTCCTAAACAACGCTTTTACTTGTATTAAATTTAAAATAAAAATATTTCCCCCTGCAACACACGGCCTTGGGGGGGGGGGGGGTCAAGTGCATGACACAATTTTGACCACATTGTAGTGGCATTAAATACTACATATTGCTACTTCTTTATTCAAGTAGCTACTCATTATCCTCACGATACAGAAAAGTCACCCAGTGCTTTTCCTCCAGGAATGACTCTTAACCTCAAAGCCCAGTGAGGCGATCCTATGGTTTGAACTTGGAAGTTTTAGCATAGTAACTTGCTGCTTTTATTACTGGATCACAGCTGCACCCATGTTTAAGTTATAGATATTTGCCACAACAAGATGACATTTAGATGCATAAAAAAGAAAATAACCGAAAAATATGACCCTGAACTCCTTTGATTATACAAAGGGCCAAGAAATAGTAGGGTTCATCAGTGTTGCAAATAAGGAACAACATTAGATTTCTGTGACTAGTTATTGAATTGGAGAAAAACTATTCTTCATTCATCATTATAACAGAATTGCTTCCAAAGCTTTTATATTTTTGAGTCAACTTTCCCAATGTGTAAATGTAGGCATAAAAAAGTTTGATTTTTAAATGGGTGTTTATTTTGAATTGAAAACATGTATTTGGTAATATCTTTGTTAATGTTGGTTTTATCATTATTATTTATTAACGCTCACTTTTTAAAGCTAATTGGTTTTATCAAGAAAAAAAGTTTAAAACTAATTGTGTTTAGGATAAACTGGTTGGTCCTAAAACCTTAGTGAATAATAAATTTTAAAATTTTGGCTTCCAGCGACCAAATTTATTTGTGCTCCTTGGCAATGTCTCAATGGAATTAAGATTTTTTTTGTATATGATAAGGGGATGTATACGTTTAACATCTTATACTATCTACCACTGACAGAAGTGGGATTTTACTTCTATATTAAAACATATGTTAGTCAATATTTTCATTAATTGACTGTCTTTGACAAAAGAAAAAAAAATGTAAAGAGTAAATTGTGTTATACAATGGATTTTCCAGTTCTAAAACAATGTATAATTTATACCTTTGGTATTTTAGAATTAGAGTTAAATTGTGTACAAATATCAGAATATTTTGAAATAAATTAATTTGAAATAATTGATGATTCATTGAGAGAAGATTTTTTTGATGTGATGAAAATGATGGGATTATATATTAGTAAATAGATTAATCCAATCTTTATTTTCTCATGGGAAACCATTCTTACTTCAACTCATCAATGGCAGCTTATTGAAGGTAAGTTTATAATAAATTATTTTACTGCATCATGTTCCTATAGTTTTCTAAAAATTATGATTATTTTAATTTTTAAAGTAGAGTAAGAAATTTACTTTGTTCTGTAATATATAATAACGTGAAGGGAAGTCGTATTTATTGAGCATCCCATATATGAACAACATACTTTGCATCCATTAAATTTTGATAGTAAAAAACTCCTATTTTTTTTTTATTTTTTTTTTGGCAAGTATAATAAAGTTAATAGCAGACACTTTGAAAAGCTGCAGTTTAGGCTAGTGTTGTAAAATGTTGATTAAAATAAGAAAGAAAACTCTGCTACCACCAGAAGATATTACAATATTTAAATAAAAGTATTTTCTTATGCTGTCATCTATATTTTATAGATTGTCATTTTCAGCATGAGATTAAACTATATAATTTAATAAAATGAAAAAAAAAATTTAGTTCTCTGAGAAATCTCTTGATCTTTTTTCTTATTCATTTTAATTTAAATCATGTTTCCCAAATTTTCTGGTATTAGCAATCATGAATACTTGTTTAGCACAAATTTTAGTTCAAAAGAAGCTCTTTCAAAATAAATTTAGTTTTAGGAATCTCACAGACGGTATTAGAAATTTCCAAAAGGCAAGGCCATTTATTTTTTTCTTTCCTTTTTATGTCATAGTATGACTTGTACAAAAAAAAAAAATTTGTGATTCAGAATTAGGCCTTATAAGTCCAGAAAATGATTATACTGATATCATTATATAACTATGATTCATTTTAAGTTTCATCTTATAGCCATTGTCACCTGAACATTACATAAAGTAACAGTGTCAGTAGCTCTCTCACTCTCTCTCTCTCTCTCTCTCTCTCTCACTCTCTATATATATATATATATATATATATATATATATATATATATATATATATATATATATATATATATATATATATTAATTTTAACAGAATTCCCATCAGAAATCTGCTAAAATTAAGATAGCTCAACACTTCTAATCAGTCCTTGAAATTAATAGGTTAAAGGAATTATTTTAGAAATCAAACTTGTAATGTTTCTATACATGACATCATGGGCTTTTGTGATCTATTTAATAAAGAACAGGAAGCTGGAAAGGTGAGAAGAGCAAACCAATTTGTCAAATAGAAGTGAACATGAGTCTTGTCATTGGCTCCTATTATAAAGCCTAACCCACTTCTCTTTAGGAATTGTCTTGTGAGGAATCATTCTCCTGATGCATGTTTAAAACAAAAATCGGTCTATACTGGTACAAGTACTGTGTATGATTGCACCAGGCTGGGTTTATTCTCTTTGGTAATAGAAAATTATTTACTCTGCATCAACTGAGAAGAGAACCCTAAGTACATTTTCTAGAGTAGTAACAATGGGGCTCAGGTTAGCCATGTGAGTTAAAGTGTTGACCTTTATCTCACATGGTAAAACCTAGAGTGGCAAGTTCAATTCTTGCCTGGGCAAAGAAAATTATTTAGTGATGAAATTCATTAAATAAGATCCTAATTCCCACCCTGGCTAGAAAAGGGTGGTAACCTGTAGATAACCCGTCCCGATTAGCCTAAGTTGCAAAAAGTGGACGTTAATAAATAATAATAATAATAAGAGTAGTAACAGGACTTTTGGGTTTTGGTTCTACAGCCAGGTCGCTTGATATTGTTAGGAAGATTCGATTTTAAGGATATAGAAATCAAACAGAAAGAAAATTGGAGTAAGAAAGAGGTCCCTTTTCTGCAACTAGCAGAGGTACATTTTTATTAATATGCAACACCTAATCTTGCAAAAGTTATAATTCATACTGTAGTACAACGTGTCAAACGTAAAGTAAAATGAATATCTTGTCTTCTTAGAATTAGTTCTATTTGGTGCATTCATCTATGTACCTCATTATAAACAGTTAGTTGATCAGGAGGATATAGAGGCAGATACAAGAGAAATGTTTCTTGTGCAATTAAAAAGATTTATTGATTGGAATAACATCAAGAAAGAATAGTTTGCTGTAAAGTATTTTACATTCACTATACGTTTTATATTTTGGGTCTCAGATTAATTCAAATGAAATAAAGGAGTTTTAATGTACTCTTAAGACTAATATTCTTATTTAAAGCCAAATTCATTTGTTTTAAAAACAATTCAGTTCCTGTTTTCCATTATTTTCTTAAAATTTTGTTTTGGTTCCTGTAAAAATTGATTTTCTCTTGAGTCAAAAGCAGGAAGGAATTGCATGGGAGAATCAATCCTTAATCCACAGATATTGGAGTATTCATTGATCCCCAGTATCACGTCTTTAAAATAATTGAAAGTTATCACCTAGAAAATAAAAAGTAAAACTGTAAATTGAATGTGTCATAGCATTATTATTTTTTTAAATAAGTTAATGTTATAACTTCTTAAAGCTTTTCAGACTTTTATATAGGCATTATTCTTGATACTTTTAAGTTGAGGATGAAAATAAAACCACTTTTTCTCGTCATAGATTTTATTGAATATTACCTCTAGATTTTTCATGGTTTTATAAACTATGTCATCAGTGGTCATTTCCTTTTCATTACAAAGAGCTTGCCTCCTTTATACCCATCAAAATGAACATTCCACACCTTAAGTTAGTGTTAACTATCTCATCCATATATGAGAGGGATATATACTACATGTGGAGGAGAACAGAATGTGTTAAATATTAATTATCCAGGTACAACAGCAAAAAATAATTTAAAGCACTACCGAATTTCAATGCCACATGCTATACTATGTTAATAAATATGCTGAACTGCTCTTATGACTTCCAATATCCAAATTCATATTAGCTTGAAGATTAAAGGCCAATAAACAAAACGCATCTTCTATAGTTGTGTGTACTCCACTCTTCTGAACATGTTTCATACCTCCTAGGGGTTCTCATCAATTTAAATTTTGTTTTTCTTTCACAACTATACTTCCTAATCTATCTGTCAGATTTCCACTCATTAATGATGAACTAATTTAGCTGATTCCCCATCAGCTGATACCACGGTATCCATGAACTAGAAGTCTCAAATCAAAAGTTAAAATTTGTGACTGACATACAACGAACTCAGCAACAAGAAAGACAAGCCTATCTCCCTCCTCATCCGATTTTAGCCATAATGCTCTTGATCTTTAGTTATACATAAAGCATTTAATTATTGAGTTTGATAAAGATAAGTATATATATTTTTACGTTTATTACAAAATCAGTAATAAATATTGTTCTTTTGGATTGCAAAATTAAACACACACAAGCTTCAGAGTTTTTATCACTGCATGATTTATTTACACACTTTTTATGCACTACACACTTGGTTAATTATTCTTAACTGCTACTCACAGTAAGCACTGATAGCTTCACTGTTCTTCTTATTACACAGTCCAATAACTCACTCACGATCACTGAAGTTCACAAAAACACAGCGCTGCACTGATCTTTGCTAAGTTAATGGCCTTTACTTAAACACGGCACTATATTGTTCTTTACAGAATCATGGTACAACACTGTTCTTCACTTAACCCGTTGGTGGGATCAACCGCCTCTCAGGCGGGTATGGTTTACCATTTTTCCCCTAGATGTCACTCTATTTATTCCACCATGTTTTCCGACCACGTGTGCTTCAGTTGTTTCCTGCCACTCAACGGAGAAGTATCATTCGTCTGGGATTTCGCTTCAAATCAAGGCAAGTGATTTTTTTTCAATATGTACCCCGTCTGTCAGGCTGAGGATCCCTTAAAGTACGAATTAGTTATCCATCAGTCAAATGGAGAATCCTATGAAACGCAAAGTTTTTTCCGTCTAATAGACGGAGAATCTGTTGAACATTTAGATGGAGAGAAAATGTTGTTAAACATTTTAAATAATTTATGCTTTCTACTTTTTAAATCCCATTTCCTATTATTTCAATGGTAAAATAGAAGAAAAAAAAAACATGAAGTATTAAGAATTAGGATTTCTCGCCTGTGAGGCGGAGGATCCTCCACATGGGCTATTTACATGCCCGCCTCAGAGACGGACGATCCTCCACATGGGCTATTTACATGCCCGTCTCTGAGGCAGACTATCCTCCACATGGGCTATTTATATGCCCGTCTCTGAGGCGGACGATCCTCCACATAGTAAAGAGAATCAACGATCACACCAACGGGTTAAAACACATAAACACTGCAACCAAAACGCACTGTTCATTAAAGCTGCACTGTTGATCACTTGAAGAGAGCTGAGAACAAACTAACTCTCGGGATGAGCGGAAACATCAAAGGAGAACGCCTAGAATGGGCTAGATCCTTAGTCTAGACACTTCCAACGCCAACGGTCCTTCCATCCGTCAGCTCCTTTCATCTAATTCCTACTTCTTAAAATATGTGATTAACTCTGTTTAATTTTACATGTACAGTAGACTCCCGATTAACCGAAACCTTCGGGACCGAGGGGTTTCGGATAAGCGAAAATTTCGGTTGAACGGGAGTCCGAAATTTCTGCGTGAAAATGGATCAAGTAGAATAAAAAACACGTTTATGTACTTGAAAAAAAGCTTATTTTATTTAACAATTAAAATAACTACGTACAAATGTATTTATAAAACTATAGACTTAAAAAGAAAAATGAAAGAAAAAAAAACTTCATCGTTTAAAAAAAGTCGGTGATTTTTCTTTGCCGAGCTTCTGAAATTTTTTTTGTCGATTCGTAGTCACACCATTTCTGAAGGGTAAGTATATCAGAACGGCAGGAGGTAGGTTGTTGTTCGATGTATCGAAGCACCGTCTCCAGAGCATCTGTCGCTTGGGTGTGTGTAATGCGAGCTTCTGTTCCAATTTCGACAGGATCATAATCTTCTTCTTCTTTGGAGACAATGTCTGCGATGTCATCGTCAGTCAATGTAATGCTAAATCTATCATCAGAATCGACCCATTGTTTCACATCAGTTTCTTCAACGTCTTCGCATCCTTGAATTTTAGTGAAAATGCTAAGAATTTCAACATTTATTCCTTCTGATTGCTGGGAAATTTGTGCGATCCTACTGCATTTGCACAAAGTGCTACAGTGATTCTCTCTTTGTTTAATTTGAATCCAGGTGTACTAACCTCGCCTTTTTGTACAAATGTCTTATTAGGGAGCATTTTAAAATTTAATCCGGTTTCATCAATGTTGTATATTTGATCGTCAACTAAGGACTCGTCAGACACCATTTTTTTTAAATTTTTCACAAAATTCCTTTGCTCCTAATTCATCAGAGGATAATTTTTCGCCACTTATTTTCGCTTTCCGCGAAGCTAGGACGAAGTAATTTTTTTTCCCCCTCCCTAGCAACTCAAAATGTTTCGGTTAAGCGAGAGAATCGGTTAATCGGGTTTCGGATAATCGGGAGTCTACTGTACGTGGTTTTTGCAACACTATATATATTTAATATTTGTTAGTTATAGATTTATGAACTACTAATATATCAGAATTTCTTTCATTAAAAAAATACATACTTCTGGCATAAAATCAAAAATAGCTGTAGAATCCAGTAAACTCTCTGGGACGTCTTCAAGAGCTGTATTTCTCATTAATAATGCCCACTCATCATTTTTAGTCAGTGGTTTCACAAGAGCTCTCATGTAATTAATAATCTGACAACTTGTGAATTTTTCTCCTGGAATTAAATTAAATTTTTAGATTAATTATTAATTTAAAGGCTGGAGTACTAAGAACTAGTTCTCAGTGCTGTTCCTACCAAAATATGCTCTTCATTGGCATATAAATTAAAAGATACTCCAGATATATAAAATAAAACATGCCATAGAAGATGTTTCAAAAAATGCACAAACCATGTACAGAAAGAAAAACTATATTTATTTATGGAACTTTTGGCTGCTCAGATTGGATTAGGTTGTTTATACACATATTGCTGATTTCTTGGATATTGGGTATTAATTAATAAAACAGGACATTTTATAATGAAAATAACATTTTTTTTTGTGGCTTTAAAAACCTTGGAGATCTTTAGCCACCATTAAAAGCCTCCTCCACCTCTATCTAACCTGGGCAATGGCTTTCCAGTCCATTTGCATTGGCGCAATTATTCTAGTATATGCCACATGTCCTGCCCATTGTAACCTATTAGCTTTCATGTTATTTGAAATTGACTGTCTCATTTCAGATATAATCTCTTCTCTCGTCTCGCTTCTCCTGAGTCTTAAGTTACCATTCCCACTTTAGGCATATGGCTCTAAGAAGCTTGCATTCAAACCTTTCAACTTCTGTTTCCAAGGAACCCATCAATGCCCATGTTTCACACCCATGCATCAGTACAGGTTTGATAATGAAGTGAAGAGCCCTTAGTTTCAAGGCTTGTGAGATTTTCCTTGATTTTAAGACATAAGAAACCAAGAAGAAAGACTGGCTGTCACTAGTTATTCTGTGATTGATTTCAGTAAATAGGTTGTTGATGGAGATTACCGTAGCTCTGAGGTATTTGAAGCATTCTATTTCATTTGGGAAGGATAGGTCTTCTATGCTCAAGCTGCTTTTGAGATGTAGGTTATGGCTCACTACCATGTACTTAATTTTTTCTTTCTTTATAGCTATTAATAATTCTCAGTGAATCAATGATGTTTAATCAGCTAGGAGTAGTAAACTCAATCAACCTTTTGTTTAATAAAGAAATTTGTTTGTTTCCGTAGAGCTCAACAGCCAAAAAGCATTCGTTGAACTTTAAATTTTCTCCAGCTAAATATCTCTAGAAACGTTTCCTGATTTCTTGATTCCCCATTGTTTCCTGGCACACTGTGAAGGGACGCATAATTTAAATTTAATTTCAATGCATTTATCTATTCGAACCTCTACCTGGAAAGGTCAATTCGAAAAATAAGGACAAACCTTGGTGGTACATGGGATAAGAATCTGTCTGAAAGCAAAAGGGAATAAATATGACGGTCATTTGTCCAAGAGTTGCTAAGGTAGACATGCCAGTAAGGCATATACTATGATCAAGGTAAACAGAAGAGCTTTGGTGCTATAGGAGAGAAGAAAAATATTTGGAGCTATGAGAGGTAGCTCAAAGGGTGGATCATGAACACCACTGAATCGGAGGACTTCTATGATAAATTTGATATCATCACTGCTATATTAGAAAGAGAGAGCATGGCTTGGAACACATCGAGAGAATGGACCCACCAGATTCCCCAGGAAAATGATGGATGGTAAACCAAGGGGTGAGGAAGAGGGGTTGGCCCAGGCAGAGATGGATAGATGACTTGAGGGATGGCTTAAGGAGGCTAGGGGCCAGAAGTTGGAGTATTCTAGTTATGGACTGCACTGAATCATATGTTGGCAGTAGAGGCACAGGCCCTACAAGGTCAAATATTTGTAAACTCCGGAAATTTAAGTTATGTTCATAATCATACAGCACAGGCTTAAGGGCCGGCACGACGCAGCCAGGGGGTGACCAAACGCCGAAAAGTTTTATTTTAAGTTTAATAGATAGTATTAAGTTTGTTTTTGTAAAATAAACGTATATGTAAAACTACTTGGACTAAAATCTTCATTTGTTAAACCCCTTCTCAACTCTTTAACTTACCCTTTTCAACGAAAAACATATAGCCTACTATAATGTATGCAAAAAGGTGATGGCCTACATACTTTTTCAGTCATCTTATCTTTTCACTTGAAAATATGATATTTTGAGTATTCTAAACCCTATTTTGAACAAATTTCCGGGGGAGGGCCCCCTTTTTTTGGGGGGGCAACAAAGCGGTTGTTTGCCCGGGTCAGTATTTTGCCTTGAGCCAGCCCTGTAATCATACATCTCTCAATACAAAGAAACTCGTGCAGCTCCTCCACCAAATTCCTGAAGATGAGTTCAACTTGAAGAATGAATTTTTCTGGAGAGCATCTTTGCTGCCGATCAAAACATTATAGCAATTCCCTCTTTACTCCCATTGTTTTTCTTATACCTGTCATTCCCCAGTGCCTATAGACTCCTACATTGACAGTTTTTAATAACAAATAATAGCTTTTTAATTACTTTAATTATAATGAAATTCTCTACAGCAGTACTTTTTACTATAAAGCACTGCTGTTATTCAACTAGGTATATCCAATTATGGTTGAAAAACTTCGGGAAGTACTCTTCCATTGCATTATGCCACATTTGCCTAGACTTTTTATTCTTCTTCTGGCTCATAGTTAGTTGTTTTCAATATTAAAAATTAGTCCCTAAACTATAGTATTCTTAAATTTGGCACACAGTATACAAAACTATTATTTTCTGAATGCTTTGTCATATGAAAAAGTGAAATAATTTCCACTGCGCCAATGATGATGATTTGTTCTTATGTAGCTTATAACATTAACAGGGATTTAATTCCTACTTTTGTGAAAAATTATATTGATAATAGACAAACTTGTCACTTTCCATGTTCTGAACTATTTTAAATCGCACACAAAAAATTAAAATTTGGTTAAAAAATATCTTTTTATGATTCATTTAATGTAGAGAATTGGTTAATTTAGTTTTTTCCTCAACTCATGGTTAATTGAAGCATTCACAAGGAAGTTTGGTTGGACATTTAGTGACAAAATAAATTAATTAAAATTAATGAGTGAACTGTGAACCTCCAAATAGAATGGGGTCAAAAATATATGAACCATTCCTTCCCCCAACTCAAAGCAACAAAGAGGGGCATAGCCTGGATTTTTGTTTGAACTATAATTTGAATATTATTACAGTTTTATATATGACTCATTGTTGGTGAAAAGTTTAGTCATTTACGTGCCTGAAATAAATGAATTTTTAGAAATTAGAAATACCATTATTATGGAGAAAGTCAGCAAAGTTCTCTGAGGTCACTGCTGGCTCATCACTGATTACCTCACTTTCAGCTCTCTTACATACACTATTAAAAGCTCTTTTAATTTGAGGTTCAGAATATCTTAAGCGCCGATGATTGTAGTACAACTTTAAGCACTCTTCAAATGTAACTCCTTTATCAGCAGACGATTCTTCTGCATTTAATAATTCATAAAGTATATCATTTGCCTGAAAATAAATGAAGATGTAATCAAAATATTAGTTGTTTATTCAAAAAAGAAAGAAAATTGTCTCCATAATATATTGTTATCTCTAGGCAGGTGGGTGCTGAGAATGAAGGGCTTCTATATCAGGAGTGTAGAAATAAATGGGCCAAACTCTTCAACTGATATTTATTTTACAAAACATTTTCTAAAACTTACCATATAGTATATATTCATGAAATATTTAACAAATTTATAACAATACTAGCCGTAACATTCATCATTGGTGGGTTGAAATTGACAAAAGGTTGTCCATGAAAATATAAAGACTGTATTAATTCATAATTAAATAACCCTTTCATTTTAATCACATAACAAAAATGTTCATTCTGAACTGGCATTGGCTTGTATTAAATGTGGAGCATGGAATGGCTATTAGACAATAATTGGTGAATTAATGCTTGTTCATGGGCTCATAGACAAATTATTTCCTTTTAACATATAATGATTGCACCATCTCTGCATTAGTACTCGTAGAAAAAAATGAGAATCCATCATTTTAAATTACATGCTCCAAGTTAAATTATTAATTAATAATGTGGTAGATTGAATTAAAATTTCAGGTCCTGGTTATTCTGAAAAGTGTATTTCTTGCATGTTTGGTAAAAAACCTCGTAAACTATATAAAACCCATAGTACAAGAGCTACAAATATTTAAATAAAGTCCGTCACGCAGGGGCTGCGTTAACTAAGCAGATTTCCCAAGTGCGCCACGTATTTGCATTTATCTCAAAACATAAAAGTTCAATGAGAACAATATTTGGTATTTAAGCTTCAAATAAAGTGCTTCATAATAAAATAGAATATTGAAAATATGAGATGAGTAGGAGTGGGGCTTTACTGAAGACCGAAAACTAAGAAATACAAATATTGCAGTAAATAATCAAGATAGTGAAGAAATGTACATAGCAACGTTTATAGAATATTAGATTTGCAATAAGATTGGTTCTAAACAACTTTTCGATCCGACGCATAATAACGAAGATATTAAAAAATTTCAAAATTCTCCCCCTCTAAACCCCCCCTCCCCCTGGTCCGATTTCAGCCATTAACGAACTTGATCTTTATTTTTGTATAAAACGATTATATATCAAGTTTGGTAACGATATGTCAAACATTGCGACTGCTAGAGCGGTAACAGACAAATATATATATATATATACGGGGTGGTTAGTGGCGGTGGTTTATATATACGGGGTGGTTAGTGGTGGTGGTTTATATATACGGGATGGTTAGGGGTGTGGCTATTAAATAACGAGTCTGACGCTGTAAAATATTTTATTTTTATTTCATACATTTTTACTTATTATCACCTTCAATGTACACCCCTCCTTTATCCCTACAACACTCCATACAAACCTTCCATTGTTCGAAACAGTGCTGGAAGTATTTTTCCGTCAGCTCCTTCAGGACGCGTGCCGCTTTCTCTTTCACAGCTTATGGATATCGTTTGACATTCAGGAACCCAGTGAAGGTTCACAATCCCATGAATATCGAAAAAAACAATCAACATTGCTTTGAATTTTGATTTGTCTTCTCGGCCATCTTGAAAACGCTTAAACCACTCAAAAACACATGCACGCGATAAACATTTATTGCCATACACTTCTTTCAATAAATTACAAGTTTCAGTAGCGGTTTTTCCAAGTTTCACATGAAATTTTACAACAATTCGTTGCTCTACTGTTACACTTAACATTTTTCCGGCGAAACAAAAAAAACAACTCTTAATGCCTAGCCAAGGTGGGTTTGCTCGGGAAATCATTTGAGACGGAAAGATTTTATTTTGTTTTTAGCAATGCTTCTGTGTACAACTCCTCTTCCGGCTGTGCGCACTTTTCCCCGTAAGGGTCAATTGGGCAACTTATGGAAAAAAAATTTTTAGATTTGAAGAATAAATGAAAATAAGTCTCTAATCATTCCCTCTCCACTGTTTGACACACCGTGAATAATTCAAATCATGGATAGCATTTATTATAATTAAATATCATCTATAATGTATGTATTTTGTATATACAATCTAGCTAATATACCCGGCAATACCCGGGAAATCATCGTTGATGACTAATGATTGTATTTTTATAGAAAATCGTTGAAAAACTAATTGGAATCAGAATATCACAATTTTTCATTTCAGGCCTCCCTCATAACCCCCACTCTTGTTTGGACCTAAAAATTTCAATATATCTTATAATCATGGAAGAATTAATGCTAATTCACATTCCGAGTTCTTTTTAGTTCGGTTCAATTGTTAGGGCCCAACAAAATTGTTGGCTCCCGGTCTAGTTTTTAGTGTTTATCTCGTTTATACTTTGTTATACGACAAAAATGAATATAACAAAAGTTACTTTAAATAACAAAATAAACAACTTGTGTCATGTGCATATTTTCAGGAAAACCAATAGGAAACGAAATATCACTATTTTTAATTTCAGACCTCCTTACAACCCCCTCTCCTGCCCGTCCTAGAAATGTTGGTATGGCTTGTTATAATGAAGGCGTTAGTGCTAATACAAGTACCGAGTTTTATTTAGTTCGGTTGATTCATTTGTCCCAAATAAAATTGTTGACTCCCGCTATAATTTTTAGCATATAACTCATTTATACTTCGGTATACGACGAAAGTGTATATAACAAAAGTTACTCTAAATAACAAAATAAATAACTTTTGTTATGTGCATATTTTCCAAAAAACCAATAGGAAAGGAAATATCGCTATTTTTAATTTCAGGCCTCCCTTATAACCCCCACTCCTGTTTGTCTTAGAGAATATTAATATAGCCTAAAGTCTAAGTTGGGCTAGTAGTAATATTCATACCAAGTTTCATAAAATTCGGTTCAGCCGGTAATGCCTGAAAAGGTAACAAACAAACAGACACCAAAAAAACAAAATGCAGTTATGGTGTCTATGACATGTGAAACGAAAAGTTATCGTGAAAAAAATCAATGTACAGACAGAGGTTACAATTTTATATATATATATATATATATATATATATATATATATAAGACATTCATATACATATATATACATACATTTTATATACATATATATATATATATATATATATATATTCAGTTTTGAACGGACCTCATTTTCGTCATCTCCTGGGTAGGATCGATGGACATTTGAAGAAAAATTTCGAAAATCGCGTCATAAGTACAACCTTAATAGCTGATTTCCCTTAAGTGAAATCTGCTAAAAGAGATAGTAAGTATAGTCCCTTGATAAGTAATGAAGATTATCACAACAGTGTGAATAATATCATAAAAATAATTGGATCAGTGCGTTGGAAATTTGTATCAGAAGAAAAGTGAAGTTATTGAGAAGAAAGAGACAAAAGTTAAATATTTGCCTTCTGAAGATGACAATATTTGTCTAAAGTACTTCCTTTTAATAAATTAAAACTTTGTATTGCTAATTATGGCTTGGAACATTTTTCAGTAATCACAGGATTGAACATCAAATAGGGAACAGAGAGTAATAATAATGAGTAATTGAAAATAGGTTACCTCATGGATAGATGAATAAAATCCTAGAGCCCGAAAAAAATTTGGAACAGCAAATGTTGGAATTGTCTCTTTAGCACTCGCTGAATTTGTTTTTGCAGAATCAGATGTACCATTCATAGCTACTCTAAATAGTGCTTCCATATCTGTTACAGACATACTGTGTGGGTCTGCCTCAAGTGCTAATATAAATGGTTTGATTCCTTTACCTCCCAAAGCCTCATACTGATTAACAGCCCTAAAAATAGTAAAATATATTTTCACACCAAAATATTTGTACCTGCAGGCTACTCCACGTGTGATATTCATGTGAAGAGGAAGTCCTGATTTCCAGGAGATTGCATATGGAAGTACAGTGTTTACCCATTGGTACTATCAAGATTTCAAGTAGGCCAGAGAGAATTCCACTAAAGACTAGAATTGCTAGAGGGCCATACCTCCATAGTCTTCAGCTTGCATACACCAGTATTATCTAACAACAACTTTCATGTACCTCTAATCTTGCCTTGGGGCTCAGGTTAGCCATGCAAGTTAAAGCGTTGACCTTTATCTCACATGGCAAACCTAGAGTGGCGAGTTCGATTCTCGCCTGGGCAAAGGAAATTATATGGATTCATTAAATAGCATCCTAAAATGCCACCCTGGCTAGAAAAGAGTGGTACCCTGTAGATAACCCGTCCCAATTAGCCTGAGTTGCGAAAAGTGGACGTTAATAAATAATAACTATAATCTTGCCTTACTGGCATGTTGTCAAAGGAGGAGATCAGTTTGTTTTTGTTACCACTAGGCATGAGTAGATAGAATTATTTCTTCATGAGAAAATCCTATTACAGTAAAGTAAGGCTTTAATTCTACCTATATATATTTTTATGGTTTCCTAGAACACACAGTTCAACAAAGCTTAAAGCTGTTTTTTTAATTTGCAAGAACATTGCCAGTGGCGTCAAAAGTATGGATTACGAAAGAGGTGAAGAAGTAAAGGGAATTTTCACCTTTATTAGTGGACCTTCCAATTGAAGTTTTGCATGTTTTTCATTATTTTAACTAATTTAAATCATTACTAATTAATTTATTATTAACTTAATTTATATCTTACTTAATATAATTGAAATAGAAAAGCAAATATGATTTTAAAAATAAAAAATATGACGTTTTGTTATCAATGAAACCTATAAATTACCAAGATACAATTAAATTATAATGTTAGGGGAAGGGTATTGAATAAATAAATAAGGAAATATTTGGTTTAACAGCCCATAAAGGCCAGGACTTGATAAAGGTCATTTAAAATATTGATAGGCCTTTTCTTAACCTGCCATGTCTTTTTAAACTACTTGCCAATTGTCTGTGGTTAACTATTGGTAATAATTGAAAATAATAAAGATATGGCAAAACTTACTTATAGTTGATTTCCCACAATACAATATTTTCATTTTCAGCAAATGAAAATCCATACATTCCTTCTCTCGCATTACAAGCCGATACAACCTGAAAAAAATGTATTTATTAACTTGGATACTGTTTTAAATAAAATTTATTATTTATACATCAATATACTGATAATGAACATTATGTTAATATTTTATAATTTTTTTAAAAGTTGTTTCCTACCCGAGAAAGAGCTCATTTATTATTTTTATGTGAATCTATGTTATTTTAAGTTATGGAAATGCGTAATCTGTAGGAAACCATGTGTTTATAGCCAGGGTGAGTCATGCCTAATTAAATTCCTTTGCCTACATGGGAGTTGGACCTATAATACATGGTTAAACTATGACTTCATGTATTGAAACCAAAGTTGATAAGGAACATGCTCTTTATGAAAGTTTAGTGCTTAGTTGTACCAAGAAAATAAATAAAAATTATTTCATTTTTATTATACCCAACAATAATAATTATTCAGAGTTCTGCTAGGTTATATTTGACCATACTCAACCAAAAACAAAGATAAGATATTTCTTAGTCTAATATATACTACTGGCTGTATATGGTGGAGGTAGTAAACCTATCACATGTTTGTGGCCAGGAAGCAAGAAGGAATCTCCCCTTTATTTGTTTTTTTTTTTTTTAAGTTCCAATAATCAAATCGATAGTGATTATGCAAGGGTGTACCAATGTTCAGTCGTTTTATTGGTCTGTATGACTAATGGGGGAATCTACTTAGTTTACACAGACCTTGTGTGAGTCCTTTTAATTCTCCAATATAACTTAACAGAGCTCTAGTGAAGGCACTAAACATTCATTAACTTAACTTATAAAAAGTAAATAGTTTACACTATCTTATTAAAAAATAACTACCTTATTTCCTCCAGTAACACAACTAACACTTCTGAATGGATTGCCATCAAGTGGAAATTTAATCAAGCCAACTTCATTATTTGCAGCAAACAATAAGAATTCATCATGGCTATGGTCTAATTTAAGTGGCTGAAAGTAAAAAAAAATTAGTTTTTTAATATTTACTCTAAGAAATTAATTAATTAGGTAAGAGTTTTCATTAAAGAGACCAATTTCTTCTTGTTGCATCCATTGGTACATAGGTAAGAATGGCCATGATACAGACAAAGCGAACATAGTTCTACTTCATTTGCTAAATAAGGGTAATAAAATTGACATCATTGAGACTTGGAAATTAAAATGAACAAATACTCCAGTAAGTATAAAAATAACAAAATAAACAACTTTTCCTATGCTCATATTTGCCGAAAAAACCAATAGGAAATGAAATATCACTATTTATAATTTCAGACCTTCCCTCACTGCTACTTGTTCCTAAAAATGTTCATAGAGCTTATAATCAAAGGAGAGTTAATGTTAATTTACATACCGAATTTTGTTGAGTTCGGTTCAGGTTAAATGAATTCCCAAGCAGTCGGGTACCTTAGCTAGTTTGCAATAATTCTGTTTGTAAAATTATCAAAGCATCATATGCACAAGCTATTATATTCTGATGATATTTGTTTTTATTGTGTTTGTATTGACTCTCAAATGCCTCATGATTATCATAAATTCTTTAAGTGGTTCTTTCTCATCAATCATGAGCCTTTAATTAAAATAATAAATTCCAATACACTTAGTAAAAATATTAGAAACAATTTTTTTTAAATTTTGTTTTTATTTATTTGGAGCTTCGCAGCTGTGGCAATGAAATCTTTATAAGTTCATAGGTATCAATAACAATGAAAATATTGAATTGCAGTTAGTAAAAAACTTACCTTAACAATAGAAACTGGGCCACAACGAGGAGCTTGTACAGTACGAATAGTAGACATAGTTTTAGTATCAATTACTTTGCATTTTTGCTAAATGAACAAATAAAAGTTCAAGCTTAAATATTAACCATCAGACTTGAGAACATTAATATTTTTATTGATTAATGATAAGAAATAAAATGACTTTCATATCTATTTTAATAGGTGATCCATTATTTACCTCACTGGTAAAAACCAGGAGAATTGTGCCTGTATTTTTCCCAGGAATTAAACAAGTAGGAAATCCTAATTCCTCAACAACAACTGCATTTTTTAACACTCCCAAACCAGCTTCATTGCTGAAAAAAAAAATTATGATTCATTCTAAATAGGAAATAGATTGTGAAAATCAGAAGTAAAATCAAGATCAAGATTTTTTCAAGAGAAAAAATATCTGTATTTTTTAATTTTAAAGTTTTTTATTAATGGCCACTTTATGGAAATATGGTGTTAATTTGAAAGTTAATCTCCAAGTTACCCTTTTCCATCCAGGATGGAAATTAGGATTTTATTTTTAGACCCCATCAAGAAATGAATTCCAATTGCCATGGAAGAATAAAACCCCTCACTCTAAGGTTACTAAAACTATTTAGACTATTTATTAAGACTGCGATCAAAATATTGGCATGATCCTCAGATTAATATCTATGAAAAACAATCTTTAATCATATATAATATAATGACTTGGCATTGGGCCTGATTCAACAACTTTTGAAAGCATCTGTGGTAATAGCAATATTGATCTAACTTTAGTAGGTGCTATTATTCTACATGAATCTGAAATTGGATAATTTATATCAATATTACCTTATTGAATCACTGAAACATAACATTTAGAATTAATTTTGACAAAAAATAAACTCTACACCACAGGATGTTATTCTTTATTTAATTATGTTAGATTCAAAGTGGAGGAAATTTAATATGTACTTAACCTTTAAATTTAAAAGGCAGTTCTTTGTACATTATTATTGTGTTGTTCATGTAAAAAAATTGTACTGTATTGGCAGAGGTTTCGAGCGATTGACAACTCTGGTATCATCAGTCATACTAAGGGCCTTATTCACATTCAATAGCTCCTTCCAGAGTAAGTGTAGAAAGAAAACATAAATAAAAAAAAATAAGTAGATAAATCAACTTTTAAGAAAATTTTGAGACAAACAAATCTATAATAAATTCAAAAGACTTATATACATCAATTAATAAATTAACAAAACTATAATTACAGGCTCCAATGACTTCTAAAATTTAAAATGGAGACAGTTCATAAATGACAAACATTCAAATTATTCCTTTGGTAGACGAACTGACCAAGCTAAGAAGATAGACAGACAATTCACTTATATGGTTAGGGCATTACTTCGGTATAAGAATATTGAATCTGAACATATAAATGGTTGTTAGGAAATAAGAAATATTGCTCATAGAAAGAGCTACATTAATCTCCATCCTAGAAGCCTGGCTTTTACAAAATAATTGTTTAATATTTAAACTTGAGACTAGAACATTTCTTAACTTCAAACAATATAATAATTCAACACCATTATGGATTTATGGCACAGAAAAGTACTACTCACTACATGAAGTTAATAGCATCATAAAAACTTGTTTGAATGGAAAATAAAATGAATAGGTTGTTAGACTGTATGCTACTGTAGGTTGATTTTGATGGTGCATAGTGACCAGCAATTATGAACAATTTAAAAAGGTATGCATCCACATAAACTCTATAATCCTATTCATTATTTTCTTCACTTTCATACTGTAAGTATACGAACAAATATTCATATCCCCATAGTAGAACAATTGCCATATAGACACCTAGGTGATGCAGTTTATCCCCTAAGTATGAAATATTTCACTGAACACAATATTTGATACACCAAGACCACACTAGTTACATCTTGGCATTTGCAGACAATATGTTAATAATAATCGAAAAAAATTACTTCTCTTCTGTTTAATTGTTGTTCTTTTCTGAGATTCAGTTCTTTTCAGCTTAGTGAATAAAATTTTTTTTAATTTTGTAAAACATATACCATGGAGGAAAAAAATTGATGATTGACCAAGTTAGGGAGCACCTTCTGGTCCTTGATTAATGTGTCTTACATGCCATAGTGACATACTCAGAGAATTTCAGTAATAATTATTGCTTTGTTGAAACCAAAATGGTGAAAACCATATTGCTTGAGAATTTAAAGTATTATTAACATGTATAGAACTTGAAGAGATCTATGAGCAAGTCAGATTAAGGCAGTTTAGCAAAGAGGGCTGAATTGGGATGGTTTAAATTAAAAAATAAATAATACATACCACTCCTCTGTACTATACTGGGCAAGGTAACCATCTTCTCCAATGCTGAAAATTTCTGTGCCTGAATTATTTGTCAAGAATGTAACATCTGTCATAGGTTTATAATGTGCTCTAAGTCTAAACATAAATTTCAAACTTCTTTTATCATTTCTGACTTTTTTGTATAGTACAAGATGACTCATAGTGTCCTAGAAATTTATAATTAAAGAATATGTCAATTCATAATTCTAGAAATTTTATATTAAAGTAAGTGTAAAGAAAGAAGAGGGTTTGCCAAATTTTCAATGGGAACTATCCTTGGAATTTTCCCTATAAACAGGCTGCCCCATCATAGGTTTTTTCTTTTAAGAAAACCATTTCCCCTTATTCTTCAATTATTATAACAGATGCAAGATTTTAAGGAGACTTCCAGCCTTTGCTGGGGGTTCTTCCTATTAAATGAAATTAAAATAATTGCAAAATGAGTGGGGAAATAATATTTTAGGATATTAGAGAGACTGAATGAGCATAATGGAAGGGCATAGCTACTTCAAATGCATAAATTCACTGTTAATAGAGATAAAGCTTTTGATCATAAAATTAAACACATCATTTACAAAATCTAATGTAAAAGACAATTGCGCATAAATAACATTGATACTGTACCAAACATAGTGGGCAAGTAGTAAACAAAAATTACACTTACATAGAATGCAAAGGTGCCACTGTTGGAGAAAACTACTTTTGAAATAGGAAAGGTAGCATTCTTTATTCTCATTTCAATTTGTAATGATCGCCCACTTAATATCCATATATCGCCATATTCAGTCCCACATGCTAACCAATGCCCTAAATATATTTAATGAATATCAGTAAAAAATATGCATAAATAAATAATAAAACTATACTAAAAAGGAAATAAAATCTTTTAATCAGGGATTGTAAACTAAGCCGATTTCTCACGGACTATGATCTCATCTCACCATCTATTATCTGTTTAACCTGCAATAAGAAACCTATGTAAACAGGAATTCAAATGAAAGCTGGACAAGAGATGTTCAATGTCTGTATTAGTCAAAGTAAAAATCCTACAAGTGGGGGTTTACTGAAGGCGGAAAACTAAGTATGGTTATAGGTGCCACACCATGTATTGGATTCATTTTAGCCAAGAAGGTTTAAATTTTGCAACTTCAGATTAAAAATTCTAGTTTCTATATTCGGTAAATCAAAAATATTTCTCTATTAACCTGTTAGTTGAGCTTTATACTCTATGTTCTATTTTGATCCCTAATGAGTACCTAATGAGGAAGATAGATTAGGCAACAGGAGACTAGTAATGACTTCTCTGTCATGGAATATATACTCCTATCCATTTCACTTCTGTTACTTTAACCTGCAGCTTCACTCCCATACCACTGTAGCAAATTTCCCTTAGGGGAAATCAATTACTTAGGTTGTACTCATGAAACAGATATCGAAAAATTTCCTCAAATGTCCATCTATCCTCTCTTGTGAGATAACAAAAATGAGGTCTGTTCAAAACTATATATATTTGTCTGATAACACACTAGCACTTTCAATTTTTATTTGATCGTTACAAGACTCAATGTTTAAACATTTTGTGTAAAATTGAAAATCAAGCTCCCCAGCTTTAAAATTTAATAGTGAGTCGAGAGCGAGTGCGGGCTAGTGGCAACACTGCCTGCATAGCCTGATCATCGAGGTTAGAAGAAGGACAAAAGAACGAGTCAGTGCCTCGTGCGAAACTGCCCAAAAAACATTGTAAATTGTTGTCATACCTGTCGGTGGAGACTGTCGTCATTGGCTGATGGTCGAGTACAGCTGGCATTGTGCTCTAGATGCAATGGCACCATCTTCAAGCCCGTCAAAAAGTTGTACTGACTACAACTTTTTGACGGGCTTGAAGATGGTGCCATTGCATCGAAAGCACAATGCCAGCTGTACTCGACCATCAGCCAATGACGATGGTCTCCACCGACAGGTATGACAACAGTATCATTTATATTGGCAGTTCTAACCCTTTATTTGACATTGTAAATTGTTGATACACTTATTAAATTGTTTTGTTCACTTCTCTCTTATTATTTTACACATTACCCACACCAAAATACATTATACATTTTCTAAATATCTCAATTATTATACATTGGATCAAAAAATTGTATAGAACTAAACTTATTGCAAATTTAAGTGTCATATCTTATAAATGTTTTTATATAAATTATTACTATCATGACTATTTAACAGAGATATTTACATTTTTTTTCAATTTTAACATTTTATAAACCCTAGTCTTTACATGTTAACAATAAGCCAATATATCAGGAAATATCTTATTCCACGCTTAAATACCAAATATCTTTCTCAAAGGACCAATATTGTTATTATGTGAAATACATGCAAATATGTTAAGTGATTATGTCATGAATTAAAATTTTATGTTCTTGTCCCAAAAATGTTTATGGATCTATACCACTTTCAATATTTAAACATTTCATTCTACCCTAAAGATCATATTTGTTAATGGCTGAAATTTGACCAGGAATAGCGGGGGCTTAGAGTGGCGGATAGAAAATTCAAAATATCTCTGTTATTATGATTTGGATCAAAACATATTATAGAAGCAATCTTGTTAAACTATTGATGCTCTATGGATTTTCATAACTCAAGTATTAAATGGGTTATTGGAATTTGTTGTTTTCAGCCTTCAGGAAACTCCTACTTCTATTCTTAGGAGTTTTACATGGAAAAAAAAAATATACATCATATGGTGAGATGAAATCAGTAGTGTGCAAATACCAGCTCATGGGAAATTTGCCTAGCTTATACAGCTTCGGCATGATGGACTTTTTTCTTTGTTCTGTGTTTTGTACACTGAGTACAAGAATACAAATAAACTAAAAACAAAATCACCATCAGGGCTAAATCTGGTGCATGCAATATGAAGAACTTTTTCAATCAAATCATCATCTTTAGGATCAATATTATCATCTTTTAAAACAGTTTGCAAATCAAGACATCTTTCCTTAACCACAATACGATTATTGTAATCTAGAAGAAATAATTTACCGTATAACGTAGCAATACATAACCAATCCCTAAAACAAAAACAAAAGATAAATGTAAACTGAGAGTTATATAAAAATATGAATCAGTTGAAATTTCAGAATACATAATTACATAAGCGGGCTGCCATTGGTAAATTAGTTTTATGAAAAACAAATCTAGTTTTCATTTCCCCTTTCCAGTAACCCTGGCAAGGGAGAATTTATTTGCATTAGTTGCCCCAGTGACATACTAAACTAGTTGTTCAAAAAAAAAAAAGTACCCCTTTTATTTTCTGTGATTTTTAATACGCATATTTATTTCAAGTACATTCCATAAATGTTAGACTGAAATACAGTGATGATTAAAATAGAATCAATTGAAATATTTAGCACTTGTATGAATTTTTCATAAACTCAAAGAGTTTTGAGGGTATTGTTTTTTTAAGACTCGGAGTAAAATTCAATGATAGTTTTATTCCCTTGAATTTCATTTGGTTGAGTCAGAATTCCCAAAATCCCTCACCCATATAAATAAGGGTAGTAGTCTTTAGTTAACCTATTCCGTTACCTTCAGGAGCTAAAATGAATGTAAAAGAAATAAATACATTTTTCAAGGTACACGTTTTTTGTCTAACTAATTTAGAAATGTACTGTAAACCTCAGCAATTATAATAGATGAAATATTCTTTCTCTTACTATCAATACAAATACTAACCACTATTCTAATGACTTAAGTACGAAATAAAAAATATTTATCATAAGGAAATCTACAGTTAAAATATATGACTAAATGTTGTTTAGTAAAATCTATTAATTTTCTGGATAATCTTCTAATAACTGAGTTGAATGAAGTAGGTTGTACTCCAAGAAACAATTTCAACACTCTCATGTTCAAGCTCTACCCTTCAATACCTTATTATCGACGTGTTCTTATAACGTTTTCTAGGAGGCGACTTAACAATCCAATTGACAATATCCCTCAATTAATGTGGTTCAATATTGCAGAATTAGCTATTTATTGAATTCAAGAGTGGTAAATTGAATCTGCCCAGATCCCCTTATTGTTAGCAGATTTCCCTGATAAGGATAATTAGCTATTGGCATGACATTTTTGTTCACCAAACATCTTCATATTTGAAATGGTAAAACTGGTTTCCCTTCAAATATAGATAGATATATTTGCCTAATGACACTCTAGCAATCCAAATTTTTCTTTGATATTTAAGCATTTCTTGGAAAACTAAAGATCATGTTTCTTAATGGCTGAAATCAGACCCTGAGAATAAAAAATTCAAATATCAGTGTTGTTTTGATTAGAATGTCATTGCAAAATGCGAGAAATGTGCTCAGTTTATGCAGCCCCTCTGCGACAGCCTTCATCATGAATAGATTCCCAGCTTGGATATCTACAGGTTGTCCCTTATTTGTTGATACCAACTTGGTGATCCCAGTTGTGTTATTTCACTTAATTTCTACAAATAAGCAGTTAATGTTTTCAGAACTAAAGTGAACAGTGAATACCTTAACTAATGACACTTACTGCAGAGGGTGGGTGTCTATTGATGAAATGTGACAATAATTTCGTAACAATTCATAAGCACTTTGATGAGTAATATTTATATATAAGACGTCTCCATTATTAGTAGCTGAAATTAATACATCATACAGAATAAGTGACAAGTAGTTAAGGTAAAAACTCGACAAAATTATCATTCAACTAATAAAATTATTTAAAATATATTCAATTTGACTACAAAATCTGTAGTATGGCAATGAGAATAAAACAAGTAGAATATGAGGTCAGAAAAATACTTTAGAAAACTTTGTAAATTTAGAACTATGATTGTTAATTTTTGAGCTCTTATAATCTTTCTAGTGAATCAGTTGGCAAACTTGTCATAAATACCAAAAAAGATGCCACACACTTCACCAGCTTCATAATTAACATCCGACGTTAGGTAATTGGAATTTATATTTATACTGAGCTAACAACTTTGTCCAAAAACAGAAATTTGACCAATTAGATAATATTCTGAGTTGTTATTCTGGCAGGTGGAAGTGACTTTTAATTTAGGTAGGATGAAAGAAATTGGCTACGCTCTGCTGTTTTAAGAAATTGTTATAGTAGAAGTGTAGCCAATTTTTTCATCCTACCTATTAGAAGTCACTTCCACCTGCCAGAATACCAACTCAGAATATGGAAGCTCGGCAAGCTCAACCTGGCATCACCTATTGGTACACAGTTACACGGCACTGATACACTGCATCGAAAGCACTCTGCCGTTTTAATAAATTGTTATAGTGGAAGTGTAGCCAATTTTTTCATCCTACCTAAATTAGATAATACATTTAAAATAATTATAGCATTTTAGAATCTTGAAAAATTTTAAAATTTGCAACTTAAGATAGAAAATTCTAGTTTAGTATATTCGGTAAATCAAAAATATTTCTCTAGCAGACTGTTAGTTGAGCTTTATTCTCTATGTTTTATTTTGATCTCTAATGAGTACCTCAGAGGAAGATAGATTAGGCAACAGGAGACTAGTAATGACTACTCTGTCATGGAATATACGCTTCTTTCCATTCCATCAGGTACTTTAACCCGCAACTGCACTCCCATACCACTTTATCAAATTTCCCTTAGGGGAAATCAGTGACTGAGGTTGTACTCATGAAACAATTTTCGAAACATTTCTTCAAATGTCCATCAATCCTCTCTTGAGATAACAATGAAGTCAGTTCAAAACTATATATATTTGCCTTTTAACACTCTAGCAGTTTCAATTTTTGTTTGATCGTTACAAGTTAAAGTAATTTGACCAATTACATAATACATTTAAAATAACTATAGTATAGTAGAATCTTGAAAAATTCAAGAACTGTTTGAAGTAAGTACTTACTTATAATAAAATCGTGCACATCAAATACTACATCCTTATTATGGAGGCAAGTGACTACATTCTGTACTTTTTTCCATTTTTCTATTTTCCTTCTCTTCGAGTTGAATGCAGCTTAAGAAATAAAATCAACAATACTATTAGTTTTGTAAATAGTTGAAACAACATCATTTTATACATATGAGTGGTAATAAAGTATTAGAAAAAATTAAACAAAATAAAAGCTTTAAAAAGCGTTGAGCCTGTAAATACAACAGAAGTTATGTATTCCATGAAAAAAACAGTAAAACAAGAAGTAAAAAAGAAGATCAATTTTAAAAATATGTAGATAATAACCACAAGGCTATTAGTTTCATACCATCAAAAACAAAAGCATTTGTATTATCCTGGTTAATCCTTATAATGTGGTCAATTTCATTTTTATCCTTCGCATAACCAACACATTGTTTTGTCATTTTTTTTTCTTTTTCTTCATCAAATTCCTCCTGTGTCATTTGATATTTTGGGCATCTTTGTGATAAATTAAAGCTTATACTCTTAGGAGCACTAGAGCTAAAATCATTCATTTTATACAATGGTACCAACTTCTTGTTATAAAATCCAATATGTCCTTTCGAATTGATTGTCACAATGTAACTGAAATAAACAAAAGAAAAGATATAGATATATAAATTGGAATTTTGATTTGATAAATTGAGTATTAAACTAATTATCAAATTAGAACAAGCCAGCATTTCTAAAAGTTTTTGAACCAACATATAAACATATAAATAATATGATAGTTTGAATTTTCAAAATTCCCCCACTTTCCCCATTCCCACTGGTGTAATTTCAGGCTGTTAATGAGCTTCATCTTTAATTTTCCATAAAACGTTTAAATATTGAGTCCTATAACAATCAAACAAAGATTGAAACTACTACAGTATTAACAGTCAAATATATGTAGTTTTGAACAGATTTCGTTTTTGTTATCTCCTAGGAGAGGATTGATGGACATTTGAAGAATGTTTTTGAAAATTCTCCTTGAGTATGACCTGAATAGCAGATTTCCCCCAAGGGAAATTTGCTGAAATATATGAAAGTACAGTGGGTTAAAGTAACAGGTGGAATAGATAGGAGTGTATATTCCATGACAGAGTATTCATTACTAGTCTCCTGTTGCCTAATCTATCTTCCCCGAGGTACTCATTAGGGATTAAAATAGAACATAAGAGTACAAAGCTCAACTAACAGGCTGATTGAGAAATGTTTTTGATATACCAATTATGATAGAATTTTTGAACTGAAGTTGCAAATTTTATCCCTCTATATTAAAATGAATCTAATACACAGTGTGGCATTTCCTATAATCATATTTTGTTTCAAAACTAATTGATTTATTCTTGGGTAAGCTTAACGAGTTTGTCCTTATTTATTTAAACAAGAATCTTACAAAAAAAATTCAAATAACAATAAAATATTACTTAGAAATAAAAAGAATGTACAATATATGTTAAACAAGAATACCTGTCAATATTATATATCTGTTGCACAGGATAAGGATCTAGATAAAGCTGCATAAGAAAATTTTTTTTATTACTTAATTGTGCAGTTTGTGGTATTTCATCAAAGAAATGGTCTTTCATACCAATGTCACTCCAAACAATTATGCTTCCTAAGATAAAATAAAAATTACAAAAAAAAAAAACATGAAAATAAAGAGAATGAGAATTATTTACTTATTGCTAGTACTGCACTACCAAATCTTTTTTTAAAGAAATTTATGTTACTCAAACACGACTAAAGGGGAGTAAGCAAGAGGACTGAAAAGTCTCGCTCCATACCTTCTGGTGCTATACCAGATTTCTTGATTCTATGAAGGCATGGTGAAATTTGAGAATATAGGTACCTATTCGAGCATGAGAGTGGGGATTCCAAAAAAAAAACAAGCATAAATAGGAGGAAAGCTCACTAAGGAAGGTAGGTGTAGATTAGAACATTGGAGATTTATCTTGAGCATTAAAATTATAGTTAACTGGGTCTGCAGGAGATCCAGTGGTAAATCTAGTTGTACTTTGACAAGAATGTCTTAATGAATTGAGAAATGTCTATTCCCCTCTCTAAGCCCCTCTATTAGCAGACTTAATCATTGACTTTATGTGAAACATTTCTGTATTGAGTTTGGAATCAAAGAAACCAAAATTCCAAGTACTAGAATATACAAATATGCACGCATCCACACACACATAATCATTATATGCCCATACTCGTGCTGCTAGGTTTTTTGGCAGGGAATGCACACTATATTTTATTTGGCTACAAATTTGGGCTTCTATTAGTTTTTCCTGTCAGCATTGTAAGATAACTGAGTAGCAACTTGAAAAAATTATACCAAACTTTGATCTCTAATACCACCACAATACAAGAGGGACAGTGCCAAGGTGACCATTGTATAAGCACCTTTTTCTTTCACACATGCATGGACGTACACATACGCTCATGAACAAACACAAAACACACACACACACACACACACACACAATAATTTAAGTAGACCTCATTTTCGGCATCTACTTGGTAGGATATATGGATGTTGGATTTAATTTTTTATCAGAAATCACCTCATAAGTATAGCCTCAATTTCTGATCTCCCTGAAAAGAAAATCTGTTAAAGGAGAGACTTCAGACAATTCAAAACTATTGTCAGTATCTTTGAGCTTATCAGCAGCTTAAGAGAGGGAGACCTATTATCACCTCTATACTATTTAATTTTTTACCCTGAATGGGAGATAAAAAAAATAAGGAACTTCAGGGTAAAAGAGTGCATAGTCAATAAAATTACATATTACAAGACTAATGATATGTTAAACATAATTTCATTGACCAGCTCTATTAAAGGGTTTCTTTAAGGAGTAAAAAAATAAGTACTCACAAAAAGAATGGAAAATATAATGCATATTAAATCTTTCGATAGGCTAGAAAAGTATAAGTTTGTAAATAAAACAAATAAGTGTGCACAAAATGTAAATGCATTGTGTTACTTGCCTTTAGATGAACCTGAAATTGCCATCCGAGTACCACGTACATAAGCGCTGGCTAAATAAGTTCCCACATTTTTAATTTTATTGAGACCTTCAGGTTTGTGGACAAGAAACTTCTTTTTACTCTTCTCCTCTTTCAGATTAGTTAAAATTTTTTTAATTTTTGCAGCCTTTCTTTCTGACCCTTTGATCTTTATGAAAGGCTTCCTACTGCAAATCTGCTTTTTTGGGTGTTTATCTTTATCCTTAATTAAAGAGTTCCGTTTAACAGCTTTTTGCAATTTTTTTACTACTTTTGTGTAATACTCAGAATAAATTTTATCCTGGAAAGATCACTATTACAGTTTTAATAAATATAAAATCCCACAGCCTATATTAAATAAAATATTTACCGCATATGTCAGAAACAATACTTGGTTTTCAGTTGTCAGGACCAGGTAAGAACAGTTATCAAAACAAAAATCAACATTCAAAAGGGAGCCATACAAATCAGAATCCACTTCAACAGTCACTGTGAAATTTAATAACATTCTATTTTTACATACTTAACAGTTAAAAAAAAATGTTAATAATAATAATACCATCGGGTGCTTCTCTCTCTATCTTCCATTCCCACAAACTAACGAATTTCATACATTTGCTTGATTTTGTTTCCGTTACTGTCAGAAGATACTGTCCACAGGGGCTCAATTTAACAAAGGCACAACCATTTTCATTGAAATTTAAAATAATTCTTACTGGGAGGCTGAAATGACAACAAGTGTTCACTGTTCTATCTATAAAAACTAATTAATTCTTAAATCCACATATTTATGTATTTATACATACATATTGTTGCTTTCTAGGAGCAATAAGATCAGTTAACTAATACTTTCAGTTGCCCAGGCATCTTAAAAAAATATAAAAATTTAAATCAATAAAATACATTACCTCAGTTTAGCATCCCAAATAATGATACGAGCATCCTTTCCCATATCAGATGTAACAAACCAATATCCTTGTATGTCCACTGACACTGACAATATTTTGTTTTTCTAAGAATTACATATAAAAATAATTAAACTATTGAATAATGCATTATTCTTAAAAATGGAGACGAGAGACTAAATTACATATATTCATATCTTACATGTGCCTGTAGTATGTTATGAGAGTCATACTCGTAGTCATAGATTGACAGTAAATTCCCTGATGTAATAAGAATTTTGTGGCTATCGTCTCTAGTCAGGTTCTTTACAGGTACTTCAGAATTGAATCCAAATAACGCTTTTAGTACCTGTCAGATTTAACATTCAAAAGTAATGTTATGACAAAGAAAATCACATAGATTAAACTTAGTTCTCTAGCTCAATACATATGGAGGAACATACATTACTGACAAAAACCCTGTCACACAGGGGCTGCATGAACTATGCAAATTTCCCACATTTTGCAATGACACACTGGCCATCTCATCTCATAATCTATACTCTATGAGTATACATGGAAGTTTAGTGATAGATGAAAACAAGGAAATAAACAAATAAAAAGTTACTTGGACTTGATATATTTAGTGACTAGGTTCCTTAAAGTGAAAATTCAGAAATGGGGGCTTAAAAAAGGCTGGAACAAAAAAAAGTACAAATAGCTCTGTTAATATCCGAGATAGAGAAAACATGTATGAAACAATAGTTGTAAGAAATTAAAATTACAATAATATTGCTTTGTCAACAACAACATAAATACATTATTTTATTTTCGCCCCCTCTAAATCCCCTGCCCCTTAGTCAATTTTGATTGGAAGGGGAGGTGCACAACAGGACTTACAACAATCTTAAATATGAAACTTCAATATTCTAAGTCAACGTTGATTATTTATGAGATACTACAGATGTCACGCCAAAACTAAACAAAATGGGTCTAGGGAGAGTCCAAACTTATAATAACGTAGAAATTTTAAAACCGATTTTTTTCGTGATTAAAATAATTCTACAAGCTATGCGTGGACTTAATGATAGCATAAAAAATAATATAAACGTCTTATATAAAAGTCCGTCATGCAGGCACTGCGTAAACTAGGAAGATTTCCTGCCTGCTGGAATGGTTCGCTAATCTCAAATCAAATTTGATATTTTATTTCTCCATTAACTGTACGCACGAGCCCAAATTTTAATTGGAAACGAGATGAATTGTTATAAAATTGCGAACAGAAAATCCGTTGAGTTAAGGAGTGCAGGGTCAACTGAAGGCTTAAAACCAATATCTGATGTAAGTACTACACGACTTCCTTGTACGCCTATTAAATAAAATAAACAAAATGTTTGGTTACACTTCATTTAGTGATTTAAGATACCTCCGTTCTCCTGTGTCGGATTGAAAAATGTCATCGAAAGCAGTGGCGGCTCGTGTATAGGCATTGTGAAACTGCAGCACCCCCAATTAAACTTGGCATTGCCTATAACATTTAATATAATGAGGTTTTTTCTTTAATTATTTCTTTATACTTGTTTAATATATAATCCTTAAGCTTAATGCAGTAACCATCCCCCTGTGTATGAGAAAATATACAAAAATCTTTGAATGGAACTGTGAGCTTCACAGTTCCAGCGGCAAGGTGATGGACTGTTGTGAGCATGCTCACACAGGAAGCTCAACGCAAGGCTGTAAGGGGCAGAGAGCACTGTCCTTCCCGCAGTGCCGACCCTCCCGTGCTGGATTTTCTGGAGCAGCACCCCCACTAATTTTAGCTACGAGCCGCCACTGATCGAAAGTAATTTATGGACCTTTCCATGATAAACAAATAAGGTCCTAGTCTGTGTGTGTGTGTGTGTATATATATATATATATATATATATATATATATATATATACACATACATACATACTTGTCTGTTACCGCTCTAGCGGTAAAACTAAAGGACGAGTTCGTTAATGGCTGAAATCAGACCAGTGGGAGGGTGGGGGTTTAGAGTGGATGAATTTCGAAATATCATGGTTATTATAAGTCGGATCAAAAAATGTTATAGAACCAATCTTATTGCAAATTTAATTGCCTATAAATGTTTTTATATACATAGTTTCTTTATCATGAAAGTTAACCGAGATATTTGCGTTTATTAGTTTTTGGCCCCCAGTAAAGCCCCACTCCGACTCATGTCATATTAACAATAAGCTGTTATCTATGAAGCACTTTATTTGCAACCTAAATACCAAATATTAGTCTCATTAAACCTTTACGTTTTGAGATAAATGTAAATACGTGATGCACGTGGGAACTCTGCTTAGTTAAACGCAGCCCTTGCATGACGGACTTTTTTTGTGGAATACTTTGAACGGGGAGAGCCATATGCTTCAATGAGTAGGTGTTAATGTCATCAGACTGGTCTTACAATTAATGGCATATAGTGGGCAATGAATTAAAAAAAAAAATAAAATAAATCCTAAAATTATATTGGACTCAGGTTAACCATGAGATTTAAGGCCTTGGTAAACCCAAAGTGGTGTTCAAATTTTTTGGGCAATAGGAATTTATTTAATGTCGAAATCATTAAATAAAATTCGTAGTCCCATTCTGGCTAGAAAAGAGTGGTAACCTGTTGATAATCCCTCCTAATCAGCCATAATAGCACAAAGTGGACATTAAAAAATAATACCAAATAAATAGATAACCACTTTCACTGGAAAGGATTCATATTATTACTATCCATAGTTAAAAGAACAATTAGCCATATATGACTTACCATTGGTTTAACTCTTTTCGGCCCTGAGTCAGCGAAACCTCTCGAACCGTTCTCATTTTCCTGTACCGCGGCTGGGTCGTGGCAAAGTGGTGCAGTACCAGGCTGAGGGCTACACTGCTTTACATTCTTGGTGGACTTCTCTACTTTAATTCCCTTAACTGGGTAACTACCCTTAGAATCACCACTCATCCTTTATGATATTCGGCAAGCACTTCAAAAGAAACGTTCCATTACATGACAATACATTTTTGTTGATGGCTATGACTATATTACAATAAATCAATCTTTTAAAATTCAACGGAAATTGAGACCAAACATATATTATACAGTCTTGACTGAGGAAGGATCTATGACCTAAATGCTCTCTGTCAACAAACACTTTTCTACGTTGCTATGGAAACAGAACAACAACGATATGATACCAATACTAGAAAGATAAGATATATTTTTTTTTTTTTAGCGTTGACCTTTATCTCACATGGCATACCTAGAGTGGCGAGTTCGATTCTCACCTGGGCAAAGGAAATTATTTAGTGACGAAATTCATTAAATAACATCCTAAAATCCCACCCTGGCTAGAAACGGGTGGTAACCTGTAGATAACCCGTCCCAATTAGCCTGAGTTGCAAAAAGTGGACGTTAATAAATAATAATAATAATAAGATATTTTTTTGTAGTAAAAGTGGATTATAAATAAATTTCTCACGCAGGAACTGCGTACTTAGCGAATTTTCTAAGTGACTGGAATTAAGGGAATAATTTTAGTTTAATCTCGTAGTCCATATATTGCTGCTTCAATCCAACACAATGCATAAAGTTTGTCAGTGGCAGAGTAAACCGGGAAGTTTTACATACTACAGAGCAACCACCAACTATTGTCTACTTTAGATTATTTCTCTTGAGATTGTACTTAGCAATTGAGGATGTTCTCATGCGGTTTTCGAAAAATGTCCTCGAATGTCCATCGATCCTACCTAGTAGATGACGAAAATGATGTCCGTTCAAAATTATATATACACTAAGTGAGGCGTTTAGTGTCAAAACCAGCTCAATCCATAAATTTTGAAAACAATTTTTTTTTTGTTATCTGATAGTTCTTGGTCGATATTATAATGCTACAAAGCCATTTGGAAAAAATCGATCTCAATCGGCTCAAAAACTGCTGTCAAAAACCAGTCTTTTTTCAAACCCTGTTCAATCCAAGCTTCAGTTGATTGCCACCATGCGCGCCACTGCCTACCCGCCTGTTAGTATAGACCAAGAAGTTTATTCTGTGGATACGGTGGTTAATTTCTATTTCTTCTTTTCTCTTAATTGTTTTCAATAAGTTGTGTTTGAGTGGTGCTGATTACAAAAAATGGATATCCATCCTGAAGAAGAAACAGCGTGTCCTAGGAAAAAGGAAAGAAAATGTGATAATTGGAAGATAAATCGTGCTAAGCTGGAAAGGTTAGTATTATTATTGTTTATTCTTGGTTGGAAATTCTATGAACTTTATAAAAACAAGTGAATCGCAAATCCCTAATTAAAAAATTTTTCTTTTGATGTTTTTTTCCAGGTACTCAAGTCCAGGATCACCACCCAACAAATTGGAATGTAAGCACTCCACGATGTCAAATGCCTACGGCTGTCCTAATGTCCGATCTTGTGACATCATGAATTTTCACCGTATGGTTTATTCCAACAAAACAAAGATCGATCAAGACAATTTCATCTTAAGATTCACCCTCGCCGAGCCAACCAAACGAACTCGTTTCGTGACGAAGAAACGTGAGTCAAATGATTTCTCTTACAGATATTTTATGATAAAAAATGGAAAGAGAACCAGAATTTGTCAGAAAGCATTCTTAAAAATGCTGCTTCTTTCCAAAAATCGAGTTCAAGGTGTTTTGAAACGTAGCCTCACAACTGGCAAAAGTCCTATGGAAGGAAGGGGAGGGGACCGCAAAAACCTACTTTTTGCACGTCGCCGCCAATCTGTGATGCAGTTTATCAAAAAGTTCAAATGTCTGGAAAGTCATTATTGTAGAGGAAAATCAAAGCGTGTTTATATGCAGTCCGATTTTAAGCATAAACAGATTGTATAAGCTGTACTGTAACGAAAACGAAACTAACGGCACCAAAGTGAGCAGTTCGTTCTTCCGGAAAATTTTCCGAACCAAATTTAATATAGGTTTTGGTAGCCCCAAGACTGATGAATGTTCTACGTGTTTATCGCTAACTGAACGGATTAACCGAACTAACGACTCAACGAAAAAATGTCGTTTAAATTGTGAAAAAGCTGTACACAAAGCTAAAGCCAGAGCTTTTTACACTCTTTTGAAGGAAAACAGACCTGATGTTTTTACCTTGTCTTTTGGTTGCCAGAAAAATCAAACTTTACCTCGCGTCAAGGATCAGCCTGCATACTACTCCCGACAACTGTATAAGTATAACCTGACTCTTGTTGTAGGTCACTCAAAAAAAAAACAATCCCCCAGCAACGTGTTTGTGTATCATTGGTGTGAGACGGAGCAAAGAAAAAGCTCAAATGAAATATCATCGGCAGTTTATGATTTTTTGCTCAACCATGCAAGAATCCTTCCTGAGGTTGAAATAATCAGATGCTTTTGTGACGGATGTGGAGGGCAAAACAAAAATTCCACTTTAATTGGAATGCTGAGTTTTTGGCTCCTTAAAATCGCTCCATCACATGTCAAAAAAGTTGAAGTAATTTTCCCAATCGTGGGGCATTCCTTCCTACCATCTGACCGCGTTTTTGGCCGGATAGAAAAGGAGATCAAGAAGAGGAACACAGTGATAGATCCCGAAGAGTATACAGCAATTTTCGCTGAGCAAGGAACTACCATTCCACTAGCTGGAATCGTGTATGACTTCAAAGCTGCTATTTCCTCGACTTTGCGCATCACAGGTCAGTGGCATTTCAAATTTTCAGCTACTAAAAGATTTGTGCTCATCAGAAACAAGATGGAAAATGACATAAAGGTAAGAGGTGAAGTATGTTATAATTCAGATATAGGGGCTTTCAAGAGTGTGTCGAAGAAACACAAAACTATTCAGGACCTCCTCCCTTCTCCTGTGGCTGGGGGCATTCCTATTGCTCCAGCAAAGATTAACCACGTGATAAATTTGCTCACCAAGCATTTCGGGGATCAGTGGATGGAAATTGAATCTCTTAAATACTACAAAAACGTGGTAAGGAACCAAAATATTCAACAAGAAAATAATGATGAAGAAGAAGAATGTATAGCTAATATGAACTCTGATGAAAATGCACTTATCTAAACAAATTATTTTACTATCTTCAATTTTCCTTCAATTTTATAATATTGACATTTTAATCTGTTTAGAATAAGTTTAATGTTTGGTTTTTTCCACGAAAGTAGTACTACATTAAAATGTTTTGATTAATATTTTTGTTTAGAGATTTTCTTGTATATTTCGTTTATTTATTATTGTATTTTCAGTTTACTTGTACATTCAGATGAGAAATAAATTATCACCAGTAATATGGTAAATTGATTAATAAACTCACCTTTTTGATTTTACAGTCTAATACATGGAGAAAACTGAGAAAAAAACATAAATTTAAATGTAATCTGAGAGGAAGGATGAGGAAAAAAAAACAAATTTTTTCAAAATCAGCTCAATCCAAATTATTTTTATTTATAAATAATTAGACAGTCCTGATAAGTTAAAAAAGAATAACAACTTGCAAACATATACCAAAGGTTGTCAAAACAAAAATAAATATTTTCAGAAAAATTGAATGGGCAGAGCATGAAATGTTTTTTGTCTCTCCTATAAAATTTATAAAAACGGATTGAGCTGGTTTTGATACTAAGCGCCTCAAGTAACGTACTTGGCTTCGCTCGAGAAATCTATTGAGGCTGAATGATTTTTTTTTTTTATTTTTTTTTTTTTTTTTTTTTTTTTTTTTTTTTTTTTTTTTTTGGGCAAGGCTGCAATGTTGACAACTGCACTTCCCGCCTGGGCGCATTGTTTTCCCATAAGGGTCAGGTAGAGGAGAGGCAGACCCCCCGTAAGGGTTACTGGCTCCTGTGTGCAAATTTTGGCGCCCCTTAAGGCATTTTGAATTATCTTTTTTTTATGGTAGGTAGGTGCTTGAAATAAAGCAAAGGGTGAAAGTGTATTTTAGTCCCCCCCCCCCCCTTGGTGGCGCACAATGACGACGGCGGCCATTTTGTTTTTCTATCTTTTTTAACACTTTAAAATGTCCAAAATACGCCATCGGTGGTTAAAACCAAGGGTGGGGGTTTGTTGTTCTAACTTTATATTTTTTAACACTTTAAAATTTCCAAAATACGCCATCGGTGGTTTTAAGCGAGAGCGGGGATTATAACGAAACAAGATGGTGGCGTAGGGGGGACTAACTGCACTTTAGCCAAGCAAAGAACTGAACATTAAAAGTCATATTTATTTATAGACTAAAATATCAAAATGAAATAAACAGAATAAAATCTAAATTTATTTTTTTGGACTCTTGGTTTTGGCGCCCGTGTGCATTGCACATATGGGCCCTGGGTATAGGACTTATAGAATAGAAATTTTAGTTTTAAAGAATAGATTAAAATAAGTCTCCAATCAATCACTCTCCACTGTTTGGCACATCGTGAAAAATTCAATTCATTATCATGGATAGCATTTATTATAAATAAATAACATCCATAATGTACATATTTCCTGTTAAATCCAATCTGAGCATAGTTATATGCATCAAATTATATACATAACATTGGCTAATTGGGACGGGTTATCTACAGGTTACTACCCCTTTCTAGCCATGGTGGGACTAAGGATTTTATTTAATGAGTTTATCACTAAATAAATTCCTATTGCCAAGGAGGGAATCAAACTCACCACTCTAGGTTTACCGTGTGAAATTAAGGCCAACGCTTTAACTCACATGGCTAACCTGAGCATCTATACTTAATAGTAAATTTGGGTAGAAAGCTAATACAAAATTTTACCGGAAATAAGTTAACACAATTAACTGTGATAGTCTTCCGACAACATCCGCTCCAGCTTGAGTGTTATGAACATTGCTTTACTTAAGCTATTTATTCAAAACAAAAAAAAAGTTCGAATTTTCTAGCAATTTAGGAATTGTTTTGTTAAAATGTTGATGCTCTACAACTGACCTATTCATTTTTTTGTAGCTTCAGTATTAAGCGAGTTTTTCAGCTATCATTAAACCCCGACTTCAACCCATCGACTTTTTACTTTTAGCAGATTTCCCTTAAGGGAAATCAGCTATTGAGGTTGTACTCATGACGGAATTTTTGAAATTTTTCTTCAAATGTCCATCGATCCTACCCAGGAGATGACGAAAATGAGGTCCGTTCAAAACTGTATATATATATATATATATCTATCTATCTATCTATCTATCTATATATATATATATATATATATATATATATATATATATATATATATATATATATATATTTGTCTGTTACCGCTCTGGCGGTCGCAATTTTTGTTTGATCGTTACCAAACTCGATATTTAGTCGTTTTATGTAAAAAGAAAGATCAAGTTCGTAAACGGCTGAAATCGGACCAGTGGGAGGGGGGGTTTAGAGGGGAGGATTTTCGAAAATTCGAAATATCTCCGTTACTATACGTCGGAACGAAAAATTGTACAGAATCAATCTTATTGCAAATTAAATTTACTATAAATATTGTTATATACATTTTTTCTCTATCTTGAATATTAACCGAGATATTTGCATTTGTATTCTGCGTGTGGTCACCAGTAGGCTATGTTCGGACTTTCCGCCGAGAGCTCTGGTGGCCGTTTCCATAACTATTCGTCCCTCGTGAATAGGTTTAGAGGTTAGGTTAACTGTTTTTTGGGGCTAGAAACTACTGGGTTATTACGCCCTAAATAATGTTTTAGGTTTAGAGGTTTCTTACTACTACAGTTGTTATTAGGCAGATTTCTCTATTGTAAAACTTCACGTGGGAAATCTGCTTAGTTTACGCAGCCCCTGCGTGACGGACTTTTACTTAAAATTAGATATAAGAAATATATGTGGAGATGAGGTTAATAGTATGTCATACCAGTACGTAGGAAATCTGCTTAGTGAACACAGTCCCTGCGCGACGGACTTTTCTTGAATGTCGAATCGCCTTTGATAGAAACCAATGTTATTATTAGTAGCGTTAATGTCTAATAAAAGGTTCTTGTAAAACAATAGATCAAATTTGTTTATTATTATTTACGTCCACTTTATGCTACTATGGCTACTCGGGACGGGGTATCTACAGGTTACCACCCTTTTCTAGGCAGGGTGGGCCTACGGAGTTTATTTAATGAGCTCGTCACTAGTTCAAATTCGTTAATGACCGAAATAGAACCAGAATGAGTGAGAGTTTGGAGAAAAAGCAAAATTTACATTAATAAATACCCTAGCTGTGTAATGCCCTTCGGATCTAAAATGTTATATAACGTACCTTGTTGATCAAGTTATTTCCTAATAATTGCTGTTAACTCAAACCCTAACGGAGTTAATATTTTTAGCAAGAATATTTTAAGAGAAATCGTCTATAGAGTTTGCACTCATTACGTTCCAATTTTTGAAAAATATCTTTTAAAGTCCATCGCTCCTACCTTGGAGATATGTTCATATATATATATATATATATATATATATATATATATATATATATATATATATATATATGTGTGTGGGTATATTTGTATGTGTGTGTGTTAATAATGCAGGGTGCTTACATTAAAATTGTAGTCGCATAGTTACTCATAGTTACTGGATTACACCTAATATTAGTTATCTATTTTTTAAGATGTATATTTTTAATCCTGTCATCTCCGGGTGATTTTTGTGGCTTACATTTTTTAAATAATGTTATACTCTTGTTGCTAAGGCTTCTTTAGGGGTACTGGTAGATATGTATATCATTTAGGATTTTTTTGGAGGCTTTCACAATTTTGTTCGTCATAAATTTACTGTTAAGGTTTAAATTTTGCTTGTGAACTCTGTTCATATCTCACAAAGTAAAAGGTAAATGAAAGTAATACTAAATATTAAAGCTTCCAATAAAATGGTTCATGATATATCAGCTAAATTGTTATTATGACGAGTAGGAGTGGAGGTGTTCGAAATCTAAAAAAGAAAAAAAAAGAATATTTTGATTAATATTCAAGATACAGAAAAAATGTATATAACAACATTTATGGGACATTAAATTTGTAATAATATTGGGCCTATACAATTTTTCGATCCAACGTATAATAACGGAGTTATTTAGAATTTTCGAAAAGGATTAGTGGGGAAGTGTGTGGTTTACGCATCTGCTGTACGCACGTTTTATTTACTTCCGCCAGATTGCCAGAAGATTATGCGGTCGTGCCGGTGTTTTTACAAACTGTTAGGGCAACAGACCCTCAACTTTCCTATTTGCTGTCGATACTTATTATAGAAATAAATCTTGTAGTGTTTTCACGAGTAAATATTTCATTTGAACAGTACTTCGGATGTATTGGGATTAAGAGTTTAAAACAAATAGTCTTAAAAGGATAAAATAAATACTCTCCGCTAGAGATCTCATTATACATTATGGAAATGAATTGGATCTATATTTAAAGGTCGACCTTAAGAGTTGCCGTAAATACCAGGTTGGTTTCTTAGGTAGATTTTTTTTTCGACCAGAATATCTGTGGACGGGACGACTTTGTGGAGCTAGTAGACCAGTGTTATGTAACCAGCCCCTGGGATACTCCGCGCTCTCATACACTGGACTCTGTAACGAGTTATCAAGCAGAGGGTATGTAATTACTATCTAATAAATTGCTCTATTAAACTTATTTTGTTTTTGTAATTTCCGCCAAAAGGGCTTTTGCATCTTATGCAATTACTACGGAGTGTAAAGTTCACACTCTCCTGATTTTCATACATTTTCTATTTGACAGATAACTTTAATGTATTATTTTATGAAAAATGTTAGTTATGGCTTTATGATTTCAGTATGGTAAAATAGTAAATATGCGTATCTACTACAATTGCATGTGCATATTTTTAATCTAATTAATTCTTATTTTTAAAATAAAACAATTAAATAAAATAAAATTTAGAGGGTCCTTAAGTTACATTACCATTACATTTGCTTCCCCGTTTAAAACAAAGATTGCTAATAGCGAATGTTCATTCATTTCCATAATTATACAATCACATTTTTCGTCCAAACGATAAGTGTATTTTTTTCAGATACTGAACAGAATTAAAATAATCCATTTGTCTAATAATTTTGAATTAATAACATTGATGACTTTGAAGTAACTTTCAGGTGAGCTATTTTGGATCGAGTGAAAAATTTCATTTTCGATTTATGCTGTGGCTCATAGTTTTAAGAAAAGAACTTTCTTTTTTTAGTTTTATTTATTGTTCAATGTTATATTTGCTAAACTTAAGAAAGGTATCTATAGTTCTAAAACTTCTATAGATATTTATTTATGATACATTTTATTTATCTAATGCTAGCTAGAATTATATGTATACTATAAATTAAAAATGTAATACATTATTTAATGAAAATCAGGGCTTTATTAGAACATTGAAGTTCGCCCAATGCTGTGAGGAATCTGTTCAAAAAGTACAATACAAACCCATTGCCTAAAAGTTATATTTCTGGAGTTGAAATAATATTTGATTATATAAATTTAGGGAAGTTCTAGTTCCTTTTAATAAGGGTCGACAGAAGTTTCTTCTAGGAACCAGAGGAGTTGAAATTTATTTATTTGATTAAAATGGGGAATTAATATTCCATTTAAGATCTGAAGTCTTGTTAAATAGTCGTCTTAAATAATTTTCACTCTCCCATCCCAGAGTTGGACGACATGAACTACTATTGAGTATTTTTGGTTTTAATTGGCTGCATTTGATTGGTTTATTCCTATATCCACATGGCCTTCAAACTCATCTTCCTGGAACCACCAAATAACAACTTTTTGAAAAGGCTGCAGCATGTTTTCATTTTAATCCAAAACCTTGGCCTGCCTGTGTAAATCTTTTTCCTTTTTTTTTTTTTTCTTTTTTTCGTTAATTGCTTAAAATTAACAACATAAATTTGCCAATTTCTCAACTATTGAAGGAACGTAAATCTATTTGTTTTTTCTACATACATATCTTTGACTTAATATATGTATGTACTCTTGTTCTCCTTTTATATTGAAACCAAATAATGACATTTTGAGTTGATGTTTTGGAGGAAAATCCTAATTTAGCCTTTCAATGTGACAATCAATTCCAAGCAAGTTTCTATATTTAAGTTTGAATCAATAACAGTAATTGGCAAATAAATATTATGAATTTGAAGTACATTAAATATGTTGCTCATTTGATATCTTTTGTGGCGTTATCTCCGAATTCAAAATTACCTTGAGGGAGAACAGACAAGGGTTCTGAATTTTGTGTTTACTAGATAACCTAAAAAATTAAAGACATTCATTGTAAATAAAACATATTTACATCTCCAAATACACAGATACTCTCTTTTTCATACTTTCCTAATGATATCTTACTTATCAGGGGTTCCTTGTAGCAAAGTTGTTTCATTTTTTAATATCTGAGGCTGTAATTCACTAGACAGATTTTAGACATCCATGCTCTCACGAAACTGCTGTAAAAGGTTATAAAAGAGATTTTATTTTATTCTGTCAGATTATACCTAATGCTTGGCTAATGGAAACAAAAAATGGTTCTCTATTATGTTTTTGTAAATATTGAAATAAATAAATAAATCATGTATACTAATATTTTTTTTCCATTTAGGTCCCTCTGGCCAGAAAAGTATTAAATATATAATTTCACTCAAGATGATAACTTCTAAGAGAATCATACTTAGCAGAATGCACAAACTGGCTAATGATAGGCATTAGCTAATTTGTTTATAAGAACTAAAATTTTAATATTTCTCCTGTTTTATCTGACTGACAAAGGACCAGTGAAGACATTGACAGAGGAGGCTTGGTACTAAATAAATTTAATAATCAAATAAATTTACTAATAAAGTTTCATTTTAATAGGTAAGCAGGAAATAACAGTCTGTGAGCCGGAATCTAGCATGGGAATATCTGTTGTGACAGAGGAGTCTCTCATAGTAGGTCCTCCGAGCCCAGCTCCAGGTTTGACGCTCTCTTGGCATAATATATCAGTATGGGTGAAAAAGAGGAACACAGGAAAAAGTAATTGGCTTAAAACAACATACTATCATTCAAAAATTATACGAAAAGGTATTTTTTGAGTTAAAGATATATTTGTATTTATATCAGTTTAAACTTGAGACTAAATTAAATTTTATTTTTGCAGTGAGTGGCGTGGCTGAACCTGGTACATTAATGGCAATCATGGGCCCTAGGTAAAAGATGAATGCAATACAAATATTGTTACTAAGTGACATTAATATTTAGATGAATGGTGTATTGCCAATTATTTTAGGATAACATTTCAATATGCCCTCCGAAACTTCTGCAGTTTATTAATATTATAATTATTATTTATTAACGTCCTCTTTTTGCAACTTAGGCTAATTGGGACGGGTTATCTACAGGTTGCTTAACTTCCGCAGTTAAAATAATCCTGAAAAAAAATTTGATAGCTATTTTTTCTGCAAACCAATATTGTTTAGTGTTTTTCATTTTTCAAAAATTTGTGATCATTTGACTTTCGTGATAGATTTCAGGAACATAGCTTTAATCCTTTTAATCACATATTTCAAAATAAGGAGGAGGTACTCTTACGGTTTTTGATAGACTTCAGTTGAATCATCGTTGGACTAAGCAATATTTGAGTTTTTTAAATTAAAGAATGTATGTACAAACTTTTCTCTTTCTTCCGTTCCATGTATCTTTTTCATCTTCCATTCTATTAAATAATTTTGAAATTAATGGGTACGAATGGAATGATCTCTACTACAAAAATGTTTATTTGGAATATATAAGGCTCCAAATATCGACCCATTTATGCCAAATATAATAAGAAAATGGAGTTAAAGACTCTGAGAAAATTTTGGGGAAGTATGATGGACAAAAAGAGATGCTGTACTTGATTAAATATAAAATGTGAAACGTGTGGAGTTATATCCTTAAATAAGTTGAAACATATTTCCACAGGAAGAAGCTTTATTCAGTTGTATGTAGAATGCATCTGTACAACATCTGTCAGTTAACTCGAATACTTAGTGGGCTTAGCCACTGCACAGACACACTATTCCATGTGACATTTCATTTATTTGCTTAACTAAGAAAATTAATATAAGTTGACTGCAATTACTGTGGGAAAAGGGACACAGGAGATGTGTTTCAATTACAAAAGAATAAGACTAAATTGTAGTCAATGCATTTTGGCTTTAGAGAAACCAAGACATCTGTTTCTAAACATAATTTGAATTTTTAAGAAGGAGTAAAAATTCTTGTTATAGAAATATGTATAACCAAATTTAAAGTAAAAGACAATATTATTAAAAACAAGGAAAAGGTAAAAACAAAAAAAATTATAAGATTTAAATGATATATTTTTTAATATAACTTACAGTATTAATGTCTTTTCTTGTTTAATTTTCATTTATTATTTATTTTACGATGCTTTTTCCAGAAATGATTCAAATATTTTTACAATGCTTATTATTGAGTGCATTCCTACGTCCTGGTCTTTTAGATAACTAAAAAATAATGGACACTGTTCTCAGTCAAAAACAAACTAATGACAATAATACTAATTGGATTCCAATCTTTTTTAATATAAATGGATTTTTGATTATATACTTTTTCTGCCTCAATGTTTAGTAATTTATTATTATTACAGTGGAGCTGGGAAAACCACCTTACTTGCGACAGTCAGTCAAAGGCTCATCGGTATGTTTTAATTTTCTATTGTTCATATATGCTTTAATATTATTATAAAACTTTGTTAATTGTTGATGTTATTCAAGTTGTGTCTGCAACGATTTACAAAACACAAGCATTCCCTCGAAAGCAGGCTTTGAAAGGACTGCTTCCATTAACCCTCCAGTATTGCCATTTTAGCAGATTTCCCTTAAGGGAAATCAGCTATTGAGGTTGTACTCATGACGCGATTTTCGAAATTTTTCTTCAAATGTCCATCGATACTACCCAGGAGATGACGAAAATGAGGTCCGTTCAAAACTGTATGTATATATATATATATATATATATATATATATATATATATATATATATATATATATATATATATTTGTCTGTTACCGCTCTAGCGGTCACAATTTTTGTTTTATCGTTACCAAACTTGATATATAATCGTTTTATACAAAAAGAAAGACCAAGTTCGTTAATGGCTGAAATCGGACCAGGGGGAGGGGGAGAATTTCGAAAATTCTTAATATCTCCGTTATTATGCGCCGGATCGAAAAATTGTATAAAACCAATCTTATTGCAAATGTAATGTTCTATAAATGTTGTTATGTACATTTTTTCACTATCTTGATAATTTACTGAGATATTTGCATTTTTTAGTTTTCGGTCTTCAGTAAAGCCCCACTCCTACTCATCTCATATTTTCAATATTCTATTATGTTATGAAGCACTTTATTTGAAGCTTAAATACCAAATATTGTTCTCATTGAACTTTTAAGTTTTGAGATAAATGCAAATACGCAATGCAAATGGCGCATGTGGGAAATCTGCTTAGTTAACACAGCCCCTGCGTAACAGACTTTTTTTGGAATCAATGTTGGTGAGGTCTAGGAGTTTGCAAGAGATCGGTTTAGGTTCAGTGATGCCACTATTGAGGGTTTTATAATATTTTGGCCTCCCCATTCATTCAGCTGGATGATGCCAATGTCCTCCACTTGATATTTTGTGTAACCTTTTTTAGCTGTTTTTTTCCCTGTATAATTGACATTATTAACAAATTGTAACATTTGTCATCTACTATGTTTTCTACTTGAATTTGCATTGTCATTCATATGACCTAACAGGTTATAGCTAACAATTGTTATAACTGGAAAAAAACACTAGATTACAATTTTTATTAAAATAGAACTCTGTGTTCTATTATTTGTTTTAAAATGTACTCCTAAGAAATTATAAAAAGTGTGCTGACCTCAATTATTTCTCCAACCCTTCATATGTCCTTGAGGTAGATGGATATCTCCAAATATTCATATCCTTGATCTTATTTTATATCAAGAACTATTTAGCACTTGGCTTTTACTTATTCCTTTGGATGAAATATTTAAAAAGGATTGTTCAATTAGAATCAAAATCAATAAATGGATTTAAATCCAAATTTTACCTTAAAAATTCTGTACTATTACTATAAATTAATTACTATAAGTAAATTAAACATTATTTTATTTTACAGGGGATGTTAAAGGAAAGATCTTAGTTAATGGACAAGAAATTTCTAAGGATATGATGAGAAAAATTTCTGGCTTTCTTCCTCAGCATGATTTGACAATTGATAGCCTTACAGTTTATGAGCACCTACAACTGATGGTATTTTTATTATTTTAAACAAGCTTACTTTCAAATAGTTTAATTAATAAATTTTTAAAATTAATCCATTGTGTAGCTTTTAAAATATGTTCTTATTTCATAGGCCAGGCTTAAATTAGATAAAAATATGGGATATGCCCAAAGAACAGAAAGAATTGATGCTCTAATGGGTGAATTAGGAATTTTAAAATGTGGTCACACTCGATTGAAATCACTGTCTGGTGGAGAAAGAAGGAGAGTTTCTCTTGCAGTAGAGGTAAGAGCTGAAGAAAGTTTGTTATATTTATGATTAAATGTAATGCCAAGTTAGATATAACTTAATTTAACCGAAGCTTGGTTTTAGATATGCTTTTCTTTCTGTATTTATAAGAATGACATATAATAGTTACAAAGATATACAGTAGTGCACTTCAATTGAAAAGTTGCAATTTATATTCGTCATAACTAAATTTCAATAATATGTACAGTTTACCTAATTAAAAAAAACTTAGGTCATGAAGTTATTTGTCCTATTTTATATATATATATATATATATATATATATATAGATATATATATATATATTTCTGAAAAGAATGGCCATTAACTGTAAGTGCATTTGTACTAAGTTTACACGATACGAGGCCAAAGCACTAATGGTGATTTACTTAACTTTAGTAACAGATAGGTCTTTTGAACCATCTGTAGACCACAAGTTTAAGTGACATACTCTCCTCTCAGTGATATATTATATATTTGTGTATGCCTTTCCTTAAAAGCCACATTTTCATAGAGACTGAAGGAACTTTGCCTTGAGAAGTTTATCAAGAGCCATTATAATTGGTTGAAACCACTACTTGACCCAATTAACATGATTACTCTCACAAATTTGTCGTCTATCAAGGAACCAATTACATATAGTATTTGAGAAATTGATATTACCTCATTAAGCCATGTTCATTAATATGCGAATGAGCAAACTTGTCTTTATCAGGGTCATCCTTCTTGCCAGTAACTTATTCCTATTAAATTTCTCATATAAGGTAATTTTCCATTCAAAATTTCCTTGTCTCATAGGATGGTAATCTAGTTATATTGAGTCATTTTCACTGGCACTCTTGCATTACTAAAATAATATTCTGAATGGCTTCATGGCTAAGGTGTCTGAAAACATGTACAGAAGTTTAAATTAATGTGACGTACTAATGGGGTCATACTGTTTTGGAAATCAGGTTTGATTAAACTATTAAAACAGATTTAGCCATTCAGAGAACCATCACATACCCATAAGGAATACACTTAGAGCATACTATGCATATAATAATGGAATCAAAACATATAAGCATTGACAATCCAAAGAAATATGTATTTCTAATATTCAACATGACCAGGAGATGGCAATATGTAGAGTTTGGAAAAATCCTAACGGTATCATATAAAGCAGGCTCACAAAGCACATAACATATACTGATTATGCATTGTCCACTGGTGGAAATATTACTGCTACTGAGGAAGAGTCAGCACTAGCAGTGGAAGATCTAGGGCAAAATAAGTTTGAAAAGAACCAGGTATAAGAAAACTTTTAGACAGAATAGGGTGATTGGTGGTACTATCGAATTGAGGCATTCACATTTTCTAGTTGTAACATGTTTAAGAACCCAGAAAGATTAATGGAAGCATATATGAAAGCCAGAATGCATTTAGGGGCTAGATGCTTCTATGCCCTGCATAAGTTTTTTCTTTTAAGATCCTCTTCTGGCAAATATACTAAGTGCTCAGCACATCTCATCAAGAAATATTAGAAATCCATTCCTAGTCTCCAGAGAAAAATCAGAGTAATATATTTAGAGCTGTGTAGTGCAGAACAGTTGTAGATCAGAGGAATCACCGAACTGATGAAGTTCTGACTTGCTTGATATCATCTGTTCTATTCAGATGGGCCCAGTGGCAGTATGATTGACTTATGTACTAGGAGGGGCAGGTTGAAATCCTAAGATTGCACAATAAATTTTATTTAATTATTCAGTTGCTGGACTTAAAGTTTGGATACCAACTCTGTACCCCAGGTAGGTACTTAAATAAAGAAGTAGTGAATCCCAATCCCTAGGGAAGTCGACCCAGTCACTTGACTACACTCCCTATCTGTGTGGCTCAAGCCTTATCAAGATATGGCTACTTTAAGAATCAATATAACACAATTTGAAAATTTTAGGAACATATTGTATAACTCAAAGCAACTTTCTAAAAAACTAATACTTGAATTTCACTTTTTTTTTAATTTTTTTTTTTTTTTTTTTTTTTTTTTTAAATAATAAATTGGAGGGAAAATAGACAATTCTTAAACATCCTAAGATAAATTGGTATAGTAACTTTTTTCAAAGATTTTGAAATTATGACATAGTTTTCATTGTATTAGTCATATATTTATTAATTGTTGGAATTCAATGTCTTAGCTGCTGACAGATCCTCCATTGCTGTTTTGTGACGAACCAACAACAGGGCTTGATAGTTACAGTGCATCATCAGTCATCGAACAACTCCGTCAATTGGCTTCTTCAGGAAAGGTTGTAATATGTACCATACATCAACCTGCATCTGGTATATTCGAAATGTTCCAAAGTGTCTATCTCCTTGTTGCAGGAGGTAAACTTGCCCTTACGTGCCCCATTCAAGAAGTTGCTCCATTTTTTGAAAGGTGCATATAGTTTTTTATTTCTTCTTTTGTCACTTATGAAAATATGTCTTATTTAATTACTCCATACAAATGGGTTTTATCTTATATAAATAAATTGACTGTCTTTTTAGGCTAGGAGTAATTTGCCCTCCAACATTCAATTTAGCTGAGTTCATAGTAAATCAACTGGCAGAGCAAGAAGATGTTGAAAGCCAAATGAGGTTGTACAGAATTTGTAATGAATTTAAGTTAAGCAAACATTTTGAACGCCTATTGAAAAAGGTAGAGAACGAATTAAGTTATTCGAAACAGAAATTGCCATCAACACCAATGAATACTTCACAAGAATTTGGATCGGACTCTATTTGCCAGGTAAATAAGAAATCATTATATAAATTGATATTTTTTGTTGAAGGTGATATAAATTTTTATGAATAAAGGAATAATCAATAACTTTAGGTTTTAAGCCCCTCAAATTTAGTCTGTCAATGAACCTTTTAATCAAACTGGTTGTAAAAATTTTTAAGATATTTTTATATGTAGTATTGCCATCCACTTTATTCTACTATGGCGAATTGGGAAGGCTTTTCTACAGGTTACCACTTTAAGGTACTTAATTTTGCTGTTTTATTTGTATCACACAATTCCCCTCTGATTAATGCACTTTTTGGTTTATATTTATTATTAAATAGTTTAAGAACACGTTAGACCTAAATTGATATTGAATAATGTTAATTGCTATTCCTGTGCAGTTGCTTAAAATATATTTATAATAGCAAATAAGTACATAAATTATATTGACTGTTTAGAATTTCCCATTTATTCCCATTAAGGGCATTACTAGTCAGAGGTCAGCTATTATGGCTCATTAAAATTCATTTCACTATGAAAATATAATATTCTCATCATTTGTTTTTTTGTAAACCTATAATATACATTTAAATTTTATATGCGTATATTTTTATATATAATATGTTATGTAATGATTTATGCCTAATTGTGAAATTATTGAGGCATCATCTGCACATGCAACTCCATGTTCTGCTATGAATAGTGGTTGCTTAATGTCTTGTATTCTGATGTGTGAGTGTGTGTATGTGCATTGTGTGAGTAGTACCGTATTAGCACACAGAAAAAAAAAAAATATTATTACTTTTGTGACATTCTAACTCATATCCTCACAAATTAATTTATGTATTTATTCAATGATTACTTATGCATATCTCAGACTATATAATTATTAATGAAGTCATTATGTTTACAGGTTGGAGACGAGTTTGAGAAATATGTTGCAATGTAAGTTATTAAGCTTATATCTATTTAACTATTAGAAGGCCAGTTAAGAGATTTGAAGGGGGCTGGAGTAGATTTTGTATTGTGGACCCCTCTAATAATAAGCACTATCTAGATTGTGGACACCTAGAATTTCAGAAGGCATGGGCCTAATTCCAGCCTTCTCATTTTCAGCTACCTTCAATATATTTAGTCAACATTCTGCTTATACTAATTTATCAGTGGCCTTCTCATGAACCATAGCCCCAAGCCATATATAATTAGGAAGTACTCATCTAATTCAGGTAGATTATTTATTCAAGGTAAAAATATCTGCAATTGCTCTAGTAAACTTCAATCCCTTCCTTTAACTTAATGTTAGCTTCAGTTAGTTTTTAGAGAGCAGAACTGTACATGAACCCACAATTTACCTCTCTTCCCTTTTTTTTACCACATAAATCCTTTCATGCTATTTTTTTTCAATTTTTGTTTACCAGAATTTCATGATAATGTTGAAGATCTTCTCAGAAACTTCCTGTATAGACTTGAAACTATTCCAGAAATTTCCCATCATTTCAGAAACATTTCTTTCCAGTTTTCACTATCTTGGAAAAAAAATACTGGAGACTTTAGAAAGTCTCAAAGTTCACTCCTTTCAATATTACTGAATAGTTAATACTAATAATCCTATAAATAAAGCAAGAGGAGAAGTGATATCTATGGAAAAATTAGTTATGGATCCTGTTATGGACACCAGGTTGTGAAATGGCACAAAATATTGAATACATTTTTATAGGGTTATCTTAAAATTATAAGAAAGAGATTAGACTGTGTTCCCACCATCTATAACCCCTCCTCTTCCAGCCTCCAAGTTGTTCTTTGTATTAATAACAAGTTTAAGGAAACCCACTAACTTCAACGAAGACATTCATAATTGTCTTTGAAGCCTATGTATATATTTCAACAGGTAAACGACAACTCTTCTTGTAGACAATACAGAAACTTGAGTCTCATAGGTTCTTATATTTCTTTGAATACAACCAGTGTTTGTAATATTTCAGTATATACAGCGATTTAGCATATTTTCCTCAAGGTTATAATTTATACATTCTGATCAGTCCATAAACCTAATGCAGACTACATGAACATTTGAACTTACCCAACGACTTGTATGAACTAACTATTAACAGAAGGTAGCCCACATATAAATACACTCTTAAACCACTTGAAGACAACTGACATTTACAACAAACTTTAAACCTCACCTACCCCACTCATTTCTCTATATTTTATATCTCTATATAATACATTTTTAAACTTGTGTCTTAAACTTCCATCACCCACATGCCAGGATTTATCTCAAAATTTATAGTTTTACATAGCTTTATTTTAACACTTCCTTAATTTTATTTCCATATATTTTAGACTATGTTTTAAAAATTTTGAAAACATTTTTTCTTTATTTTAAAGTTTTAATATAGAGAATTCAAATAAATGATACATCGCCTAGTTGTGGAGCTCTTCAAATAAATAAACCCACCTCTGGTTACAATATTCTTTTTGTTATATGTATTTGGAACCTTTCATATGTATTCCATTTTATTTGCTGCAGTTTCAAAAGAAGGGAATAATTCTGATATTTTTTGTTTTATTTCTCTAGAGAAAAACCATCTAAGTTTACTCAGCTTGGTTGGCTAATGTGGAGATCCTTTCTTGATATCGCAAGAAATCCTCAGGACCAAATACTCCGACTGGCATTTTACTTGGTTAGTTATATTTCTTTCCATACTCTCAATTCAACCTTATATATATATATATATGGGTTTTTGAATGAATTAACCTCTTATTATTATGCATGAGTTAAAAATGTGTGTGGAAAATAAAAACTAATGATAGAGTGGATATTACTAAAAAAAAATACTTTAAAAAAAAAGACAAAATCTGCTCTATATTGAACTAAAAATAAAATTGAAGCAATCAGTATATATGGAATCCTACCTCTTATTCATATGGAATTGTTAACTAACTCAACTCAGAACTTAAATGCCTCCTATTAAAAAGAAGAAATACGCTTAGAGATTTTCATGTAGACCATATCAAGTGGTGTGTTGATTCTGCCAGTATTCAGAATACTATTTACAAAATGTTGGTAGAGGACGTCATTACTGACTGGTTGTCAAGTACACATGACATACAATTTTGGCATGAGAGCACCATTTGTTGAGCTATTGTGGATTGCGTGTTGAAACAGAGTTATGGTTACTAATCCAAATTAAGAAATAAGAACAGTTTTTATAGAGAATGAATAATTCAAGATCTAGATGTTGTTGGTCATTCTTTTAAGAGGTCAAATAAAGTTAGTGGGTAGGTTAAAATAATTGGTTCATACAAGTTTATCCTCTTGTTACAAACTCAGGGCTGCTAATATATATATATATATATATATATATATATATATATATATATATATATATAGGTTATTCTTATGAAGTCTACTTAATAAGATTATAGGCAATTCACAAGTTTTAATAATAAAAACAGACCAGCCTTGGTTTAGCCTGTCATGTGTATTAAACCCACTACTGTGGTGAAGCCTATCAAATAATAATACTAAGATTTATACGTCTTCCACCACTGTTGGTTGTGAAATTCTTACAGGATGTGAATATTTAGATGGATATTATGAGTGCTTCCTCATATTTGAAGTTTGGACTGGACTGATACAGGCAGGGCTAAACATTTCCTCTCCACATAGCCAAGTTGATTCTTATGTATTTAGTGAAATAAATGAAAACCAAAAATAAAATAAACTGCATTACTTTCTGGACAACATATATATTAGAAATAGATAAAATAATTATTATAAAACTTAATTTTAAGGAAACGTGTAATTCATGTAGTTAAGATTAAAGAAGCAAATAATTATAAATGAAAGTAATTAATGATTATTTTTTTTCTTTTGCAGTTTATGGCTGTCCTTATATCAACCCCCTATGTTGGTCTCAAAGTTGACCAAGAAGGAATACAAAATCTGCAGGGGTTTCTATATTTAGTTATTGTGGAAACAATATTCTTATATACCTACAGCGTGACACACACATTTCCAGCAGAGATACCTATATTATTACGTGAAGTGAATAATGGATTGTACTCTCCAGGACCATACTACACATCCAAAATGATTATTTTGGTACTACTATTAATCTTTACTTTTGAAATACTTAACAGTATAGCATGGTTAATTGTAAATATATTTGTTATAAGCTAACACTAGTGTATCAATGTCATGAACAAAAACATAACAACCTATGACAATGAATAATTTTTACTTTTTGCACACTGTTTGCTAAATGTTATTTTAAAAATTGGCCCTTTTAGCAGATTTCCCCAAGGGGAAATCAGCTATTAAGGTTGTAATCATGATGGGGAGATGACGAAAATAAGATTTGTTCAAAATTCTGAGAGATGGAGAGGTAGAGATTTAAAATTTGTTATAAGAAATTGAAATGTGTTAAATCCATCTCTTTTATTATATATTACCTTTTGTGTATTTAGCTTCCAAGAGCACTTCTGGAACCAATAATTTATTCGGCAGTGGTATTTTGGGTCCCTGGTCTCTTTGGAGGTTTTGTGGGTTACCTAACATTTTGTATACCCGTGATAGTCTGCTCAATTGCTGCAACAGCTTATGGTAATACATATATAATAAGTATATAATAAATACATTTCATAAAGTATAAAAAATATTTTTGCATATCAATTGTTACAGGTTGTGTAGTATCTGCAGTTTTTGAAGACATAGCAACTGGATCTCTAATGTCAGTTCCCTTTGAGCAGTTCTCCCTTTTATTTTGTGGCATTTATTTATCTTTAAGGTAATTTTTTTTTTCTTTTCTTCTATTGATTCATTTACATTAAGTAAATGTAAGGATGTAGTGAAACAAATGCCATGACTATTCCCATAAAATGAATATAAGGGTTTGGCGATTGTCTTGGAAGGAAAACTATTTTTTTAGAAGAAGAATATTGAAAAATGGCGTTAGGAAACTCCAAAAAGAATTTCAACAGGTTTTCTGAAGGACACCCATTATTTCTAAGGGTAGTTCTTTGTTGAAACATGTTCAAATGTTCTGGGAGACTTAAAGGAAAGTAATAGTAGTTAAGAAGAAATTAAAGGGAGTAATAAATGTTTCTATGCCCTGCAATAAGCTCTCTGTTTTATTAGTCTCTCGGGGTTGGTAAAAGTGCTATTATACAAGGTGGTTATCAGATCAACGTTTAAATGTGGAACTGTACTGTATTAATTAATGGAAAAAGAAACACAAGTCGTTAAATTTTATTTTCCTGTTTTCATTATTTTTAAAGAACATAGTTTTAGTATAAAATGCTTTAATTAATGCTATTAAATTATTTTTTAAAAAGAACAATTTGATTTAAAAATTATATAAAATTTAAAATAAGCTTTTTCAGTGGGTAATATAGTGTCTGTCATTATATTATAAATCCCATGAATCTCATTTTTAAATTTTCTCCTTTAGTTTTTAAGATTTCATTGTACTTCTTTTCTTAGTTCTAATGACTTTAGGGGGGGGGGTATAGTTCCAATAATTACTTGCATTAAAATTTCAATATTTTATCTGTACATCGAACTGCTGAATAACATGCTCAACTTGTATAGTCGGTGCTCAAGTTAGCCATGTGAGTTAAGGCATTGGTCTTAATTTTACTTGTTAAACTCATAGTGGTGGGTCCAATTCCCAGCTGGACAATAGGAATTTATTTAGTGACAAACTCATTATATATAATCTTTAGTCCCCATCCTGGCAAGAAAAGTGTAGTAAACTATAGATAACTCTTTGTAATTTACTAAAATAGTGGATTTTAACAAATAACATTTAACAAGTATAATTAAACAATTGATTTTTTTCTAGTGATGTGCCATTTCATTTTGCATGGGTCAAATATATATCCATTTTTTATTATGGAATAGAAGCTGTGTCAATACTGCAATGGAGTCAGATTGATAATATTCGTAAGTACAATTAAACACCTAATTTTTTCACTCTAGATTTTACACTAATATTTAATTCCTGAAAATTATATATTACCTAGACTGGGTCCTTAGGTTGCCTATGAAAGTTAAGGTGTTGACATAATACACTTAGTAAACCTAGAGTCATGGGTTCATTTTCCATGTGGGAAATAGGAATTTATTTGTCAATCCGAACTTGCTAAATAAATGCTTAGCACTACCCTAGCTAGAAAAAGGGTGGTATAAATAATCCCATCCCAATTAGATATAGTATCATAAACATTTTCTTGTTCTACTTCTAATGTCAGTTTTTCCTGACAGCTTAGTTCATTCATTAATGAACTTAATCATTAGTTTCACATAGTTGAAGCTATGTTAATGTTAAATATGAAAAGTTTAAATATCAAGTTTGTAAACATTTCAACAGAAATTGTGGTTGCTAGAGAGATATACTTAACTAAATGAAACTTATTTTTGTCGTCTACTAGGTAGGATCAATAGACAATTGCAGGAGTTTTTCAAAAATTGTACAACATCAATAACTAATTTCTGTTCAAGGATATCTGCTGAAAGCAGTTTGAGGATTCATGTATTACCTCCATTTTATTGTTGTGCTAATTGAGATAGACTCTCTAATAGGTTCCTCAGAGGCCAAAGCTGAAAGGGGGGGGGTGACTGGATTAGCTCGATTAGGATCAGCAGGTGTTTTTGTTTTGGAACCGGAAGTAACAGACAAAGTTGGTGCATATTATACCAACATATGTGTGTATTAGTAGGACCTGATAAATCAATAGTTTATTTACTAATACAATAAGATAAAAGTAAGTTTTATTACTATTAAACAGAATAGTATTCTGTATCTCTAATTAGCTCTCAGGTGGGGGTAATAACTAAGACTTTGACAACTTTTTTAGCCTAAATATTAAAATAGTTAAATGTTTTTTAGTTTTTATCTCTAAGAAAACCCATTTTTATCCATCCTGATTTTTATAATAGGCATTAATCAACGAACCGCACACAAGAAATTGCTTAGATTTCACAGCTGCAATTTAATTGGGCCTTCTTTAGATAGCATTATTCGATTGAAAATTCCCTGACTTTGATATCTATAAAACTGCAAAGACTATTTTAAAATTGGCCAAACATGACACAGCTTCAAAGTAAATATTAAAGTCCAATAAAACAGTTAATTAGATCATACTTTAATATCCGTTTACAATCCCTTTTATATGTCTCATCATTAATATCATTTATTGCAATTCATATCAAAAATAAATATCATTTATTGCAGCACTTTTTTTTACTTCCTAAAATCTTTTTTTTAATTACAGCTTGTTCCGACCGATTGGAGGTACCTTGCATTCAATCAGGAAAAGGAGTCTTGGGTTATTACGGATATAGGCAGCACAGTTTTGGATATGACCTAATTGGTCTGGCTTTTATTTACATCACTTGTCATCTCATTGGATTCTTGGCATTTTGGAAAAGAAGTCAAAAACAAGCAGCCTACTGATTCCTTCTATGACTGAAACTGAGCTTTGGCACAAATTGACTGATTTTTACATACTATTGAAAGTAATTTGATAGTTATAACTATTACATTCTTATTCAAAAATCTACTTAATTGAAATGTGTTACTCGCAAGTATAAATTGATAGTTAGCAGAAGATGAAATGTTCTTTGATTTATATGATTATGTTAAGTTACCTGATAATGAAGAAGCAAAACATGATGAATAGTTGATTGTAAGATAAGTGTTAAATTTGAAATATAATTTGTTTATCTTGTTTTATTTTATCTGTATTTGATTTTATTCACTAATATGTTTCATAAATGTGGGGAATCAAGCCTAGGGTCTGAGCTGTTTTACCCAAGCAATGGACCTGATTTCACTTCAATACCATGCTAAATATGACACTTGTTATAAAAACAATATTTAGCCTTTAAGATGAGGTTTCAGATATTCTTTGTGGGCAAGCAGACAACATCCACTCTTTCAAATAAATCGGAGCTACTTTAACCTCCACCTCTGGCTCTCAATCGAAACCGATTAAGATAATTCCTCTTTAGTATCTTGCATCTAGGTCAATACCTTTGGCATATATCAAGTGTTGGACTGGCATATTAATCTCTGAAACCTGTTATTCCTTGATATAGAGTTGCCAAAAACATATCCTGTTTCATTAATAAAATTGGTCCACCTGCCAATGAGTTTACCCATGGTTACTTGAGTGGACAACCTCTATAAATGTTTTTTTTAAATTTCATTAGTAAAAACTTCACACTGAAAAAAATGTACAGTTCAACAAACTTTTTGTTTTCTTTCTTCCGCCCAATGAATCCCAAGAAAGCTCACCAAATATTACTTGAGTATCATTCTTGAAAGTTTTTTGGGCAACATTTCCATTGAGGCAGTAAAGAGGCTATACTAGTCTATTATTTGTCAAAATGCAATAGTTGGCAAATAAATCTCAAATATCCTCTAAATAAAACTTAAAAGAAACATAGGAAACACTTATAAAAAGGTGCTAATAATTCCATTTTTTATACCATGAGTGTTCAGCTGAGCTAACTTTCCCTATTATGGATAAATTAATATTGTTCAGTTTATGAATTGTGGCTGAAATTGATAGTTGTTGAGTGTAACTATGTCATGGTAGTAGAGAAATGATAAAAATTACACTTTTTTAAAGTCCCTAAAAATTAGGTACACTGAAAATATGAATAACATGGGTTTCAAAATTTTGTATTTCTAGGTTACAGCTTAATGGCATTATATATTAAAATCTTCGATGGTCAATCTTTTAGATTATAAGCAAATTAAAGAAACATAAAAGTGTACTATTCATTGAAGTTTGTAGGAACCGGTCAACACAAGAAAAACAAAATCTTCTTTATTGTCTCTATGTCTTTTTACGTCTTAGAATGCCTTTCTCCTACAGCACACCTAAAAACTAAACTACATCATAGCAGTAGGACTTTGTGGTACAGATGTGTTAAAATCAACTAAAACTATGACAGCTGTTAGTTAAAGAATTGAGCACGGAGAAAGCATGACCTTGTAATTCTGTTTTATTTTCAATATTATTAACATTTTTAGCATGTTATTTTAATCCATACTTTAATAATTGCAGTGATTTTCCTACATGATTTTTGTCACAGTAACAAAAAGTTTATAAACTTAATACCGGGCGGGGCAAAAGGTATGAATCGGTTTTAAAGGGATGTAAAACAAAAACAACTCAACTTACCAAAATTATCTTTGTAATTAATAAATCAGTACATAAACTAGTTTTTTACACTAAGTTTTAAATATGGTATCTGAAAGATGATGGCAGCGATACACTCTTGAAGGTGATTTCTGAAGTTTTCGTCAGCTCTTCTGCACTTTTCGATGGGTATTGCCGTAACTTCCTCCCTGATTCTGTCCTTAAGTTCTTCCAGGGTATGTGGACGATGTTTAAAAACGTTTTCCTTTAGGTAACCCCAAAGGAAAAAGTCACAAATGCTCAAATCTGGTGAGCACGCAGGCCACTCCACGTCACCCCTCGCGGAGACGAGGCGCAGGGGGTTTGCCTCAATTTCTCCATTGAAATCCTAGCAGTGTGGGATGTTGCCCCGTCCTGTTGGAACCAAATGTCCCCCAGATTAGTCGCTTCACTTAATTCTTCCAGCTGAGGTTAAAAAAAACTCTTCTAATATTGTCACATAACACTCAGCAGTGACAGTGATGGTTTGCCCATTTTCCTCAAAAAAGTAAGGAGCAATAATCCCGAACTGGGATACTGCGCACCATACAGTCACTTTAGGGGAGTGAAGTGGCCTCTGGTGAATTTCCCTTGGGTTTTCATTAGCCCAATATCGAAAATTCTGCTTATTAACAGCTCCACACAGGTGGAAATGGGCCTCGTCACTGCTGAAAAATGTTGAATTTGCTGGAATTCTCTCCAACATTTCGTGCAGCAGTTTAAACGATTTTCTGAAATTTACTAAAACCTAGACCCTCCCACGCCTTTAGCGAGGCCCAGCCCACCTTCCCCCCACCACCACAAGCTGAGCGCCAGCTAGACAACCGGTTCATATCTTTTGCCCCACCCTGTACTTGTCTCTTTTATATGTACTTAAAATTTGATGTTAGTAAAGATGTGTTATACTTTGCCATTATAATTCCAGGTAACTTGTCTTGCCAAATAGATATAAGTTTATGTGAACTCCAGTTCCGTTCACAATGACGGAAATGGCCAAACTATACCCGACCACAAACTTCATAAAAACGCAAATATCTCGGTCAATATTTAAGATACAGAATAAATGTATATAACAATATTTATAGTAAATTTAATTTGCAATAAGATTACTTCTATACAATATTTTGATCCGATGCATAATAACGGAGATATTTTGAATTTTCGAAAATCCCCCCTCCCTCTGGTCCGTTTCAGCCATTAACGAACTTGATCTGTCTTTTTACATAAAACGGTTAAATATCAAGTTTCGTAACAATCAAACAAAAATTGTGACCGCTACAGCGTTCATAGACCAATATATATATATATATATATATATATATATATATATATATATAATTTTGAACGGACCTCATTTTCGTCATTTCCTGGATAGGATCGATGGACATTTGAAGAAATTTTTCGAAAATCGTGTCATGAGTACGACCTCAATAGCTGATTTCCCTTAAGGGAAATCTGCTAAAAAAAAAGAATAACTGATCCAAGCTCAACACTTTTTAGAAACCCTACATAGATTATTGTTTTCCAAATATTCATGTAAAATGTAATTTATGACTTTCTTTAATATGTTAATGTGTGTTGATGTAATTTTACAAATTTATTACTTTACTATTTCAGTCTCTCATTATGATCACTGGCTTAGAATTTCCTATTGCCTTTTTTAAATTGCCTATCCGTAGGAAATAGTTTTTATTATTAGTATTATTAAAGATAATTAGATTGCTTCTTCCATTTGGAAAATCCATTCTAAATATTAAGCAAATTTAATCTAGGAAGGATAGTGTAAGAAATAAAATGCAGGACAATCAATGTATTTGGTTAGTTTTTATTTACATTTTAATAATGTTTCAACTGTTAACCAATAAAACATACAAAAAAAACATTCAACTCAGACTATTGGCATACTAAAATAGGTCCTGGAAAAGAACATCTACGTTTTACATTTATTTAAAAATGGTCCCCTTTAAAACTAAGAAAAACTTACTCGTCAAAATATAATACTATTAAATGTAAAAATTATTAATGTAAAGGCAGCATAAGATATAGAACATGTAGGCTTTAAATATTTGTTATTTTTGAAAATAAATGTGGACACACTTTAAAAGCATTAACTATACTCTGAGTTAGGTGCAATTTACTTGACAAATTATCTGCACAATTTTTCAGAATATATATATATATATATATATATATATATATATATATATATATATATATATTCATTCATTCATATTCACACACGCAGCGATCCACTTTGACTAGTTCCAAGTAAAACACTGAAAGTAAATACGTATGTATCTCACATAATTCAAAAACAGTTGCCCTTAGAATGTTGAAATTTCATATTTGGGGTTGTTGTAACATTTAATTTTGCACGTCAGGCAATTGATAACGAAAAACTATAAGTATTTCAAGAAAAGATGAAAATCAACTGTTACTTTTTATGAAATTTCTTGTTGAAAACAGTACCCAAAATAAATGTCAGTAGTTTTGTGCAGAACCCCTAGGCATAGTGAATTTGCATTATGAAGGTAATTGATAGTTAACAAATCATAAATCAAATAAACTGAACCTACCTCGAATTTTGTGTAGCTCAGATTAATTATTTTCAGTCTCATATAGTTTTATAGCTCATTATTAACAATTTTTATGTTTCTATATAAAACACTATATTTTTACGTCTCAAGAAAAGTACATTTGATTTGCAGAACAACTGAATACTCCATAATTGACAATTTTAGTTTTGTTTTTGATAATATTGAAAATAATCAATTACATACGACATTGAAAATAGCGAATTTTCTTAACTAATGCCATCAAATTATACGAATTAACTAGAATATTAAGTAGTAATGTAATTAATTATTTTTTTTTATTTAAGGCAAAACTATAATTTTATAGCTCACAATATCAAACACAACTTTCTCACAAAAAAGCCCAAAACATACATCAAAAAGTATTAATTTACTCTCTATGAAGAAATAACTCTCAACACTGTAAGTTCAAAATATAATGTTTATAAAACCCAGAATCTATTGTATAAAACCACAATGCTTGTTATTAAATTAGCAAGATCAAATTTATTTATTTCATTTACTAATGCTACTTATAGTACTACTTAATTACACCCAGTTGGTTAATAATTTACTGCTTTAAAAAAATATGAATCTTTTTCATAGGCATCTAATATAATATCTACAGGTATAAATTTAAAACAGATCACAAGATTAAATCACAAATTGTCAACATGAAATGGCTTCATGAAATCAACAATAACAAATAATAATAATAATGACCCCAATGAACACACTATGGGACTGCTTTATGTAACGTAACAATATAAAAGACAATTTATATCTATATTTAAAACTACACATAAATACATATTAATTATTAAAGTAGTGGTAACAAACATCCTTACACTTCTATAAATAATTTTATAATACTAACAGAATTCTAAATCCTACTATCATTCATTGTAACTTATTATTGAAAAGCTCAATTAGTAGTCCCTCCTTATTTATTAACAAATAAAAATGCTTCCTATAAATGGTAGAAATGATCTTAAGAGCGGGTATTGTAAGATATCTATGCCCCGACAGAATAGAGCGCAATGCTACAGAACTCCATCAATGTTAGGGGTGTCCAAAGAGAATTAAAGAATCAAGATAACAATTGCAATAACTACAATGATAAAAAGCAAATGCAAAAACCAAAGATCTTCATCTCATGTGAAATAAGCATCACCTTAATAAACTTCTTGTGGTGCTTCTCTTTTAATAAACATAAATCAGACACTCACATCTACTAAAATAGGCTTTTTGTTAATTATTTTGTTTATTATTTTTGGTTTTTTATTCAATGGGAATTCTTAAAATTACGTAAATAATCCACATCTATAATAGTATATTAAGAGTTCTAAATATTAAATTTTCAAATTATAGCACACAATGATTCTAAATATTAACATGAAATCCAAAAATGAATGTAATAGACATGATGATTTTTATTTTTTTTCTAATAACTCTAATCCACAACCATAAGACTACCAAGGATGGCAACCCTTGAGCTCATAACATTTTAAATATTCTTCCTAATCTATTAATGTCAATCACATTTGAACAAAAATTTTATTTGTCTAATACTAGCTTCAGGGCAAAGCAGAGTCATACAAAAAAGTCTGTCACGCAGGGGCTGCGTAAACTAAGCGGATTTCCATTGTGAAGTTTTACAATAGATAAATCTACATACTCGTAACACTCAACACCACCGTGAGTATTAAGTGAATAAATACAAACAGTAATGAGAAATAGTTCAGTCAATTTTAATAACAAACTAACAGGTCTACCAACCTCACAGCTGAACAAATAGATAGAAATACTCATCACCAATTACTGAAATAAATCTGAATATACTGAATATATTTACTATATCTATTACTGTAATTTATAATGAATCAGAATAATTTTGATCTAAATCACTCAAATTTCAGTAGCCCAAGAATTTAAAGCGGGGAGGGAAATAAACAGAACATATTTAGATATACCTCATAAAATAAAGGTCTCTTGAAAAAATTATTCGGTATTTAAGCTTCAAGTGAAGTGGTTTATTATATAACAAAGTATTGTTTATGTGGCATGAGTGGTTGTCTGTGGGGATATACTGAAAAATGCAAATATCTCGATTAATATTCGAGATAGAGAATAAATATATATATAACAACATTTATACTGCATTAAATTTGTAATAAGATTGGTTCTATCCAACGTATAATCACGGAGATATTTCGGGTTTTCACAATTCTCCCCCTGATCCGATTTCAGGAGGTAAAGTCTTCTTATTCTGCTACAGACAATTAAAAGAACACTCTGGTTAAATGGATGAGGGTGATTAGAGATTGGAGACTACTGATGAAACTATGAAAGAAAACAATTTTCCAGTAGAAACGGCCACCACAAGTAGCCACCAAAACCTCTCATTATAGAATATTTCTCATGAAAATGAATATAATATCATTTTATCTTTTAAATTTGTAAAAAAAAAAAACTAAATAAATATAAGACAATCTACTAATAATAAGGTTAAGGTGGATTTACTGGAAAATATTTTTTTTGCTTGAAGGATCTAAAACCAATTATTCCTGATTATAATCTGTTTAAGGAGACAATTGTAAGAAAGACTTTTCTAATATATTACATATTACAAAAATACAATATTAATTGCATAAGATGCTCAGGGTAAGATAATAACAAAAATAATAAGTTATAAGCTCAAGAAGCCCCTTTGTAAATATGTGAAACCCGAAGAAGATTGGTAAAATGGAGGCTAAGAGTATAATGAAGTTGGAAAATTAAGACAGAAGAAACTACATTTTGTATCCTTAAAACTACTTAAGGGACCAGAAAGAGAATTGCAAGCATTAAATATGGAATATTCAAAAGGTCATAAAGGATCTATAACTCCATTATTTATTTTTAATATATTTATTATTTTAATTTTTTTTTTTTTATGTTTAATAACTAAAATAGGTCTCTTTATATTTATAAAGTAAGGAAAGAGGAAAACTGCTAAAGAAACGTATTCATATATTCAAAGAACCATTTAATTGTGCCATTCATATTTCTAAAATTGTATGGCAAATTTGACATCATCTGATCAAATAGGGCAGGCTGCATTGGCTGGGACTTGTTGAAAGAATGGGACCCATAAGACAACTCAAGAATATGGTAAATGGTTCAACAGGAGGAATTAAGAAGGTAGTTACAGGCAAAATTGGAATAATGGCCTGTGAGAGGACTTGCAGAGATTGGGCATCCATAATTGGAGAAGCCTGGCAGGAAACTGTGAGGAATAATCCAAGTAAAAAATAGAATACTGCAATCTATACACAGTTTGAAGCCAGTAGGCATGTGATTAAGGATGTATGAAGAATATCGTTTCTAGACAAACATAGATTTGTTTGATTGCTTCAAAAATATAACATTAACATTCATATTTATCTTTTCATTTTTATTTGTTTATACTTTTTGGTATAATTAATAGAGAGCTATTCTTTTTTTTTTTAAAAAAAAAACAACAGAATGTTAAATTAACAAGGATCAAAGAAGAAGGATATTAAAATTAAACTAATTAATTGTTAAAATAACAATTTCTCATTATATCAAAAGTTAAAAGGCATATATTTTTAAAAATAATCATTAATTTCTTTCCAAATCACTAAAAAAAATTCTACTTGTGCCCAAAACTCCAAAAATATTGTATTTACATAGTCTTAACTAACAATGATGCAATTATTATAATGCCCTATTAATTAGCAAGATCATTTATGCTTATCCTTCATAGAACCTTCTCATTAAACGAACAACAAATGTCAGAAGTAACTCATGCTTTCGGTTTTACAAGATTGTCATTTAGTTATTTTATCAATAACAAATAAATTTCAGTCTTCAATCTAAAAATATAGCACCTACATTTGGAGATCAATAATAATGCTTTTGCAAATTTGAATTCAAGCGTATTAATCTATCTTTGATAAAATAAATCTAAAGATAAAGAAAGGTCTGGTAGAAAAGTACATTTAGAAATCTAAAATTCAACAACATTTGTTTTTTGAGTGTGAACTGAATTGCTGACGTGATTGAAGTATTTGTACAAATTTTAAAGACATCAACATCATTTTTTCAAAGAGTTTAATAAGGTTGTTGGAATAGTAAAGTTATGTTCTGAGAGGTACCAATATAAATTTTAAGTTATCAAGTTTAACCCTTAAGAGGCAATCATGATACAGACTTGTTCCTAGTGCCAACAGTACACTCGTGTATATACAACGATGGCTTGTAGAGCTAGCTCCCATGTACATGGCTTGAGTGGCACTAAAATTCCAAACAGCTATACACAGTCATGGCATACAAAGGGTTAAAAACCATAATGAAGTTTATCTTTCAATGTGTTAAATTTGATAACTTATCAAAATGCTATTGAATGAGTTGTATATACAGCTTTTTTTAAAATGAGTATGTATATATAAATCCCTTGATAAAATACTTCAAACTAAAACAGTCATTTGGATGATTGAGTGGTTGCACGGAATTATGTTAGTAATCTCATAGTTAGAAGGGGAAAAAATTACTTTTCTACCACACTTTTACAATGTAATGTTAAGTTACAAAATTATAGCTTCGTTGGAAAAAGATCCTGAGAATAAGTTATTGCTAAAACATTAAAATACACCTTGGATAATATTCAAATTTCTCATGTGACTACAAGATAAAGTCGTATACAACAAAGTAAGTTTAATATTGGTCATATTTCATAATGACCATTATTCTTTAACTTTAAAATGACCAAAAACTTAATTTCATTGTAAATAACTACTGCATTAACTCATTATAAATACAATTAAATGAGCACTATAAAAAAGAAGAGAATATAATCGTTAAATCTTAAGCTTACTTCTATCTGTACATCTAGCAGAGTCAGTTGTCATCAAATTAATGAGTGTATAAAAATTCATTATTATTTCAATCTTATTCGATTAACAAATGATTATTAAGGCATTTTACCAATAAATGAACAATATATAATATAAAAAATCTTTAGTCTATAGCAAGCCTCAATCAACAGTTATTGAGAGGAAGGGGTAGTTCCTGTGAATTAAAAGAAGAAATGAATACTTGCTTAGTGGTGGGGAATGCACACTTTGTTTTCATTTAGTTTGAGTATTGTGTATTAAAATGCTAATTAATTTACTTTATTAAAAAGATTGTAATTTTAATATTTGTTATACAAACAACTGTATTATCTTACTATTTTTGGTTTAGTAATGGAGTCTACTGGAATGTCTAGGTATTTTATTACCGAGTCAGTTGATTGTTACTGACAGGTATTCATTGATTTGCTACAGTGAATAGAGATCACACTTACCTTAAATTGCTACTTATTGAGTTGCTAGCTATATCAAATTTATTTTACATGTTAAATGAAATTACCTTACTTTACTTGGACTTCTTGGCTGTTAAAACACAACAAACAAATATACAAAACTATGATTACACCCTTGCATCAACCAATATTTACATATTTTTTATTCTCTTATGATGAAACAATATAAAGAAGAAAGAAAGAATACACAGCTTTTAACTCTATAAAGGGAAATTTACCCAGTCTTTTATGCATAAACCGTCTCTATTTAAAGTCTAAGTAGCATAGTTTGGTACATTTTGAAATTATTTATTGATAACCATAGTCACCATTGTAGTGTCCCAGGAACTAACTGAGCCCCCTGAACTCACCATTGCTTACAAGAACCAACAGAGGGCAAAATTATCAATGTGATCTCTATACTTCCCACTGAGTGTTTAGGGTTAAAATTGAAAATGAATAGTGCCCTAGAAATCAATATAGAATTCCAAACAGAACAGGTGAACAAATAGCTCCATGGCTGTTTTAGAATATATCATAGATAAACAATAACTGAAATATCAGTATTGTGGCTAAATTTTGGACAACTAAATTCAGAAACTGAAGGACCAAATTATTGCAAGTCGATCCTACAGACAGCAATAAAGACTATGAATCTTCATCACTACTAAACCAGCTGGTTCAGAGTACTTTCATAGACACAATAATGTAGCCATGCTATATCATCAAAGAATTTTAATTAAACTCAATAGTGGGCAGGGAAGTTTCCTACCATCACTGTATCCCTCAAAAATTAATTGAAAGGATAATATTAAAATTGTATTAAAGTGATGTTAACAGACAATACTGTCTGCCACAACGAGCCGGATATTCTCATAATTAATAAAAAAAAAAATAAATAAGCTGACATCATTGATATTTCTCTACCAAATGAACAGAATATTGAAAAAAAACAATTACTGATGAATTGAGAAAGTCTGACTGAAAGATCTCTTCAAATTAAAACCATTCAGAGTTACTGCCTGATTATTTTCTGTTGCTATTATGGCTGTATTTCAACAAACACATTTTCACAGAAAAATACTATTAAGAACATAAAACATTTAGGGCCTCAGGTTAGCCATGCGAGTTAAAGCGTTGACCTTTATCTCACATGGTAAACCTAGAGTGGCGAGTTCGATTCTCGCCTGGGCAAGGGAAATTATTTAGTGACAAAATTCATTAAATAACGTCCTAAAATCCCACCCTGGCTAGAAAATGGTGGTAACCTGTAGATAACCCGTCCCGATTAGCCTAAGTTGCAAAAAGTGGACGTTAATAAATAAATAAATAATAAAACATTTAAATACACCTGAGGATGTGATTCTGCATTCTCTGTCCTACCAGGGCCTGCTGGAATAGTTAGAAACAGTAAAGCAACACTTTTTACCAATTGAATATAACCCGAATTTTCTCCTGATGTGTTATTTACTCCAGTCTCCTGAGAACAAGACACCCCTAATAATAATTATTGTCCCACCTTTGATGATTACACCAAGTGGAACTTAATTTAATTTTATTAAAAAAGTAAATGTTGAGATTTTTGCTTATGGTTAGTCTTTAATATGAATATAATAAAATTTAAAATAAAAAAAAGAATAAAATATTTTTCCTTTAATAGTTTTATTTTTCAAAGTAAAGCCCTGTTTATTGCAATACAAGCTAATGAACATGGTATCATTCAGGCCACAACCTGCAATTTTAGTTATCAAAAATAACTCTTTTTTTTTTTTTGTAGTAATCGAATTTATTAAGTTCAACCTTAATTAATAGAAGCAATAACGTGTTACTGATATAATGCACTACTGGGAAACAAAACAAATATTTGAAATAAACAGCTTGTAATTTTGAAGAGATTTTTAACAGTTTGACCAACTCAGTGTGATCAGTATCCAAAATATAAATCAATCAATACTCCTTATTCCAATTTATTTATCTGGCATTAAGAGGTTGAGACCCAGATATTTATTTATTATATAGGACAGTAGCTTTGTTTAAGAAAATCCATAAATACATTAGATGAGAAACAAATAAAAGTTAAGAAGAACTTCAACACACATTTCCTCATCATACTAAATATTATTTAAATATCTGAACTAAAATGAAACACTATTTTTAAGTAGGTAATTTTTCTGTTTGAAATGTAGGAAGAAACGGGAATCAATATTTGAAAAAAATTAAGCAACTTATTGCATACATATTAGTGAGCTTCTAAATATGAGGATGGAATTTATGTGTGGATAAATTTGTAATTAAATAACTCTTAAAAATATAAATATAATTAAAATAAAAATATTAAAATATCAACTACAATAGCAAGATTATTGCAATACAAGGACCCTTCCTTTCCTCCCTTCAGAAACTTGTTTACCTTAAGCAGATAAATCTTGTTTACAGCTACCTGACACTTGGTTCACCATCAATGGATTGTAAACATTAAATCAAAAATGAAACATTAGAACCATAAATGAGAAAGTATTAAAAAAAAAAAAAATTACATTCTTGGGAGAAATAAAATCATGCAAGTAAGAGATTTATTTTTTTCTTTTTTTTTCTCCTAGCGATATTGTTAGGTAGAAAAAAAAATGCACTCTTTGTAAAAAGTATTGGATAGATACAAAAACAATGTATTTTTCCCCACCTGTATTATGTTTAATTCTGAATTTAAAGCGTCTTCATATATGGAAAGATTATCACTAATAACTCGTTCTGTCAATCGATTGAAGAGAGACACTGGAAGGAACAATCTTATTTTATAATTGATCGAGTAAAGAGGGCTATGGCTATCCTCCATGCTAACACAAACTGTTGCGATGAATACTCAAACGAGGTACAAAACACTTTAATACCAGCCATATTCTTCTTTTTCTCTCATCCTCATTTTTTTTAACACATAGAATACTTCTTTATTTTTTGTGTAATAAAAAATTTCAATGAAGTATTGAAGCTTATAATACTTTAATAATCAAGCATATAAAACTAGGTAAATATGTATTAAAAATTATATTGATTAAACCTTTTTGCCATATAGATATAGAATATTTTTACTGAGTACCAAAAACTTACAATATTTTTGTATCAAACCAATATTAAAACAAATTTTAAAAACAGGCATGATTAATATACAATTGTACACATGCATACACTATATATATATATATATATATATATATATATATATATATATATATATATATAAGATATGATGATGAAAGGATGAGTCATTAAAGAAAATATGATTTTAAAAAGAAAAACTTGTAGGTGTAATTGTTGTAATGTAATATAAAGAGGGGGAACCAAGTAGACACAAATTATTCTTAAATTATTGATATCTTCCTCAAATTTAAAAATTATTTCATAAAATAACAAAAGAAATTATGTAAAATAGTACCAAAATATTTCCATAAATATTCTGTTTTAGGCCTTATGATTCATAATATTGTGAAGGTATCTAATCATGCATAATAAAGGCAAAGGCAAGAGGGAAGAAAAAAAAAAACAGGGTTTTAACTATGTAGAAAAATAGCATTTCATTGATATGTTATGGTAGCTGGCCTGTATTTACAAGAAAAAAATACTTCTGAATAATAAAACATTTCATTGTGGAAACAACATAAGCTTTGTTTTAACAATATTTTACTGAACTGCCCTAGGAAATAGTAAATTATAAAGGAATATGACAAACAAATAATATTTAACAATGCTAGATTGAGAAATATTGGAAGTTACAGAAAAATTATATGTCATGCTAATTAAATGAGATTCAAAAACTCTGTGATGAAAGTATAATATTTATATCTTTCCCCTTGAAAGATGTTTTATCAGAAACTAAATACTTTTCAGAAATGGTAAGGTGCAATGCTAGATAGTTATTTTAGCTCGTAGCTTCCACAGCCCTTTCCATTATTCCTGTTTTGGTCTTGGAGTATTAATTTTATCATCATATTCTTTGCCAGAACTTCATTCAATATGCTTTCTAGCTCCTCAGGGCTGTCACTGAGAGTGAAAAGTTCTGTTTGTTTATAATTATTTATGTCCACTTTATGCTACTATGGCTAATTGGGACGGGTTATCTACAGGTTACCACCTTTTTCTAGCCAGGGTGGGTCCAAGGAGTTTATTTAATGAGTCCGTCATCAAATGAATTTCTACTGCCCAGGACGGGAAATGACCCTGCAACTCTAGGTCTACCATTCGAGATTAAGACCAACACCTTAACTCGCACGGCAAACCTGAGCCCCCGTGAAAAGTTCTGAAGTTCATGAAAGTATTTATATTTGTCTTGTCAAGTACCTATTCCCTTCTAGGTATACGCAGATACTTCTTCACTCGCTAGTCTTTTACTTCCATAATCTTCCTTGCTATCTGTAGTCTTCTTTTTGGTACAATGCTAACCTTCAATAGTTTGCTTTACCTGTAGCCATTTTCGGCTTCTCTTTTGGTTCTTTCTTCATAGCAAATAACTTCTCCATGGAATTTAATTTGCTTCAGAAAACTAAATTTGGTGACTTGTTAACCAAAAGTGTTCAGTTATTGCTGAATCTTCAATCCTAAACTTTTTAAAGTTCTCAATGTGTTCTACTACCCTGACTGAGAAAGGAAAATTGGAAATTCAAGAACAGTACTTAAGCAAGTGGTAGTAGATGTCAAATAAAAAAGAGAAAAGCTCATTTGGACTACGCTTTTATTCCTAGAAGGTAATTTAATTTTTTTTTCTTTAAATCTATCACATTTTTTGATGAATGAAAAGCGCTCAAAAACGGATACACTGAGAACTTAGTTGACAGAATGTTGGAAAAACGTCACCAAAGAAAAACCGAGATAGAATTACAAATCACTCCCACCAACAAAAGGAATGATAATTCCGGCTACCCACTTAGCATCCCCTTCATTAAACCCCTCTCAGTGAAAATAGGCAACTTACTGGGAAAAGCAGGCATCAAGACGGCTTACCGGAGCAAGAAGACCCTCAAAAATCTCTTCCCCAACCCCAAAGATCCTGTTTCCGCTCTAGAGAAGTCTGGCGTCTATCGGATATCTTGCCATTCCTGTGAAGCTACATATGTAGGGCAGAGTGGCAGGAAGATAAAAAAAACAAGGGTTGAAGAACATTTCACCACAAAAACAAGTGAAATGAAAAAACACCTAATGGCCGAAAATCATGACCAGGACTCTCTACAATTGGAAGTTTTGCACCACCTACCTAAGGGAAGGAAAATGGACAGGGTTGAGGGACTAGAGATTAGATTGGACCTTCTAACGGCAAAGAAAAACATTAATATTAAAGAGGATGTCTGCCCTCTAAAATTTGAACCAACAGCCTCTTTACCTCAACTAGCTGGAATGGAAAGCCAGTCTAGCTCCAAGAGCCGACAGGTCAACATCGAAAACCTTCGGTAAGTCCCCTTTGTCTCCCTTTCTCTTCTTTGTTTTGTAAAACGTCTTTGTTCATATAGGGTTTCTTTCAGTTAGCTTTAACTTCCTACTTGTACCAACTTAAATTAAAAATAACTGTTGATGTATGAAATGTTTTATATGTTATTTAGTTCCACGTTAGATTTTATATGTTTTTAGTCCTAAGAAAAGTAAGTTTTTTGTTATATGTGCCAAACATATTTTATAGAAAATTGTAACTATTATTGTGTGTGTCAACAGGGCACTGACGATGATGCACAGCATCGAAAGCGCTTTGCCGTGTTATTAAATTATTATAGTGGAAGCGTAGCCTACATTTTTTCATCCTACCTACATTAGAAGTCACTTCCACCTGCCAGAATACCAACTCACAATTGTAGAAAATTGAATTTGCAATGAGATTGGTTGGATCTAACCTATAATAGAGGAGATATTTTTCATTATTTACCCCCCCCCCATAATAAACATCCTCTGGGTCCAATTCAATCATTAATGAAGTACATCATTTGGTTTAAACATTGAGAGTTTAGAACTGATCAAACAAAAATTACAGCCTCTAGTCATATTATACATAAAATTATTTTTTTGTAATAGATTTCATGAAAAATAGAACTTTGTATAACAAAAGTTTGGAAGTATCCTTCATAGAGTTTTAAAATAGGTTAATAATTTTTTAGAAGAGCTTATTGCCTAGTTTACAATGCTACAATTGGAATTTGACTGACTTAAAACACCAAAATTATATAGAACAAATATTTATTATAATAAAATTTTTAAATTTTGTGCTCTTGAAAATGAATTTTTTAATCTTAATATCACTTAAATCAGTTCTAGGTTTGGTTGCCACCATTGCCCAGAGAACACATAACTTTTTATTTTTATTTTGGGCCGGAAAAGAATTTCCCTCATCGAAAACTTAGAGTGTTCACATGCATTTATCAACTCAGCTTAAACAAATTTTCAGACAATTTTTGAAAAAATATGAGGAGCGATGTATAGCGAATTAACATAGCCACTTTTCCTAGTCCTAGCTTTAGATCAGCCAAGGATGGGGTGAACATGCAGCATTACCAGCTCACAGCCAGATAAAGAACTATTAAGGGTAGTCGATTTATATACCTTCATCACATTATATAGTGATAACACTAGAGTCATGAATGTTTGTCAACTCTCCGTAACAATATAAGTCAAATAATTCTCTCAATGACTAAAGGCAGTATAAATTAAAATAATAGTTTAAAAGCATGGCTACTTAAGAGTATCATTTAAGTTAATTAATAGGGGGTTTAGTAAAATAATGTAATCAGTTTAAGAAAATACTCATTAGCAAAAACACAATATTAGAAAAAAACAAAAAGGAAACCTCTAAGATACAAATTACATAGATCTTTGAAATGATTTTAAATAGTTGGGAAGTTTAGTTTCAAAGTAATTACAACATGAATTAATAATGAAACAACTGTACATTTTTGAAAGTATTTGGCCACTTTTAAAGTAGTAATTATTTGAAATAAATTTCTAATGTCGGAATAAAAAAAAAACAATTTACAAAAAGACTTGGCATAAATTAATTATAATCTCCCAAAAACCAAAAATAACAATAAGATAATGAAGTAATTCATCCTCTGAAACAAAAGTATCTGCTAGAAGGGTACTCCATGTCTTGTAAGTACCTAAAATTCAAATTACAGATTTAAATTAAATATAGAACATATTATGAAAAGAAAAACTAAATGAAAGATTAAGGGAATGCATCTGCTGTGAATGTGGTAAATCGACCAGTTTTCTACTTCTTTGTTCAAGCAGCCAAGTTCAAACCTCAGAATCTCACTCTAAATTTATTTAGCTCTGGGCTCACAGAAGTTTGAGGTTGGACTATACATTCCCTGGACAATCGCTCGGCATCGTGAGATAATTTAGTAGCTACTTGATTAAAGAAGTAATTATGTTTGGACTGTTATCTCACCACAATATGGCAGGGAAAGTGCCAAGACTGACTACCTGGGCCCTTCATGGGATTTTTTTTAATACAAGTAACTCATCAAATTCCTGAGGAAATACCCAGAGGAAACAACAGAAAACAGACAAAAATCCATCATGCAGCCAAAGAAAATGTAGTCTGTCGCTTGCACAATTCATCATCAAATTGGTATGCTTGCCAAACGGGGTGTGGCTATTAAATAACGAGACTGACGCTGCTACAGAAGAAGTGCGCATGTATCAAACGCCAGCAACTAACAGATGTTATCGTGAAGCTTCCTCTTTCGAATATAGTGCCTCTCACTTCTGTAAACAAATCAGTACAGCCGTAGCCTTCGTTCGCATTAGAGTTGTTTTTTTGTTTTGCCGGAAAAATGTTAAGTGTAACAGTAGAGCAACGAATTGTGGTGAAATTTTATGTGAAACTTGGAAAAACCGCTACTGAAACTTATAATTTATTGAAAGAAGTTTATGGTAATGAATGTTTATCGCGTGAACGTGTTTTTGAGTGGTTTAAGCGTTTTCAAGATGGGTGAGAAGACGTTCAAGATGATTCACGCCCGGGTCGCCCTTCCACGTCGAAAACGGATGACAATATCGAAAAAATCGGTAATCTGATTCGATCTGACCGTCGGTTAAGTATTCTTGTGATTGCTGAAACTGTACGAATTGATAAAGACTCCGTATGGCAAATATTACATAACAATTTTAACATGCAAAAAGTGTGTGCCAAAATGGTGCCTAAAATTCTTACATTTGAACAACTGGAAGCTCGCAAAAATGTTTGTACTGACACTTTGAATGCCATTGAACATGACCCAAACTTACTGGAAAGGATAATAACAATTTTCATTGTTGTGACGAATCATGGTTTTTTATGTATGATCCTGAAACAAAGCGCCAATCCATGCATTGGAAGAGCCCATCTTCACCGAGAGCCAAAAAAGCTCGAATGAGCAAATCAAAATTCAAAGCAATGTTGATTGTTTTTTTCAATATTCATGGGATTGTGAACCTTCACTGGGTTCCTGAATGTCAAACGATTAATCAACATTACTACCTTCACGTTCTTGCTGAACTCCGCGAAAGAATAAGGAAAAAACGACCTGAATTGTGGAAGGACAAGTCATGGGTTCTCCACCAAGACAATGCGCCGGCTCATTCCGCATTGTCTGTTAAGAGGTTTCTAGCCAAATTCAGCATCCCAGTGTTAGACCATACGCCTTATTCGCCGGATCTTGCACCGTGCGACTTCTATCTGTTTCCTAAGGTGAAATCTGCATTAAAAGGAACAAGATTTGAGTCTGTTGAAGCTGTGAAAGAGAAAGCGGCACGGCACGCGTCCTGAAGGAGCTGACAGAAAAAGACTTCCAACACTGTTTCGAACAATGGAAGGTTCGCATGGACCGTTGTAGGGATAAAGGAGGAGTGTATATTGAAGGTCATAATAAGTAAAAATGTATGAAATAAAAATAAAATGTTTTACAGTGTCAGTCTCGTTATTTAATAGCCACACCCCGTACATGTAGTGCAGTCCTGTCAGTTAGGCAATTTTAAAGACAAAAATGATGTGTGGTGAAGGAACTAATTTGTTTATAACTTTCAGGGGAAATACCAAAGCAACAAGTATATATCATCTGGAAGAGTTTCAATTTCATAGATTCCCTTACTTCTTCTTCTTCTTTTCTGTAGCAGCTTCTTAAATTGTTAATTTTTTTCTAAATAGCTGTTTTGTTGAGACTATGTCTTTACACACTTCTACCAACAGTCGTATGCAGCTCCTTCTTCATCTTATCACACCATTATGATTTAAATTCTTCCAATTGGCACATTTTACTTCACGGGTATTGAAACTGAATGATTGTGGAGTTATTCTACATATTACAGGACATTTCTGTTATGTGGTGAAAATAACAGGATGATTCCTCCATAAGTTAATTAAACCTTTATATTTATACAGGAAACAATTTCTATTTGTACCCATAAATGACGGGTAATATGGATAGAATATGACGGGATAATTTCTTTATATTTACACGAATTTATTTTCTTTTTATTGGCTTCCAATCTTTACATTTACAAGGGAAAAAATTCCCATTTCAGCCCACCAACGACAGGCAATGCGGCTAGTACATTTATAAATTCCTGCAAACATTCGTTATAAAATTTCATGTGATATTTTTTTATAGAGAGAGCTCAATTTTAACAAGTGCCTTGATAAAGACTAAGCTCAAATGCGGGATAAACCACCTGGACAGCTGTCTCTCCCTACTCACGTATCTGGAGCTAGGCAAAAATTTCAGATAAGCTGATGATGGATAAACAAGGTCATACTTTAATTTTTATCTAACAAATTTTGTAGATATCCGTTGTTTGAATATATTAACAAATAATTTTTACCTTAAAAAAGCTGTCTAGATGAATATTTTATCCGATGGAATAATCCTAATAATAACAAAGAAACTTCATAAGCTGTATAAAATTTTCATCCAGTTTTCAACATATATGTAGTTTTTGATTGTTTGAAAAAAAGCATAGGACAAACAAAGAGTATTAATCTCTGGGACGGGGACTAAACAAAAGAGGAAGTGTGACGTCATCAATTTAAATAATTTTATACCAGCTGTTTTCTTTTATATGTATCGCATATGTTTTATTAATATACAACAATGTCAAGAAGAAAATAAAACATGACAGACTACCAAATAACAAGTAGCAGATAATTTCAGCTTATTTTGGATAATTCACCATCTGTGTTTTCTTATGTTATGGACAGGTAAATAAGTATATTTTATTTGATGTTCAGATTGTACGAATATACCCAGCTCTGGACATATTAGCCAGCCTCAACTCTCCCGGAGGATGATTGAATTTTGAATCAATAATCAGCTGCCTGTACAATAGAAACTGACAGGTCACCCTTACCGCACACACGATCCAGCCACTAATTACCTGTGGACTGTTCATGCATAACTGACAGGCCTGCTGGTACATATATAGCTGGTATTAAGAGACCAATCTGCAACCACTGAACTGTGCCTGCCCATAAAAAGCTCAACATTTTTTATTTTTTAGTCAAAAGAGAATTATTACACATTAAACTATTATAATGATTATGACAGTTATATAAAAACTTCTAGCTTAACTATCCTCTGTGAGATAAATTTATGACATATAACAATAATGTTTATAAATTAAAGTATTAGACAAAGTTATGATGGACTTAAGAGCTACTGTGGAAATGGCTATATAACAAAGGGGTGGGGGGTTCTGTAGCTTGTTTCTGCATGTATAGATGTGGAGGGAGTTTTCTTCGAGGATAAATAAGAGGTTGACTTCCTATTACTTTATTTATTTACAAAAAGTTTTGACGTGATCACACCATCTTCAGGTTAATTAAAAACCCGGAGGAAACCTACTTATATCTAACTGTAATAAGTTTTCTGATAGAGTCTGGGAATCTTTGAAATCTACGTTGACGCTTAAGCTTGATGAGACACTTTGTATATTTATTAGTTACCAACAAGGACTTAAGGGAAATCAGCTATTGAGATCATACTCTAACGCGATTTTAAAAAATTTCTTCAAATGTCCTGTGATCCTACCCAGGAGATGATGAAAATGAGGTTCGTTCTAAATCATATATATATATATATATATATATATATATATATATATATATATATACACACACACACACACACACACACACACACACACATATTTCAGCCAGTAACGAATTTGACCTTTCTTTTTACATAAAACGATTTAAATATCAAGTTTGGTATGGAAAAATTTCTTCAAATATCCTTCCATCCTACCCAGGAGATGACAAAACTGAGGTTCGTTCTAAATCATATATATATATATATATATATATATATATATATAGACCCACACACACACATATTTCAGCCATTAACGAATTTGACCTTTCTTTTTACATAAAACGATTACATATCGAGTTTGGTATGAATCAAACAAAAAGTCACATAAAAAATCCTCTGTTGTATAATAATCCACTTCTAAGCTTAAATTCCAAATATTATCTTTATTTTATAAAATACATTAAAATATTTTCTTTTGTCCCCCCCCCCCCCCGATCTTAAGCTCTTGGACTACTGAAATTTGAGTGATTGAGATAAAAATTATTCTGATTCTTTACAAATTATAGTACTAGATATAGTAAATAGTTTTCAATAAAATTAATATGTTATATTCAGATATATTTCAGTAATTGTTTTTATTTCCGGTAAAGAATAACTATCTGTTCAGCCCTCAGGTGGTTGGTAGACCTGTTTGTCGACAATTCAGATACTTTCTGTTGGGTGGTTATTAAAACTGACTGAAAAATTTCTTATTACTGTTTGTATTTATTCACTTTATACTCACGGTGGTGTTAAGTGTTACCAGTATGCACGTTTATCTAATATAAAACTTCACGAGGGAAATCTGCTTAGTTTATGCAGCTCCTTACGGACTTTACTGAGGCTGAGAATGCTGTGACTCAACAAATATTTGCAAATAACTTAATTAATAGGAAAACAACCTCTTCTGATTTATCCAAATTAAGCAGCTATCAGATTTAAATGAACAAGTAAATAGCAAGTCTGAAGCTTTACTATCCTTCCTTTTGGACAGTTGGTTAATAGAGTGAGAAAAATTCATCTTCATGATTCCAATTACGGTCTTCAAGAACTAGAATGACGAAAGAGAAGGGACAGAGGGATATATGTTATACCCAGTGCACACGTCCAGGGCGATAGATATAGAGCAATACATTAAGCACTACCTGCTGTAAGGGTATAGGTTATGAGATGATTTTTTTAAAACGTTTTAAAGCATTTCATTTTGTTTGAGTACTAACCTTTCTGTAAGCTGAGTGAATGCGATAGGTCCACACACACATACATAATATTTTAGCGGTTCATCTTTCATGAAATTTGGGATGAATCCTTGAAGAAGTTGAGGTGTTATCCAACCAGTAACACCTTTCCATGAAGAATCAGCTTCAGAGAGAACATGTTCAACCTTCAACCTAAATAAATATTGAAACATTTAATATTTTCTATAACTAATGATCATATTTGATATGATCATTAGTTATAGTTATGTAAAAATAATGTTAGTGCAATGAAAGACATATTTTGAATAAATGAGAATGAGTTCAACTAAAAAATATCCGAAGTGGAAATTTTACCTGTACATAGAGTTTATTATTATTACATCCTATTGAAATTCAGGACAAATTAAAAAAAAAAAAACACTAAAATATCCCAGAAACATTTTTTAATTATATAAATAAGAGTTGTGAAATGATATTATTTTTGTTTTTATTTTCAATTGTGAATGAATATAAATAATCTAAACTGTAATATTTTTTTTAATTTACAATAGTATACAAAATATTATAGACAAATTTTATATAGATTAAAATTAACTTGAGTTGGGAATACATTCAGTGACAATGGCATGAACATACTTCAGCTTTTTTTTTTAAGTAATTAATATCTCAGCTATTAATAGATGGGCGGAAAGCCATTTTGAAGAAAAACACTCACTTATGTTTTTCATATCATTTCTTAATTGTCTCTACATGTTTCACTTCCAATGAAACTTCTTCAGGAGATTACACTACGCAACATATTGTTACGTTTATTACAAAAATAATAAACGTGGTTTAGTAGAGGTCTTTTGGATTGCGAAATTAAACACACAAGTTTTATCACTACACAATTTATTTGACAAAGCACTACACACTTGGTAAATAATTTTTAACTATTACACAGTATGCACTGATAATTTCACTTCTTATTGCACAGAACAAGAACTCACGATCACTGAAGTTCACAAAAACACGGCATACCACTTTTAAAGACGGGCAGCAAGATGAAAGGGAATTTCCTTTTTAATTGATGTCTCTACAAATTATTTAATGATGATTGATGAATATATATTTTTTATGTTAAAGAATGTGCATGGTAAACCTTTTCTTGCTATAAAAGAAATTCTCTTGAATCTCATTTGTTTTCATTACTTTGTCTGATATAGGAAAAAAAAATAAAATGAAGAAGTTTGTTAATATCTCTTTTTAATTCAAGCATTATTTTTTTAAATAAAAAAAAATTATATATTTTAGTTTATATTTTGTGAGAATTGTAGACTGCTAAATAATAATAACAAGTTTTTCTTGTGTATGTATACATATGCTACTAACTCACAATTTTCACAAAAAAAGAGTGGACTTGCGTTTAAAATTTATTATATTCAGAGTCAATAAACTAATATCCTCATGTTGAAATCAAAAACTTTCTTGTGAATTAGTCAAATCCCAGACTTATCACAAACTAGGGACCCAAACACGTTTACAGCTAGCTTCATATCAAAGTGATTGTACACAGAAATTCAAGCTCTATGTGAAATTTAGCACCTACGATTAAGTAAGGAAGTGGATAGACAAATGGTCACCAATAAATAAATAAATAAAATTAAAAAATGTCATTCACCTTTTGTTAGATGCCATCAACTTTTCAAGCTCTGACCTCCAGATTATATCCTTCTCGGTTTTGTTAAAAAATATAAGTTTTACTTCCATACTGTAACCAAAATAGGACAATACGTTATAACAAAACACCAGCTTTGTTCAGTTGGGATTTGAGAGGCAAGTATATTCCATAAAGGGGCAAAAAACAAAGAAAAAAAAATCAAATAGGCCAGTCTCAGAAATTTTGTTATAATGACAAGGCAGCTTTCAGTGCTTCATACATGCCTTAGAACACTGTACTAAAATAGATCAATGATAATATAAAAAAGAAATATCTAAATTTAAAATCCATAGTACAACCATATTCATACAATATGTGCATGTGTAAGTGGAGTACGCAAAGAGTGATAATATTAATAAACAGACAGTAGGGAAAATTCACTGAGACACCCCTAAACTTGAATTAGGTGAATCCTAACCCAATTTACTTATTTTGTTATAATTTATCATTTGATCAGATATATTATTTATTATTACTTTAAGGGGCTCAGGTTAGCCATGTGAGTTAAAGTGTTGACTTTAACCTCACATGGTAAAGTTTGATTCTCGCCTGGGGAAAGGAAATTATTTAGTGACGAAATTCATTAAATAACATCCTAAGTCCCACCCTGGCTAGAATAGGGTGGTAACCTGTAGATAACCCGTCCCAATTAGCCTGAGTTGCAAAAAGTGGATGTTAATAAATAATAATAATTACTACTTTAAAAACATTAATATGCCATACAGTAACCAGTTTTTAAGTGTGAGTATTGGTGAGCAGACACAATTAATTTGTGTTTCTCTTCTTATTCGTATGTAGATTTTTGAAAACTATTTGGCTGCCATGGTATTATTCTGGATTCCAGGCTATAAAGACAGTTTAATTTTTTCACACTATATTTTTAAAAACCATAATTTCTGGTCATACTGTTCAAGAAGCATGTATATTGTTTTTGTTCTTTACTTAAAAAACAAAAACAAAACATGATTTGGATAAAACAAGACTTCCTTTTAATCCTATGAAATTATATATACAAAAGATTTGCTCCACTTAATTTAAAATTCTTTCATTTTGAAGTTTTAAACTTATGTGAGATACGTATGTACAGACATCGTGCCGGAACTAGTAAAAATGGGTCAGGGAGTGGGAATAACAGTTAATTCCATTAAAATCTGAATTTTTTTTTATTACAAGACTTCCTTTACTGAGTACATGGAAGTAAAAAAGTTCCCATGAGCTATATCTAGTAGGGTATGTAACAAAAAGGTTATTGCAGAAGCCAATTAGGAGTTAACTAGATTCGATCAAACATTCAGCTATAAATAAATTTTCTGTCTTTTTCAAGCTATGTCCTGGTTGGTGGGAATGGATCAGCCTAATGGTCTAGGTATCCACTCATTACTTCCAACCCTCCACAATACCGTACACACACTGTCCTTTTCAAGCTAACCATTTCTTTCCCCTCTTCTCGATATTATCTATTTGTTTGTTTATTAGCATAGCTACACAAATATTGCAAGTAAATGCATAATGTTCCATGCGATGGACTTTTTTTTTGGATGAAAAAATCAGAATATAGAACAAGATTTCAAAAAATCTTTTCTCAAAGAGAATAAACTGATAAGTTAAAAAAAATAAATAAAGCTTCCCTTTACCAAGCCTCTTACACGTTTTGAAGTAGTTGGTATTTTGCAAGTTCAAATTTTATTTAACTAAAACTGATGCCTATAACAAAATATTTTTCAAGGAACAGAATTTGCAGTAGCACTTAAAAAGTAAATAAACGAACATGAAAATTTGTATTTTATACTTACTTATTCAATTAATTTATAGATTATATTAATAAAAATAAAAATGATTAATGAAAATGATTACACTTTATTTCGTCTTCCCAAAGCCCAGTCCATGATACGTGTCATTGGTGTGAAGCCACTCCCTGCTGCTAAAAGAATAATATGTGATGCTTCAGAAATGTTTTTAACGTTGAAAGTACCAACAGGGATTCCAACCATTACTTCTTCTCCAATCTAAAAAAACAATTTTATTTATTGAAATTTACTGAAATGGTACATAAAAAATCTGTGTATTTGAACAGAAGGTTAGAAACACTATATTTAAAGTTGGGTACAGTTCTTTCATCGGTAGCCTCATAATTTATTAAAATTTTAATATCATCAAAATATGACCTTATCCACTTATTTATTACTCTAAAAGTTTCACATACATTATAAAATGATTCAACCCTACTGCCGAGACGGGCATGTCAAGACCGTATGGAGATTGACAATACAAATCAGATGATTATGTTGATACATTAAAAATGAGTAGTAGTATGAAAATTGATTTTTCATACTTCAGCTATTCTTCTGTAATCAATTTTCATACTGTCCATAAAGGGCAAGAAAAATGTAGAGTATAAAATAAATAAGTGGAACATATTTCATTTATTTTTCATCCATTGACCTTCCATCATTTAGTGTTCATTAAAGTTTGGGTAGCTTCAATTGCAATGTGCATTAAACTGAGTATTATGATTGAGTAAAGAAGCTAAATCTAGAAATAGTTCAGAGAATAAACTTTTCGAAGTTTAGAGTATTTAGATTGATTCTGTATTTGTCAGTAAGTTATTACAGAATTGAAATTGAGACAGATTGTTACAAAAACTCATAACCGCAGTGAATCTCCAATTGCCACACCTGTAGCATAAATTTTCTCTTAGCGTGTTTTGGTAAGAACATCTTTCGGACTTTTACTGTTTAATGAAGTTGCTCATTAACTCTATACACTACTAATCCACAGAAAAATAAGGGATCAAGGCTAATTAAAATAAATGAATTTTCAAAACTACATAATATAAACTACTATCGTATATTAACCCTAAAATACAATCTTATCATTTCATGAAGCTATTCACAGAATACTAGAACTTTTAAAAGAAAACTTACTTTTCTTGAAGTTAACCATGAGCTAAACATTCCATCAGGATATGATTTGACCAGCAGGTTAATATTGTGGCTAAGAGGTGATGTGAGCCCACAAACAGCTGTATAATTTCTTTCTAATGAAACTCCTACAACAATATGTGAAAACACCTAATAATTTATAAATAACTACTTCTTTTTATATAGATGGGTAATTATTTATAAAAACTTGTTTATTAAGAAAAGATGTTAATTCCATTAAATGTTTCTATGTGACATAATGTGATATCTTGTATTCCTGTCATTCAGTAGGAACATACTGTTGAGCAATCAAGCATGACCACCATTAGCCAGATATTTGCCAACGTAATATGCCAGACCTTCCATCATAACTTTAATAAGGTATCATTAGGTCAGTATTCTTAGATAGTTTCAGATCTATGTATATATTTAAAAATGAGCTAAAATAACTCAAAATGCAATGCTCCTGCTTAATTGATCTAACCAATGAAGTAATATTTGTTTCTCATGGAGCCTTCCAGAGATTTGAGTGTCAGTTCCTCATTATAGGCCTTCAATAATATTGCTTTGGCCAACCACATATCATTTACCTCCTGTTACACAAGCCTTCTCCTTTTGGGCATGAGAAAAACTTGTGAAGGGTTTCAAACTCACCACAGTTATAGAAATGGTTCAGGCTTATATTCTACCCAGGAACTTTACGGAGAGGGATCCAATTGACATTCATTTATATTCTGGATATCCTTTTAGAAAATGACAGAACAAATTTCCATATACTGCAATGTATCCACTCGGCAAACATGACTTCTTTTCCATTTAAAGGATGTGATGAATCTTGATACGTCTTAACTTTTTTCTGTATTCTTCAATATCTGCTGAATCATTTATTTACTTTTTTTCTCTCTAAATGATACAAAGACTGTCTCATCAAATTTTATCTTGTGAGCTTTGTTAGTGCTCTTCTTTTCAGATTTTTTTGGGTTGGCAGATAGGCTGAATGAAATGAAGTGCCCTTCTGTTTCATCTATTTACTTCTGAGGGTTATACTCATTTCAGCATCTGAGCATCTCCAACCACTTTCTATCTGCATTCCTCTCTCATTGATCCAAACATCTATCTCAGGGTTCTTTCCTCCCAGATCAGCAAATCTCACCTGCTTTCCTTGACCAGCGTTGATATTTCATACACTGAATGTAGTTTCTGGTCTGATAACCGTCTTATCCTGTGCATTTGCCTTCCTTGAGACATTCTTAGAGCAGAGAGCACTTTCCAGGGCTTCTGCAACCATTCCTTTCTCTTTCACAATTTTTTTATTTGAACCTATTACTTTTGGAGGCTGAGGTCTCCACCTATAATGATTGATAGGTCAATATAAATTATAGCTGTCTAGATACTTCTAAAAAAGTTTCCAAAGCAAAAAAAGATGAATATTTCATTTTCACACAGTCTGTTTAGGTTGGAGTTTGTTTCATGAGGTGCACTGATTAATACTTATGTCCATACAAATTGATTAAAATAATATTATTAAATTAATGTGTAGTAAGTATTAGTTTATTGTTCACTAATAGCTGATGTTAACATTCCTGTCAAAAATAAGAAAGTTAATACAGTCAAATACATTTTTTGATAATTGAAATTATTTTCAATACAAAACAAAACATATTCTAGTAAGTACATGTCAACCTTTTACCATTTATTGTAGCCTTGACAGGAACATGGTAACCGATAGGAACATAGGAAAGTATCCTCTTGCAATTTGACAAACCAATGAGAAATACATTATGATTTACCCTCTCAATGTGCTTTATGACCATTGGTCTATGTTGTTCATTTTCATGAGAATCAAATTTCATTCTTTGAGGTAGTTCAGGCCATGTCATGACTTTTTCCTTTGAAAATTTTGCTTCTACCTGTTAAAATAAGGATTAATAAAATACATTAGTAAATAATATTCTTCAGAGATTCTATTCTACCAAAGGTTTTATCTAATTTTCAGGCTTCCTTCACACATTATCTAAAGGAATACCAGAAAAGGGCAGAAATAAAAATTGTTAGCCACATTATGGCCCAAGGCATTGGGCATAAAACACTTAGATCAATTTGAGTAGTAGACTCAATTCTTGCATAGGCAATGCTAAATTATTTAGCGACAAATTTGTTAAATAAAACCCATGAAGATGGCCGATATGGATCAACCTTAGTTACCGAAAGTAGATGCTAGTTAAGTAGATGCTAGTTCTTAATAATAATAATTTTCTGAGAACAAATCTACCTCATAACAATAAATATAAATATTACATTATTATAAGCTTACAACAAAGGAGAATTGCCTTGAATAATAATAAAATAGTAAAGACTAACTGAATATTGTAGAATACTACAAATTGAAAACAATAATAATGACTTTAATTAATGTAGATAGGATAAAAAAATTGGCTATGCTTCCACTATAACATGTTACATGTTATATTGGAAGCGTAGCCAATTTTTTTATCCTACCTACATTAGAAGTCACTTCCACCTGCCAGAATATCAACTCAGACTTTAATTAACATTTGACAATGACTACACAAAGACTAACTAATAATTCAAGGATGGTATACACCTTGAAATAAAACTGATCTGGGTGATGAATATTTAGAAACCACAATGAACAATGAAGCATAGCAGTTTATGGAGAAGCTTTTTCTACATAAGCAGAGTATATTTTAGAATGATATAAATAGTTATTTTAAGATGATAGAGATAACCCCAAGGGCAAATCAGGTAGTGTAGGTGATGGTAATATCAAAAACAGGTGCAATGAGAGTATCATAGGTAATAAGATGGACATATTTCAATATATAAAACATTTAATTTACAGTTAGTGGTCATTATGTTTCTATCTGTTAAGGAAATATTGAGCACAATAAAAAATAGGCAAAAGCAACAAAATCGAACAATAAATTTATGAAGACCAAATAGGGTTTTCATCTGGAAGAGAAAAAAGGGGAAGGATATTCTGGAGTTAAGGGGAGACTGTCATAGCTTTTATTGATGTAGAAAAAACCTTTTGAAACATCAGGAAAATGATGTTTCCTTACATGTATAATATAAATTGATTGGAAAGGCAGAGAGTTAATTTAGAAAATTTACAACACCAGAGTAACACAATTACAAAGAAAAAAGAAACCTTGAGTTATGAAATCTGTATGACAGGTTTACCAAGTTCATGAAGACCATCGCTAAACACAAATAGGCAACATGAGCCATTGACAGAGATTTAAGTAAAAGGAAAAACTTTATGCTAAATAGACTTGCCCAGTAAAAGGAAGATTAAGCAAATATAAGGAGCATGCAATTCAAGAAAGAATAAATGAAATAAGTAAATTGTGAATATCATTAATAAAAAAGAATGTACACACCTTACTTTCAGCAACACTGAGCAGAGGGGGCCAAATAACAGAGTAAGGAAATAACCAATTTAGTGTATGATCATTAATAAAAATTCGTAACTCAAGTACTTCTTCGTTGTGTAACTGTAGCTATAAAAACAAAAAAAAAAAAGATATAATTGATGAGGTTAAAAGAATCCTTAAAATCTAATAGTAATATCCAAGACAAGGACCCTAAATCTAATGGTAAAGCAGCATAAGCATAACAAATCTAAGGTGTCATATGTCCTGTAAGTGACGTTAAATAAATAAGCAACTGTTACTAGTATTAAGGTCTTCAGATATTGAACTCTTGTTTCGCAAGAGACATGCTTCTAGCATCCTCATCGCTTTCTCTGAGACTAAGAAGTTCTACATACTATTCAGTTAAATATAACTGCTTTGTCCGGTTGGTCAGGCTCTTCCAAACTAGAAGTCTCAAGCAAAACATCGGCCAAGGACGTAAAGACACGATCAGTAACCAAAAGCCTTAATACTAATAACGGTAAGGACTGTGGAAGTGTATGAGTATTTATAAATAAACAGCTATTTACACATTTGTATTAACTCATCAGGAAATCATGGGGGGGGGCAAAACAACGAAGTTTAAATATTTTGTTTATCGTATGCTCTACTCAAAAAATGTGTAGGACATGATCAAATGGAAATTAAATATACATTACAATTCCTGCTATATGAAATTCTTCAATATTACTCCTAATTAACCCTAGAAGCAACAAGGAGAGGGGGGAGGTGCTTGTCGAGTCCTCACTTTTGATTTTTTTAAATAACTTTTTGAAACGATTTCAGCATGTTGGGGGAAATATATTTTCTTATAACCTTATCTATTTATAAAATGGAATTAATAAAAAATATTGCAAGAGGGGAACTATGAGGGAGGGACAAGCCCTCTCCTTGGTACAGCTCGAAGCTATTAAGATCTACATTACATTTCAATCCAATGAATAGAACAGATATATTAAAAATGTTTACTTTTTAATTACCCTTACAGTCCCTGCTTGAGATAGCTCTTTATGATTAGTAAATTGTATAAGTTATAGAGCTCATTTAAAAGTTAAAAAACCAAGCTTTATTTACGTAAGCCTAAAATTTTTTGGGATTGTATTGCTCTTAGTATCCTTCTAAATACTAAAGCCAAGAAAATTGTAAAGTAAAGGGTAATTTGTTTTGTGGCTATTTTTTTTAAATGATTTAATAGTTTATCAAGTGTAACACTCATTTAACTGAAGTTAAGCAATAATTAAATACAAAGTTTAATTTCATTCTATAGAGAATGAGAAAATGAAAAGCAATATAATGCGATTCTTAATATGAATTTTAAAAATGTAATACCTTATGAGGAAACTCCTTAGTATAAATAACCATTGTTATAAAATTTTGTTGCTGATACCAATCTACTTTGATATCGTCAACTTTAGCTGCTGAGGTAGATGCATTCTCAACGCTGTTTTCTAATTTAGCTCCTTTTTTACTTGAACTGGATTGTCCAAATAAATCTTCTTCAACTAAATTACTTAATCTCCCAACAAAACATTTTCTTAGAATAGACTCAAAGTTAACCCAGGGATGAACCTAAAACAAAATTTTGATGCCAAGATTTAACATATTTAAAGTATACTTTAAATAGCGTTAATATAGTCAATAATATGTAATTCTCTTTTGACCAAGGAGAGAAATATTACTCTCAAAGCAAAAAAGAGTAAACAGATATATTAAATACAGAAACAAATATTATATTCTCCTGATAGCTCTCTTGACCCAATATTCAAATATCCTTTATATTTTTTTCTGCAGAATTTATTGCATAATGACCTTCATATTTTGGGTCCCATATACCACCTCTTCAGAGGTCATTCCTTTTAGTAATGAAGTGCCCACTGCAAGAAACGAACCTTTCGATCTGGGGGGAGTCATTGAAAGTTTAAATATGAAACACAACCTACTATTATTTTCCTGGCAATATACAATTATTTGGCTTTTTAAATTCAAAATTCACTAACTTGTTGACTAATACAATTGTAATGAATTTAAGCAGTATTCTCAAAAGCAGATGAAAGTACAAATCAAAAGTGTTTTAAGAGGGAAAAAATGTAGTCTCAGATAAGGGAAAATAACAGCGAATAACTTATAGAGAAATAACACAAATACATGGAATACAACCATTAACTATGGCAACTGTTGTTTCTAATGGAAATTTCAACATTAATATGTTAATCACAGGAAAATAATAATTTCAATAAAAACTACTGTATTATATCACAAGTGTACATAAATTGTTCACACTACAAAACAGATTCCATCTTTTCTTGTTATAAGATTATGCTAAATAAAGACTGAAGTATAGCCTATCTATATAACTATAGATTAAGTGGTCTATTATTATTCTACGTGATGCCACCCCATATGACAGTGTAATTTTTGGATATTTGTGTGCTTTTGTCTTCCTTGGACAAAGTAAAGGAAGTATTTTAAAGTAAATGTGTGACATTTACTTTAAAACTTTAAAGTAAATGTGTGACATTTACTTTAAAACTTTAAAGTAAATATGTGGCACAAATGAACCCATTGCCCCCGCGCCTTTACTGCCTCCCTAAGACACACAAACAAGACATACCTTTACGCCCCATAGTCTCTTTCAATTCGGCACCCACTGAAAAATTAGCGAAAACTCTCACTTCAAAATTTAATAACATTGTAGAATTTAATCCTACCTACTCTATAAAAAACAGTATGGAATTCGTCAAGAAAATTACAAACCCAGACGAACACTTTCCGGAAGAGAGGATTATAGCATCTCTCGATGTTATGAATATGTTTTCCAACATACCGCCCAAAGATGTACTCTATGTATTCGATTCAATTTTCAAAATTAAAAACGTAAACCCTGTCATATCCCATGAATTTTTAGATCTGCTGGGCCTTTGCTTGAATCAAAATTACTTTAAATTCCAAAATAAATTTTACACCTTATCCACAGGTTTGATCATGGGCTCTCCAATATCACCTCTTGCAGCTAACCTCTTCATGGAACACTTGGAGACGAAATATATCATGTCACCGAGAAACCCATGTTACAATTTAATTAACTTTTATGTTGGCTATGTGGATGACATATTCATAAGTTTCGAGGGTACCGTAGACAAAGGCAAAGACCTTTTAAATTATGTCAATGGCTGCCATAGGTCTGTTAAGTTCACAGTAGAAGTTGAAAAAGAGGGCCTGTTACATTTTCTTGATCTCCAAATAAGAAGAGAGGGGAGAAGTCATTCCTTTAATATATACAGAAAACCCAGTACGAGTGACATCATGATACCCGCCGATTCCTACCACCACACTCAATATAAAATGTCGGGATTTACTTTTCTAATCGACCGCCTTATCAATATCCCCCTATCAGAACAAGACTTCTACCAAGAATTATCCTTTATCAAATACTTGGCGCTCAAAAACGGATACACGTAGAACTTAGTTGACAGAATGTTGGAAAAACGTCACCGAAGAAAAACCGAAGAAGAAAAACATTAATATTAAAGAGGATGTCTGCCCTCTAAAATTTGTTCCAACAGCCTCTTTACCTCAACTAGCTGGAATGAAAAGCCAGTCTAGCACCAAGAGCCGTCAGGTCAACATCGAAAACCTTCGGTAAGTCCCCTTTGTCTCCCTTTCTCTTCTTTGTTTTGTAAAACGTCTTTGTTCATATAGGGTTTCTTTCTGTTAGCTTTAACTTCCTACTTGTACCAACTTAATTTAAAAATAACTGTGATGTATGAAATGTTTTATATGTTATTTAGTTTCACGTTAGATTTTATATGTTTTTAGTCCTAAGAAAAATAAGTTTTTTGTTATATGTGCCTAACATGTTTTATAGAAAATTGTAACTATTATTGTGTGTGTCAACAGGGCACTGACGATGATGCACAGCATCGAAAGCGCTTTGCCGTGTTATTAAATTATTATAGTGGAAGCGTAGCCTACATTTTTTCATCCTACCTACATTAGAAGTCACTTCCACCTGCCAGAATACAAACTCAGGAAGTATTTTAATTGTAAAAATTGTTGGTTTTCAAATTTCAAAGGAATTATCTGTTTTGACCTACCCTGAAATGCACTCCACATTATTATATATATATATATATATATATGATCCATCCCAATTATTTAGAAAAATTATAAAACAAGTTATAAACATTAAAAGCCAGGAAATATAAATAAAGACAGTGTAGGTGTATTAGAGAAATAAAGGACATAAAAGAAAATTAAGGAAAACAAGTGTATAATAAAAAATAGGAAAAAGGATGTTAATAAGAAAACTGAAATTAACCATCTGAATTATATATTTTTCAATGCATTTAAAGATTATAGAAATTTCTGCTTCATTTTTACACCCTTGCCAGGTGTAAACTAAGTATGAAATCGAGAAAATTTTTGGTTTCAGATTTGACCCTCTCTGAATCCATTTTGACTAATTTGGGCATGACATCTTTTTATATGTACCTTGCAAAAAAACGGCTCCCTTTTGATGAAAATCGATCGAAGTCTAAGTGGGCGGGGGTTAGAAAGGGTAAAAATAAGAAAAAAAGATCAATCTTTCACTAAGAAGAAATCATTCCCAAATCCTTCTCATAAATATTTTTTCTTGAATTTATAGAGATTAACAATCTCACCTCCATCATTATGAAAAAAATATTTAGCACAGTATGAACGGATATGGCAGGGAAAAAAAGTATAGGATAAAAAGAACATTTAAATTACAAAGATTTTTTACTTTGTTAAATAATGTTGTTCCATCAATTCCAGCCCCTTTCATCAATTCTTCTCTACCTCCTGGGTGAAAATCTAGATAGCGTGTAATATTGTAAATATTACCTGAAAATAAATAAATTTAAATTAAACTTCAAATGTAGGTCAGACATTGAAAATAAGCCACTGCACATTAAATGTAAATAATTTTCGGTGATAAACAGTAAAAGTTATAAAATACAATTTCCTCAAGAAAAAAGTATGAATGCTCCTGTACTTTTGAGAATGAAATATACTTTTTTGTCATTAAGCGGTTATTTTGATAAATATAAAACATAATAAATGTTGTTTGTATATGTTGATATAATTTTTAAAGGCTCACCCAAAAGCAGGTATGTCAATTACCATTAACTCTTGCATGATTATAAGCTATATTAAAATTATTAGGTTTAAACGGGAGTGGGGGTTATAAGGAAGGCCTGAAATAAAAATTCGCGATATTTCGTTGTCTATTTGTTTTTCGAGAAACGTGTACATAATAAAAGTTGTTTACTTTGTTATTTAGAGTTACTTTTGTTTTATACATTTTTTTCAGGAACAATACATGAAGCAAGTAATTCGCGTAGAAATATTGATATGTTCAACAATTCTTTACAATATCAACTACCAGGTACCTCACCTGGAATAATAAATTCAAATGTATGTTAATATTCTCCTTTATAATTCAAATCTAAGCATAATGCACAGGAGACGGGAAATATGACAATATGGCGAATATGGGGTATATATGAATATGGTGAAGTCTTACATAAAAAATTAATTTTATTTTTAACAAATTCACAGCAACGACGGGTATAGACCCTAAACACTGGGACGGGTAAATGTCAAAATATTGTGCAAAATAAAGCCTTGCCAAAAAATACCATCACCATTTAGTCTCAAATGAATTCCCGGGCGAAGCCGGGTATCTGAGCTAGTATCTATATACATTTATTAAAAACAGTTCACTTTCTGCAATTAAGGCTAATCAGAATGAGTTATTTATAGTTTACCACTCTTTTTTTAGCCAAGATGGGACTAGGAATTTTATTAGTGAGTCTGTCAGTTCACTTTGCCCATGTGGGAACCAAATTCACAATTCAAAATTATTTTACTGTATTATGACTAAGAACTTACAATTAGCACATTTGGCTAACCTAAGCCTACTTAAAAGTATAAAATTAAAGATCTTTTAGAATATCATTACTGCATAGTTAAAGTAAGCGTTTCATACCTGGAAATATTAGATTAAGATATTATAAGTGTGATCTACACATTTTATCTTAACGTTAAAACATTTCTATGGAAAGACTTACATAGGCTCTTCATATTGCACTGATCACTTTTGGCATATGAATGCAGATAATATAGGAGTACACAACTAAAGTTGAGCACTTTTCATTCAAGGATTCCAAGATTTTTTGCAGTATATAGTCCAAATAAATCATGATTTTAGTACTTACTCCAGTTGTGCCTCGGTGCCTGGGAAATGAATCTCTGCCTCCTGCCCACTCCTATCTCGCCCATAGCTCTGCCTAAGCAACCTAACTACCTTGAGCAGAGTCAAGCTCTTGGTCCAGTCCCAAATTTATTTATACAGAAATTGTAAGATGAATAATTAATTGCAACTGACCTCGAATACACATCCAAACATCAGTTTCTTTGCAATGCTTGGCAAGCTCTTCTTTAGAAACTTGTAGAACTTTTCCACCAGTTCCAGCTAAATCTACGCCACTGTTACCAAGTCGAATCCAATCCATCAATGAATGCCCTGGCATCAAGGCAACTTTGTTGCGAGGATTTCCTATTGATAACATAAATAACACAATCCAATTAATTGTTTTTCACAAACCATAATCAAGTTATAAATATTAGCAAATCAGAAAAATAAAATAGTCTAGAAACCCAACACTGCTGGAACAAGCTGGAAATTAATCAGAAGAAAATAGAAATACTAAAAATAAATAAAAGAATATTTCAAACCAAATATTGGAAAAGACTAAGATACATTCAACAAAATTTTCATTAAACATCTAGAAAGTACATATGTCCACTTAAATATTAGGCATTTAATTTAAAATCATATTACCCAGAATAACAATATTAATTATGCAAAAGAAAAAAGTCCATCACGCAGGGGTACGAATAACTCGCTTAATACTAGAATTACGGAAAAATGCATACAATAACAATTGTAGAACATCATTAGTTTGGTTCTATAACATTTTATGTTCCGACTCATAATAACAGAGATAATTTGAACCCCCCCTCTAAACTCCCATTATTCCAGGTCCGACTTCAGCCAATAATAAATACAATCATTAGTGTTGACTGAAATGGTTAAATATAGAGCGTGTTATAGACCAAATAAACATTTTCGATTAAAGAACTAAAAATCTTAGTTGATGATTCATCACATAACGTATTTGCATGTATCCCACAAAGTAAAAGTTCAATGAAAAATATATTTAGTATTTAACCTTGGAATGAAGTGATTTGTGATATAACAGCTTATTGTTAATACGACATGAGTAGGAGTAGTGGTTTGATGAAGGCTGATAACTAAAAATTGCAAATATCTCAGTTAATATTCATGGTAGAGAAATTATGTATATAACAACATTTATAGACAATTCGAAATGTAATAAGATCGGTTCTACACCACTTTTAGATCCAACAAATATATTTTGAATTTTTAAAATTCCTGTACACTAAATCTCTCCCCCCCCCCATTTACAATTCCATTTCAGCTGTTAAAGAACTTGGCCATTAGTTTTACATAAAACACTTATATATTGAGTTTAGTAATGATAGACAAAAATTGTGACCGCTAGAGTGGTAACAGACATATGTGCATATAAAAGTTTGAAGAGACCTCATTTTCGTCATTTCCTGGGTAGGATCAATGGATATTTGAGGAAGTTTTTTGAAAATCGCATCACAAGCACAACCTCAAAAGCTTATTCCCCCTTATTTGCTAAAATGTCTGTCATATAGGGTATGTGCTAGAGTGTTTTACTGATGAAGTGATCTATTTCTCAAATTCTAAGAACCCTATAAATATAAACCAAAATTTAAATTTAAATTGGGCATTAAATATTTAGGGATATAGTAGCTCCAAGTGAAAACTGTATGAGAAGAAGTGGGAGTCTGCTGATACGAGAAAACAGAAAAATACTTTTAACTCGAATTAATATTTAAAAAAAGATAAAAAAGAAAAGAACAACTATAGAACACTATATTATCAACAAGGTTAGAGATATTAATTTTTTTGATCAACAGATATATTTTTGATCCAAAGCATAATAATGGTTTCTATATTACTCTTTCTCCAAGTGTCATTTTTTCTCGTCCAATTTTGAACATATTTTATTTAACACGAAACTCTAAAATATTGACTATGATAACAGTTAAATAAAAATTAATGCCTCTCGAATTGACTAACTAAAATGATCATTGATAGCATTTATCTCACAATTTTTTCTTACATATTATGTATGATGAAAAAAATACATGACTCCTCAGATTTGAAATAAGATGCTTTGTGATATAATTGCTTTTTCTATGAGAGTTGAGCAGGAGTAGTGGCATACATAAGTCCAAAAACAAAATACAAATAAATCAGGATCAAGGAAAGAAGGTCTTGTTCTCTCCAAATATTTATGAAGCAATGTCCAGTTTTGAAGCATAAGCTCCATCATTAGTGCCTGGTTAGAGCCGTGCTGTCTGAAAATTGTATCATAAGTATAACCTCGATAGCTGATTTTCATGAACGGAAATTAATTAACAATATTGCCATACCGATTGTCAATAATTTTGCCTAATGATTGTATATAAATATTTGTATAACCAATATGTGAAATTACACCAATCATAGAGAAAATAAGAGAAAGAAAAATACACTTTTTTGGTTATTTTGGCTTAAAAATATACAGCACCTGGCGTCTTTTAAAGAATATTTAAGACACATTTTTAAACGATTTGTAGGTTGAAGGACCAACAACAAACTTATCTCAGTACTTATCGGGAGGCCACCCAAGACGATTATTAAATCATAAATAAAAGGAAATCACTTTATTATTTAAAATAACACTTCTAGAATTTATAAATGACAAAATGGTTAATGGGAGGTCACTCATTATTTACAGAAAAAATATTTACTAGTTCAAAACTGCTAATCGCTGTTCGATGTTATAGATATCGACTATTCATACTTGATTAGGTCACCTTAGTCATTCTGTTTCTTTTGTTATCAGAAAATGACTGATCATTTATTATTACACCATTCGAACTGCTACCTTACAGAGTTTGTGGCCGGGGTCGACCGCTTTAAGCAACTACTCTGTGACATCATCCAGTTTTGGACTAACTCTAATTTATAATTAAATTTTCTCATTGAATTAAATTCTAGAAGTGTTATTTTAAATAATGTTTTTTCTTTATTTTTTTTTTAATATAATTTAATAATCATATTTAAATGGGTGGCCTCTCGATAACTGATAAGTACCCTTATCTCTCTCATTTTTGGCCTTCCAAAAAAGATACTTCCAATTTTGACAAAGTAAAATATCAATGGACACAGAATTATAAAAATAATAAAAAAAATATATATATATAATAGTATATTCTTTCATTCGAAAATTATCATTACAGTATATATGAGGAATTATTTCATCTATATGTTTGGAATTTACTTTTAACAATTACAAATCTGTGATTGATAAAGAATATTAAATTTAGTAGTATAAAAAATAAATAAAATGGAGAATAATTATGCAACAAAATATCTTTTATTGTGAATGTAATATTTAAAAAAAATAATTTCTGCATATTATTCATCAAAATATTATAAATGAGTAAATTACAGAAATTAAACATAACTAAATTATCACAACCTTCCTTAGGACAAATGATCATATTCTTATGATTAATTTTTTTGTTTTACACTGAAGTGTGTTTCAAAGTCCCATCAAGCCAAAAAAATATGGCAAAAATTCTAAATTATTGAAATCATGGATATAAGGGAAAATAAGTATTAAAACATATATATTACTAAATTAAAAATAAATAAATGACCAATAAAACTCATTATTTCGACAACAAAAGAAACAATAAATAAAAATTACCTGTAGCTGACATTTTCAATATTTTATAAGAACAGCCAATATAGAAAAACTATCTAGTAGCACAAGAATGAATTTTTATAATTCCATAAAAGCTCATGTCATATTATTCATTTTTAAGACACCAATATTATATACTAATGTGTCATATTTTTCTTGGATTTCGAGAAATTGAAAGGGGAAAGATTTGTATAAACCTGATATCCCTGACCCAGAACTTCTTAAACCCCATTTTTTAAATGTTCTGGTAGAACATTTGAAAGATCAACAATGCCGTCTAACTCAGCTTGGCTGTGCGCTGTTATAAAAACGAAGGTTATAAATACAGTTTAAAATTCCATAGACGTAGGATTGACAATATTTCATTGAATACACGTTCCACGGCTTTTCCGGAGAATGACTCGCGCAATGCCATATGGACAATTCAACCCATAATAGAGAAGATCGTGATCCACATATTAATAATTTATTTTAAAAGCTGCCTTTGAAGTTACTGGACGATCCATAAGTAGAAGTCTTCATCTACTATGTGAATATTTGTAATAAAACCTCTTTCTCACTTTGTATTTAAGTTTATCTAAAAGTAAGTTGGGCTCAAAAGTTTACAGCAACCTAAAAGGTGCTCAAGAGTTTTTTCATAGTTGTAGCAGATTTCCCTTAGCTATTGAGGTCGTACTCATGACACGATTTTTGAAATATTTCTTTAAATGTCCATTGATCCTTACTAGTAGATGACGAACGAAAATGACGTCCGTTCAAAATTATATATATACAAGCTAAGTTACCCGGCTTCGCCCGGGAATTCATTTGAGAAGATGGTATTTTTTTGGCAATGCTTTACTTTGCACAATATTTTGACATTTCCCTGTCCCAGTGAATAGGGTTTATACCAGTCGTTGCTGCGGATTTGTTAATAATAAAACTATTAGTTATGTAAGGCTTCACTGCCCTCAATATTTTTATATTTCCCGTCTCCCGTGCATGTAGTTATATATATATATATATATATATATATATATATATATATAAAACGTAATGGGCCATATAACTCATAATCATAGAAAGTGTTCAGTCTTCCAAACAATGAATAAATAAAAGTTATTTTCCCTTGATGCGGTGACTTTTGTTATGTGCACGTTTTTTGGTTGGCTTCCTCTGTGATCCATCTCGTGTGTCTTTTAAGTCTGGGCATATTTTCATTGAGATGCAACAACAGTGGGAAAAGATCACTTCCATGTTGGTCATTACAGACATCCCATGTGAGTTGCAGGTCTAATTGGTGGTACGAATGAAAGATCTATGGCTGATTGGGAGCCTGATCTGGGGCATATATGGGTGATGGGACCTGTATTTAATAAGATAGAGTCTGTCGAGTCAATTATTCTCTGGATTGTGTTATCTCGGGTGTTTGGTGTTGCCGGACTCCAGGATGGATGTGAACCATTCATATCTCCTAATAATATATACGGGGCAGGAAGACTGTTTCTGAGCTGTAGAACTGCAGCTTCATTTATATTTTCAGTTGGAGGCAGGTATATATTACAGATGGTGATGGCAAATTTTAGTTGTACTTTAGATATTAGAGCTTGAATTGGTTTATCGATTGGTAATTCCTCGGAGAATAGGTCCTAAGGGCCGGGGAAAGAAGTGGAGTGGCCTTATCAGATCTCACTAATCCAGTACCTAGACCAGTGGTTGAAGTTGAAGCTGTGTCTATCTTCGTGCTGTCTGTGAAATAAACGATGCAGTTTGGCAGGCTACGGAAACCCCTACCAATTTCCTATTTCTTGTAGCGTCAGAATAGCTTTTATTTGCTGTAGTATGGACTGTTTCTTTATATATTCTTCTAGCTGCGTTATATGGTATTTTATCTTTAAACTGTATTGTATTAATTTGCTTTTCATAAATTAGTCTGAGATATTATTGTATCTAGGATGTGATGATTTTCACCACAGTTTACGCATTTCGGTACTATTGATTCACATGGCACACCGGTATGTTGTGCATTTGAACAGAATCCGCATACGGGGCTTTTTGTATATTTGTCTGAAAAATGTCCAAATTTTAAGTATACCCTACACCTTATTGGGTTTGGTACATACATTTTAATTTTTAGCAGATTTCCCTATCCCCTATATCTATATTCCCCCCTTTATCTATATCGTTGTAAGTACTTGTTACCGCTCTAGCGGTCGCAATTTTTGTTTAATCGTTGCCAAACTCGATATTTAGTCGTTTTATGTAAAAAGAAAGATCAAGTTCGTTAACGGCTGAAATCGGACCAGTGGGAAGGGGGGGGGTTAGAGGGGAGGATTTTCGAAAATTCGAAATATCTCCGTTACTATACGTCGGATCGAAAAATTGTACAAAAACAATCTTATTGCATATTACATTTACTATAAATATTGTTATATACATTTATTCTGTATCTTCAATATTAACCGAGATATTTGCATTTGTATGCATGTGTGTGGTAGGCAGGAGTCGACTACGTTCAAGAATTTCCGCCGAGAGCTAGTGCGGGACGTTTTGGTAACTATTCGTCCATCATGAACAGGTTTAGAGGTTCCTTACTACCACTGTTGTTATTAGGTGGATTTTTCTATTGTAAAACTTAACGTGGGAAATCTGCTTAGTTTACGCAGCCCCTGCGTGACGGACTTTTAGCAGATTTCCCTTAAAGGAAATCAGCTATTGAAGTTGTACTCATGACGGAATTTTCGAAATTTTTTTTCAAATGTCCATCGATCCTACCTAGTAGATGACGAAAATGAGGCCCGTTCAAAACAGTATATATATATATATATATATATATATATATATATATATATATATATATATATATATATATAGATATATATATATATATAGATGTATCTATCTATCTATATATTTGTCTGTTACCGCTCTAGCGGTCGCAATTTTTGTTTGATCGTTACCAAACTCGATATTTAGTCGTTTTATGTAAAAAGAAAGATCAAGTTCGTTAACGGCTGAAATCGAACCAGTGGGAGGGGGGGGGGTTAAAGGGGAGGATTTTCGAAAATTTGAAATATCTCCGTTACTTTACGTCGCATCGAAAAATTGTACAGAAACAATCTTATAGAAAATTAAATTTAATATAAATATTGTTATATACATGTATTCCCTAACTTGAATATTAACCGAGATATTTGCATTTTTATTAAATTTGGGCGGATAACGGATTTTTGAATTTCCCGCCAAGAGCTAGTTCGGCCCTTTGCCGTAACTGTACTGTTCGGCTCTCGTATGGAGATTTCTCTATTGTATAACTTCACGGGGGAAATCTTAGTTTACGCAGCCCCTGCGTGACGGACTTTTTATTGTTTCTGGGAGGGAGGGCAGGGAGAATGTTAGTATGTACAGGTGGGTTTTCCTCTCTGTTCTTGACCGCTTACTAATTATTCTCCGTATCTCCTTTACTTTGTAAGTTCTCAGCTCTTCTAAAATTTCCTTTTCATCTATCCCATCCAAATCAGGGCAAAAAATGACCCCCTCACTTATATTTAGTGCTTCATGTCGGGGAGTCGTTACTTTACTCGTACCAAAGGTCGTTAATTTAAACAGCTTTTCGGACTGCTCTTTTGAATTTGTCTCGACTAGGATTGTTCCATTTCGTAGTTTTTTTTTTTTTTTTTTTTACATTTTTCGTTACCCCGCAAATACTATTAATAGTTTTGTAAATTAAGAACGGTGAGACCAGTGGCGGCTCGTAGCTAAAATTAGCGGGGGTGCAGCTCCAGAAAATTTTTAGCCTTTGTTTTAAAATTGTGTAAAAGGAAACAAACATGTATAAAAAGAAAATTTATTCAGAAACTTGATAGAACCCTAAAAGACCAAAATCAAACATTTTTTACCTACTTTAACCAAAATTGTTACAGTTCAAGCTTAATCTAATCAGCACGCCAGGGTCGGCACTGCGGGAACGATAGTGCTCTCTCTCCCTTGCAGCTTCGCCTGGAGCTTACTCTGAGCGCATGCGCACAACAGCCAAACACCTCGCTACTGGAACTGTGAAGCGTACAGTTCCATACAACGATTTTTGCATTTTTTTTCATAAACTGGGAGATGGTTACTGCATTAAGCTTAAGGATTATATATTATACAAGTATAAAGAAAGAATTAAAGAAAAAAGGCTGATTATATTAAATGTTATAAATAATATCAAGTGGAAATTGGGGGTGCTGCAGTTCCACGGTGCCTACACGCGAACCGCCACTGGGTGAGACATTTTTTAAGTCTCCGTCTTCTTTCACTATTAATAAAAATTGATTTATATTTAAATTGTCATCTGGGTTTTTAATTTCTCCGAGTTCCATTGCATTTTTCCAATTCCTTTTTAATTTAGGGGATCTAAGGTCGGGAGGTTTATTCATATTTAATTAGCTCTCTTATTTTAGTAGTTTTATATGTTTATTAGTAGTAAAAGAAACAAATAGTTGAAAAGTGATAGCCGTATTTTGGAAATGTTAAAGTGTTAAAAAAGATAAAGTTAGAAAAACAAAATGGCCGCCATCATCGTGCGCCACCAAGGGGGGGGGGACTAATACACTTTCACCTAATTTTGAACAGACCTCATTTTTTCGTCATCTCCTGGATTCTTTTCAGTCCATATTCAAGCTCGTAACCTTCTCCATTACCTCTTCAGCGACCATAGCTTTGGAATTTTCAATGGGAAGCCATACTTTTTATGACAGATTCTTGTAGAAAATCAAATTCTAAAACGAGTTTATATCGGTGAATTTTTTGTTTTTACGCTTCTTTTAGCCTTAAAATGCACTAATCTTTATTTCAGAAACGGCACATTTTATTGAAAAATGCTGCGACATAAAAGTAATAGTCAACGAAATTATCATTGAAATAAGTCTAAGGGGAAAGGAATGGATTCTTGAGGGGGGGGGGAGATAAAACAAAATAACGCAAATGTATTCTTGTAAACTAATTACGTAGTAGTTACTTGTAAAAGTAATACATTTTTCCAGTTGCATAGTTTCATGTAAAAAAACTGAAACCAGTTTTTTCTTTGTACCACAATACTTTCAGCTAGTAGTTACAAATGTTCGAAAACACGTCATTCCTCATTTCTGCACTTTTGATGCAAAGAAATGAAATGTGGCTGCAGCTTGACGGATGTCCTTTCCACTTCTAAATCACTACTCGATCAACAATAAGTGAAATCTTTTCCCAACGCAGTATCTGTTGTAGCTTGCACATTCAGTAGCCACTCGGGTCACCCGATCTGTCAGTAATGGATTATTTTCAATGGAGGAGGGTCAAAGACATTGCAGATCGCGGAATTTTGAAGACATGAAAAATAAAATCAGATTGGCGATAAATTCTATAAAAACTATAGCGGCAATCAATAAATTTAATGGACACAAAATACTCAACCGGAATAAACAAAATTCTGTATGTGAATTGGTAATAACTATGGTTATAAGCTGTACCCCCTTGCCTGGACCAAAATTGCTGGGAACGACCAGGAGTGGGAGTTGAAGCTTGAAATGAAAAGTTTAGATATTTCGTTTCCTATTTGTTTTTCGGCAAATATACGTAAGAAAACTTGTTGATTTTGTTATTTAAAGTAACTTTTATCATATGCATTTTAGCAGATTTCCCTTGAGGGAAATCAGCTATTGAGGTCGTACTCATGACGCGATTTTCGAAAACTTTCTTCAAATGTCCATCGATCCTACCCAGGAGATGACGAAAATGAGGTCCTTTCAAAATTATATATATATATATATACTAGCTCAGATACCCGGCTTCGCCCGGGAATTCATTTGAGACTGAATGGTGATGGTATTTTTTAGCAGGCTTTACTTTGCACAATATTTTGACATTTACCCGTCCCAGTGTTTAGGATTGATACCCGTCGTTGCCGTGGATTTGCTAATAATATAATATTTGTTCGATAAGGCTTCACTGTCTTCGATATTTTTATATTTTCCGTCTCTTATACATGTAAATATGGTGAATTTTTATTTCAGGCCTCCTTTATAACCCCCCTCCCGTTAGAACCTAAAAATTTTAATATAACTTATAATCATGGAAGAATTAATGCTAATTGACATACCGAGTTTTGTTAAGTTCGGTTCAGCCGTTAGTGCCCGCTAAAGTTTTAACATATAACTCATTTATACTTAGGTATTCGACAAAAGTGTATATAGCAAAATTTACTCCAAATAACAAAATAGACAACTTTTGTTATGTTTATATTTGCGGAAAAACCAATAGGAAACGAAATATCGCTATTTTTAATTTCAGGCTTTCCTTATAACCCCCACTCCTGCCCGTCCATAGAAATGTTGGTATGGCTTATTATAATGAAGGCCTCACTGCTAATACACATACCGAGTTTTATTTAGTTCGGTTGAGTCTTTTTTGGCAAATAATATTGTTGACTCCCGGTATAATTTTTAGCGTATAACGCATTTAAACTTCGGTATACGACAAAAGTGTATATAACAAAAGTTACTCTAAATAACAAAATAAACAACTTTTATTATGTGCAAATTTGCCGAAAAACCAATAGAAAACGAAATATCGCTATTTTTAATTTCAGGCTTCCCTTATAACCCCCACTCCTGTTCGTCTCAGAGAAAATTAATATAGCCTAAAGTCTAAGTTGGGTTAGTAGTAATATACATACCAAGTTTCATAAAATTCGGTTGAGCCGTTTGTGCGTGAAAAGGTAACAAACAAACAAACAAACTAACATACACGAAAGAAACAAAATGCAGATATGGTGTCCATAGACACCATAACTCACGATAACTTTTCGTTTCACATGTCATAACATGTGAAACGAAAAGTTATCGTGAAATTTCGCGAAAAAAATCAATGTACAGACAGAGGTTACAATTTTATATATATACTAGCTCAGATACCCGGCTTCGCCCGGGAATTGATTTGAGGCTGAATGGTGATGGAATTTTTTTGGCAAGGCTTTACTTTGCACCATATTTTGACATTTACCCGTCCCAGTGTTTAGGGTTAATACCCATTGTTGGCATTTGTTAATAATGAAATTAATTTTTTATGTAAGTCTTCACTGTCCTCCAAATTGTCATATTTCCCGTTTCCTGTGCATTATGCATAGATTTGAATTATTAAGGACAAAATATTAACATACATTTGAATTAATTTTTTCAGGTTAGGTATCTGGTAGTTCATATTGAAAAGAATTGTTGAGCAAATTTCTCTAAATAACAAAATAAACAACTTTTGTTATGTGCATATTTGCCGAAACCCCAATAAGAAATGAAATATCACCATTATTAATTTCAGGCCTCCCTTATAAGCCCCACTCCTGCCCATCCCTAGAAATGTTAGTAGGTCTTATTATAAGGAAAGCGTTAGTGCTAATACACATACCGAGTTTTATTTATTTCGGCTGGGTCTTTTGTCCCAAATAAAATTGTTCACTTCCGCTATAGGTTTCAGCATATATCTCGTTTATAATTCGGTATACGAAAAAAGTGTGTAGAACAACTGAGGGAAGAAAGAGGGAGTGAGAGAGGTTCTAGATTACAGGAAGGTCTCCCCGCCCCTCCCTGACGCTCCAGGTTAACCAACAGAACATGACTAACGGCTAACTCTCAATTCCACTAACATTACCTTATATTCAGATTCTATTTTCAATTCTAATTATGCATGTTCAAATACTTTCGTTTTTTGTGAATTAATTGATTTTTTAAACACATTAAAGGAAGAAATTACTTCCAATTAATTAATGTTCCGGTGAAAGACAGAGGGAGAGGGAGGGGGGGAGTAATATACTTTGCTCCTCATGAAACAGCTACTTGTTTTTAAAATGCTTCTTACAATTGAAATGTTCTTGTTTATCGCCATAATATATCATGGTGAGGTAAAATTAAATTAAAAGATTGAATGGTATAACTTATTCAAACATTGGAATGAATTGCAGGCTACAATATTGATATTTTTATACGACCAAGATATATATTAAGTTACTTTAAATAACAATGAAACATTTTTTGTTATGAGCATTTTTGTTAATATAGCTTATAATTTAGTAGCAGTTGGTGCAAAGTCAGATGATTCTGAGTCATGTTCAGTAGACTGCGCCTGACTAATATTTTTAGCGTATATGTCGTTTATGCTTCCTTATACGACAAAAGTATATATAACAAAAGTTACTCTAAATAGCAAAATAAACAACTCTTATTATGTGCATGTTTGCAGAAAAACCAATAAGAAATAGTATATCGCGATTTTTCATTTCATGCCTCCATTGCAACACCTACTCCTGTTCGTTACTAAAAATGTTCCTATAGATTAAAATCAGGGATGAGTTAATACCAACCTACATAGGGAGTTTCGTTTAGTTCGGTTGAGTCTTTAGTGCCAAATAAAATTGTGGACTCCCGGTATAGTTTCTAGCGTATAACTCATTTATACTTCGGTATACGACAAAAGTGTTTATAATAAAAGTTACTCTAAATAACAAAATAAACAACTTTTGTGATGTGCATATTTGCCGAAAAACCAATAGGAATCGAAATATAGCTATTTTTAATTTCTGGCTTCCCTTATAACCCCCACTCCTGCCCGTCCCTAGAAATGTTGGCATGGCTTGTCATAATGAAAGCGTTAGTGCTAATACACATACCGAGTTTTATTTAGTTTGGTTGATTCTTTTGTGCCATATAAAATAGTTCACTTCCTCTATAGGTTTTAGCGTATATCTCGTTTATAACTCGGTATACGACGAAAGTGTATATAACAAAAGTTACTCTAAATAACAAAATAAACAACTTTTGTGATGTGCATATTTGCCGAAAAACCAATAAGAATCGAAATATCGCTATTTTTAATTTCTAGCTTCCCTTATAACCCCCACTCCTGTTCGTCTCAGAGGATATTAATATAGCCTAAAGTCTAAGTTGGGTTAGTAGTAATATACATACCAAGTTTCATAAAATTCGGTTCAGCCGTTTATGCGTGAAAAGGTAACAAACAAACAAACAAACAAATAAACAAACAAACAAACAGACACCAAAGAAACAAAATGCAGTTATGGTGTCTATGACATGTGAAACGAAAAGTTATCGTGAAATTTCGTGAAAAAAATCAATGTACAGACAGAGGTTACAATTTTATATATATATATATATATATATATATATATATATATATATATATATATATATATATATATATATATATATTTGTCTGTTAACGCTCTAGCGGTCGCAATTTTTGTTTGATCGTTACGAAACTCGATATTTAACCGTTTTATGTAAAAAGACAGATCAAGTTCGTTAATGGCTGAAATCGGACTAGAGGGAGGGGGGGGGGTTAGAGGGGGGATTTTCGAAAATTCAAAATATCTCCGTTATTATACATCGGATTGAAAAATTGTATAGTTCCAATCTTATTGCAAATTAAATTTACTATAAATATTGTTATATACATTTATTCTCTATCTTGAGTATTAACCGAGATATTTGCATTTTTATGAAGTCTGTGGTCGGGCATAGTTCGGATTAGGTCGGCCATTTCCGTCATTGCTCGGCGCAGGTGGAAGCTTCTTCTAACCTTACCTGTCGTTTCTAACCTTACCTTACCTTCGTTACTTTGTGAGATTTATGCAAATACGTTCTGTTCATCCGCCCCCTCCCCTTCTTTAGTAGTTATGACGAATACACTCAATGATTATTATTTTCATCACACACATTGTTCTAAATAATGACGAGGAAGTGAGTGGGAGTTGGGTTTGTTTTGATTAATTGTTTACTTTTTTGTATGATTCACGTTTATTCTGTAAAACCCAAGCAAATGAAGAGGCTGTCCTAGTTACCAGAAAGTTATTGTTGGTTATTATTAGTATTTATTAACGTCCAATTATTTCTACTACACATATGTCTAATTAGGACGGGGGGCTCAGGTTAGCCATGCGAGTTAAAGCGTTGACCTTTATCTCACATGGTAAACCTAGAGTGGCGAGTTCGATTCTTGCCTGGGCAAAGGAAATTATTTAGTGACGAAATTCATTAAATAACGTCCTAAAATCCCACCCTGGCTAGAAAAGGGTGGTAACCTGTAGATAACCCGTCCCGATTAGCCTAAGTTGCAAAAAGTGGACGTTAATAAATAATAAATAATTAGGACGGGATCTATATAAAGGTTACCTATCTTTTCTAGCCAGGGTGGGACTTGATTTCATTTAATGAATTCGTCACTAAATAAATTCCTTTTGCCCAAGGGGGAATCAAACTCGCCACTACTTTTACCACCAGGTTCGCCAGTGTGAGATTAAAGGCAACACTTTAGCTGACATGGCTAATCTGGGTTATTAAATAAATATGTGGTATCTATTAACGTCAATTTTTGGTTATTGAGACTAATCAGGAGGGTGTTATCTACAGTTTGTCACCCTTTTATAACCAGGGTGGGACTTATCATAGGACTTACAATGAATAAAGTTCACATCCAGTGTAAATATTTCCCAAACAAAGCTAACTCAGTTCAATAAAGGTACCTTATAATGAGAAAGGAATGCTATCCATGATTATGATAAATATTTCCGCCATGTATTGGGGCAGACGAGAACATCTACTGCCTTTTAGCAGGATTTACCTACCTATAAACCTACAGGCTTACCTAAAAATATTATGCTTAGACAATTGTCACAGCAGTAGAAGAATGACAGAAATACAGGAATATTTGCCACATATGACCACAGGTCTAAGGTTTATAATCATGAGTTTCATTTTCGAGTGACAGGTTCTTCATTTGTGGGGGATTCAGCAGAGCATAGAAGCATCTACCAATCTAGAATAAAAAAAAGTACTATACATATTGAAAGATTTAATAAAAGTAAACATAAAGTCTGTGAGGGTTGCTCATTGGATGTAATGGAAGCTTATGCAGGTCCATGGATTATCAAGCAGAAAGCATTTGCCTAGAGTCCAGAGATTCTCGGCTTGCTAAGCAAATAATATTACCTTTTTTATATGATGTTCGTTTCCTTAAAAATTACAACTTCCTGATTCCAGGGACAACCATAAGGTGTGTCGTACAATATCCCAATGGTGCCGATCTAAGTCACTGACTAAAAAAAAAATGTATTATATGTGTATAATCCAGTGAAAAGGGTGTGAATTTCATTTCTTGGGAAAGAACTATTCGCATTTGGTTCACACTTTTAGTGTTTTCTGTTTAGAAAAAGTAGCTATTGAGATTGGTCACATGACTAACACAGAAAAATTCTGTTTTGAAAATAGTTTCATTGTGAATTTCAGTTGAATTGGTACCTCATTTATGTCATATCTCTGGTGTGAAATAGTGAATATTTCAACTCAAATTAGTTTTATCTACAGTGAATATATACATACAAACAATAATAAAGATAGTGAGCAACCATATGCAAAATAATTAGCCCATTTCCATACCACCCTAGAGGCAAGGTACCTATAATATAAGGTAGCGCCATCGCGACTAGCCAATCAGAATGCAGCAGGCCTCTACGTCACGAGGCGTCCAGACTCGCGGCGGACTAGCTGAAATACGACCAATATAAGCAGTTCTCTGATTAATTTGGCGAATAAAAAATTGTTAAAATGGTATATGTATGTAAATGATACAAATTACTTTAGTTGAATATATTTTATTTCAAATAAACCATGTACAAATTAGATTCCATTAAAAATAAATACATAATAGTTCCTTAAAATTTATATATCTTGGATTATATTTAAAAATCGTAATTTTTCTACGTAATTAGCACAACAAAAAGAAAATTTTTACTATAATAAGATGAAATGTCCAAAACATGAAAACAGTAATGACTTCTATTATACAAACAAATTAAAGATAATAAAATTGACACTAACCAAGCAATAAACAATGATACCCAGTTACCAGAATAAAAATGAGTAAATTATATTAAACATCAGCTAGTCAATATAGGTACAAGATTTTTTTAGCAGGTTTCCCTTAAGGGAAATCAGCTATTGAGGTCGTACTCATGATGCGAATTTCGAAAAATTTCTTCAAATGTCCATCGATCCTACCCAGGAGATGACGAAAATGAGGTCCGTTCAAAATTATATATATATATATATATATATATATATATATATATATATTTGTCTGTTAACGCTCTAGCGGTCGCAATTTTTGATTGATCTTTACCAAACTCGGAATTTAATCGTTTTATGTAAAAAGGAAGATCAAGTTCGTTAATTACTAAAATTAGGGTGGGAGGGGGGGGTTAGAGGAGGGATTTTTGAAAATTCAAAATATCTCCGTTATTATGCGTCGGATCGAAAAATTGTATAGAATAAATCTTATTGCAAATTCAATTTACTATAAATATTGTTCTATACATTTATTCTGTATCTTGAATATTAACCGAGATATTTGCATTTGTATTCTGCGTGTGGTCACCAGTAGGCTATGTTCGGACTTTCCGCCGAGAGCTCTGGCGGCCGTTTCCATAACTATTCGTCCCTCGTGAATAGGTTTAGAGGTTAGGTTAACTGTTTTTTGGGGCTCGAAACTACTGGGTTATTACACCCTAAATAATGTTTTAGGTTTAGAGGTTTCTTACTACTACAGTTGTTATTAAGCATATTTCTCTATTGTAAAACTTCACGTGGGAAATCTGCTTAGTTTACGCAGCCCCTGCGTGACGGACTTTTTAAAAGGTTATCATTGGCATGTAGTCCTCCTTGTAATAAAAATATGCTAACATTTTGAGCCGCAGGGAATCCTTGGTTCCAGTAGCTTCCTTGTGAAGAGAATGACACTGATGTTGGAGCATATGCATTGAAACCACACTGTCCCATTGAATAAGTAACTGTGGAGGAAACATGTAATATCATTAATTAATGATAGAGTCACTATAGGAAACACTACAAGAAGATAATTCTGTTACTCAGATTTTAAAACTTATCTTTTTTTAAAAAAAGCTGTCATTGGCATGTAGTCCTCCTTGTAATAAAAATATGCTTACATTTTGAGCCGCAGGGAATCCTTGGTTCCAGTAGCATCCTTGTGAAGAGAATGGCACTGATGTTGGAGCATATGCACTGAAACCGCACTGTCCCATAGAATAAATAACTGCGAAAGAAACATGTAATCTCATTAATGATGAAGTATGGGAAATAAACTCCTATAGTGCTCTATAGGAAACACTACAAGAAAATTATTCAGTTTCTTACATTTTAAATCTTACCTTTTTAAATGCTCCCATTCGCATGAAGTCCGTCTTGTCCTTTTTTAATGCAATGATGCTGATGCTTCCCATTTACGAAATTTCCGCGCAGCACTCATTTCTTTTCGTTGTTGTTTATACAGCGTATTTAAATGATTCAAGCGGATAAATGTTCTAGTTCGGGCATAACATTTTATTACTTTTTTATTGAGATGAGGAAATTTTTCCTCTATGAGTTTGCACAAAGTTTCTATAGCTTTATCTTTCTTGACTATATTTTGGCCATGCAATATTCCAAATGTTAACTCCATTTGTTGGACTGTTTGGAGCCAGTCTTCAGTTGGTTTAATTAAACCACCCCGAGACAATTTGTCTATCTATCCAAAATGTAGTGATGGGTCTGGCTCTATCCTACATGTAGGAATACCTTAACTATTATCATCTTTTATACACTTATGTGCTATGTACCCTGCAATAAAATGAAGTCCTTCAAATGGGTAGTGAATAACAGGTTCATTGGAATCAACTTCAGTAACACTCTGTAATATATCATATTCTTCAATACTTATTTCAGTGCTTAGTGCGATGCTTCTTACTTCTGAATCTTCTTCTAGCTATTTCATTAGATCATTAACGTCTGGTACACCCAAAAACATTTCACTAGTCAAGTAACTTTGTGACGAATAATCATCTTCGGGTTTGACTGGCATTGCAGGAGAATTTTGGGTTATGAGAGCAGCATTTGTGGCTAGTAATAATAATTTTAGACGGTGCTTCACTTCGGTTGGTGAGGGATGATTATAGAAATGGGCTAAACCTCGCAATTGGGAAATGAAATTTTCTAAGCAGTCTTGATTTAGTCTGGCAGTTAAAATATGTTTCGTGTTTTTACTTAGTATGTATTCATACAGTCCTTTTAAAGATCTAATACTTAATAGAAATCCTTTCTGAAAAGGGACCAAATTTTTGGATTTTCCTATGCGCATTTGAATACATTCTTCTTCAAATGTATTTAGTACACCTACCTGCAATTCGGGAAGCATTCCAAACCCACTAGATAGTGCATTCTTTGAATCAATAGGGACCCTTGAATTTAATACATCAAAAGTGTCATTAACAGAATTGATAAATGCAGCTGCTCTCTAAATTTTTTAGTACATACTCTATAGCCTTTGCTGTATGGTTAGATTATAGTTGAGCAGCCATTCTCACATTTTGCCTATCACGCCCTCTTACTTCAAGGTGATCATAAGATAAGCGCGGACATATTTTTAGTTCACCACAATCTTTCGCCAACAACTGAATAAAAATTTGTTTGCCAATGATCTCCCCACTAGATAATGTAATTCCATTGTCTAAGATGTGGTTTCTCAACAATTTTAATAGATGTGGGATATCAGCAAAAACCCAAATGGAGCGAGACTCTTCGATAGGGATTCTTGAAATCAGTATTTTCATGGGTGATTTCTAGTTCATTCCAAAGGGCGATATTTTTTGGTCCCATATCTGATACAATACCCACAACATGGTACCCAATCCTTTCGACACAAACAATTATCTCTGTAATTATACTTTTTGTTATATTTGTGTCGAAATCATAATAAATCGGTTGTTTCCAATCACAAGACAGACTTCTTGCCATTACAACTTGAACATTTTTATGGGGGCCAAGTATCTTGTTTCAGACTGATCATAAACAAGCCTGCTGTCTATATTCATTTCATCAAACGACAAGATAATGAGTCGTTCGTTTTCAGTAAAACTTTTTCCCTTACTATCCATTAAATGTATCGCATTACTTAAAATTCCTGGATTGGATGTAAAGGATTTCGTCCAGCGACGTAAAGTTCACCAATATGTCTGCGGTATTGATATGCTCTTTTTGAAATAGAGCGAAAAGATACAGCATTGGCAATATCCTCATTTGTCCAATGACCTTTCACTTTTTTGTTTAGTAAGCACTGAATTTGGGCTTTGGATAATATAGGATGACAAACCCTTCCCATTCCTTTTTTCACTGCATCTTTTCTTCTTTTTGCATTAATTTTTAGCTGGTGATTAACTGTTAGCAATTTAGTAACTCTCTTTTTTAAATTAAAGTTATTACTTTCTAAATTTTTTACTTGGATCAGCAAGGACTTTAATTGGGATTCATATTCAGAAATGAAGGGTTTGGGAAAATGATTAAGCAGATAACTTTGGATAAAAACTTCTATATTGAAAAAGCAGTTACAATACAAGGCAATGTGGCGGTAGACTACAACATTTCCGCCAGAGTGCTCTCTCTGTTCCCAGGACCAATGCCTGCTATATTTGATTGGAAATATTGATCACTAAATAACCAACACTTCCCCTTGAGCGATATTTCCAAAAACAATACAATTTACTTTGTAAAACAATACAATTTACTTTATAAGTCTCCTTTTCTTGTTATTTTTCTTCTTTGTAGATTTCTTCTCCTTTTTATCATTTTTCTTCTTTGTGGATTTCCTTTTCTTTTTGTCATTTTTCTTCTTCGGAGATTTCTTCTTCTTTTTATCATTTTTCTTCTTTGTAGATTTC